>JARHVA010008992.1:342500-386297 GCA_037957365.1 Torreya grandis | reverse complement strand
CCATAAAACCATCCCTGGGAAAATTTCTATTTGAGTTTTGCTGATTCACATTGCTACTAGAAACCTGATTTACCCAACCTTTACTATCACTATCTCTATCTAATCCAGGTTGATTCCATCTAGACATCTTAAGTACAATCTAAAATAAATTCAAAGTTGATTATCATGATTAAAAATCAACACATACATATCCAACATTAAAATCAATTATATTTCAAACAAATAGTCACTTTATCAACAAAATTTCAGAGTTATCTTTGATTGTAACATAACTTAATTGCCTCAATTATATCAATATCATTGAAATATTTATTTGATTTCATCAGAATATCTCTTTAAATCAATTGAAAACTTCAAAATAAAATTATAACACCATAATTTTATTTTAAAATATTCTGACATAACTCCTTGATTTCCTATTCTTACTGTATGAAAACCATTTGAAAATAAACTGAGTCAATTCTCAAAACTAAATCTAACATTTCAAAAAAGATTTATAAATGAAAAAAAATATCTTAGAAACCATATATATTTTCCACATGTCATAAGTTCAAATAAGATTTGAAAATATGAACATTTCATTGTCATATCTCAATTAAAAACTCAACTCTATGAAATTTTGAAATATAAACAACATCATTTTCCAAAACTTCAATATGAAACCCTTAAAATTTATCATGCTTGAATTCGTTAATCACTATTCACTATTTGAACATTATCTTATACATATATATTATGTAATTTCTACATGCACCTTTAAATAAAAAGAGTTTCAACACAACAAAATTCTTTCACCTATTTCATCTTTTAAATTACCATATTTCGACATCTAAATTCAAAAAAAAACCAATAACTTCAAGACTAAGGTGTACATCCATAAATAACTTCATTATTTTTAGAATGTAGCCTAATATATTTTCATATGTAGATTTATGTCAAAGAAAATTTGAAACTAAAACTAGTGTATGAAAATATAGCTTCAATATACCAAAATATAGTCACATTTATATTCTCAAACCATTGCAAGCCACTTATCTACTTCTCTATATCATGACCAACCAATAACTATTCAAAGATTCTATGTAAAAAGCTTATCTCATAATCTATACCATAAAGCTCCACTCATAAATTGATGAATTCAAACCATATCAAAATATAATATTGAGACAACAAAGGTTTGAAATAAAATCTTTCAAATATGTATTCTATGACTAAGAAATAACTTATTTTCTTTTCTTGTTATTTTATTTACAAAAGTAAAAAAACTTAGAACATTTTCAAAATATTTCAACCTTATAAAAAACCTAAAAATTGGTACTCAAACCAAGACCAACTTCCATAATTTCTGATTCCATCACACTATATTTCCAAACTTAACATGCATGATTTCCAATACTTTAACTTTTAATAACCCTAGTATGCACAGAAGTGGTTTGAAAATACTAAAACCTCAAAAATCTCAAAAAAGATAAACTGTAGAAAATTAAAATGTAAACCCAAATAAGTATTCATTATTTCCAAGTTCAACCAATGTACTTCCAAAACTTAACCATGAAGGATATTTTCCAAAAATATGAATACATGAAATCATATAAAATCACAACTAAAAATTATATTTGTATGTTCAAACAAAATCTTTTTATAAAAAAATTATGACAGACCTCATATTTATCCAAACCCTTCCAAAATATTCACGACATAAAGCACATAGAATTCATATTAAAAAACCCAAAGTCTCAATGAACTCTTTGAAACCATAAATATATTCAAAACATGAATCTAAATATATTTATGAATACATTACTAAATATATATTCACAAAAAACCAGACCCATATGCATGTTCATAAATCTCAACATTCTCAAAAGATTATGTTTGAACCCAAAGAAACAAACATTCCCAAGCTTCATCAATTGCCAAATGAATATCTTTATAATAAATCATTCACATCAATATTCCAAGAAAGAAGTGAGATATTCAACTAACAAAAACTATAAGTTTTTTCTTTCCAAAACCAATATGCAGATATTTAAACCAACAACTTCATCAAAATCTACCAACATGCAGATCAAAACCATTTTACTTTTCAAAATGATCCAAAATAACTCATAAAATTTATCAAAACTCATTAATCTTATTCACAACATACCTGGTAGTGCTTATTTATAATCATTCTGCTCTAAATTCTTATTTTTAACTCAAAATTCAAACTGATAGAGTTTCCTTTCTATGAGAAAGCTTCAATAAATGACCAAAAATAAGAAAAGAAAGCAATTCGTAATGCAAGTCATTCAACTTAACTACCTCAGATATGTGCCTACCACTCATTGGTTTATCAAAACTAATGTTACTATTTAGCAATTTTGCCAACCAAATTAGCAAGTTATCAAACTTAATAACTAATAAACCACCAACTAAACCCATTACCTATATCCAATGATCAAGGAATTTAATCCTCACATTAACTTCTTAAACTTCCATAATCTTGCCATGATCTCGATATCTCTAGAATATGACTTAACATTAATTAACTTGCCAACTAAAGTCATGTTTTCTGTCAACTCCATGATATTACAACATTAATAAAACTTGAAATTGCCAACTCAAAATTACAACTCGCCATTTACAAGTCTCAAAGCTAGACCGCATGATTTTGAAGTCACTAATACTTTACGCCCTTCAAAACTATAAACTTAGGTTAAGACAATTAACCTTACAAATAAAACCATTATGCCCTCAAAATTACCATTCCTTGAGACATAATCTTAGGTTAACAATATTTAAAATCACCAAGGCCTGATGGACTCATTATATCATTTCAAAACTTTAGGATCAATGACCTTAGGTTAGAATCCTTATGATAATGGAACCTTAGGACATAATTTGATCCTTCAAAATAAACTACTTATATCATATTTTAAATAACATTCATAAAAATTAATTCACAAAGATTTGAAATGAATAAGTTTCCCCATTAATCATTATGTTTCACAACTTATGATGTAAATTTTAAACCAACATAAAATCATGCCAATGTCTTTCCAACTAAATTTTGTATGAATATAAGCCAATAATTGAATTTATGAATTCATAAAAATTACCATAATTGATTTATAAAAATAAGCTCATAATAAATCAAATTATGTATTTGATTTGAAAAACCATAACTGATATATCTGTATACTCACAATTCAAAAATGAATTGATAGGGTTATCATTATAACCAATTTATACCATCCTTATCTATCTCAAACCAAGTTTCACATTACCACTAAAAATATCAAATAATGACCAAAAACTACTCATACTACCAAATGGAAACTTATTTGCAATTTATATCATACTCAATTGAAAATCAATGTATATCTGAATCATCAAAGGTATCCTCATTCCAAACTCAAAATTTTGTATTATAATGTGAGCATGAATCAAATAAAAACAAAATGATTGCTAACAAACATTCATAGTGATAAATATATATGCACATTTTATTCATTTATCCATTATGCTTTTCAAAACCACTCAAAATATAAACATGAATTTATAAACCAATTATTATCAATTTATAATTGAAAATATCAATCCAAATATACTACTATTTGACTAGGTCCCTGACATAGTTTTAAACTTTATGATTGAGTCAGCTCTATAGTAGAAAAGTATTTTCTTTATAAAAATGAGGGGGGAGGTGTGTGAAAAATAGGCATAGCAGGCTCCTCAGTAGGTTGATAAATAAGTTATAAATCTTGATTAGAGTATTGATGATGAAGGGGAGGGTAACACTCATCATAAGGAGGTGGAAATTAGTTTGAATCCCCCATAAATATAGCCATATAAGAGACATTTAATGAGATTCAAACACTAGAAATTTATTAAAATAACAAGTATACTAAAACCACTTAACTTTTTACCTAAAAAAGATGTCTGGTCTACTAAAAATAATTGAAGTAGAATCAGAGTGGCCATTGGTGTTTGTAAAAAATACCTACAAATGGTGATGTACTAAATAACACACTAATAATTCTATATTAGATTAATGTAAGGTCCCACCAGGCATGCCAAAAATTATTATTGCATTGAGTTTCACCCTTTGAGGAGGTGTTTTAAATTTTCCCAACCAATTGACACAATAGAAACAACCCAAGGTAGTGGGTCACCTATGGTTAGATTTATCCTCTAGAAAAGGCCAACTTACTCTGATGGATCAACTAATACTCACAGTAATTATATTGCACTTGCAAGGAAAAGGGAGAAAGAGTGCATAAAAACAAATAAATTGAAAGCAAAAGGGGTGATACATAAGAATACTATGATACCCTCTACTTGTTTAAAAATACATAATGGACATAGAAGAGTTAACAACACACACAAATCAGATTATCAAAAACCTTCTTCAATAGTGTCTTATAGAGAGGCATGGAAATCATGAAATCACTTAGAAGGGAGACACTCCACAACTAGATGCTTCTTGAACTAAATATCACACAACTTAAAACCTGTAGATGAGTATTTTCTTGTATAAAATTGAGGTAATCAGAAAAAAATCAAGGAAAAATAAACTACTTCATAAGATAAGATAAAAAATCCATGAATTCACACAAGATATAGGGATATGAGAAGGAAAAATCAACTCTATTATTCATTCAAAGGCATAAAGTGAAGGTAGATGGATCAAGGATGGCCCAATTTTTGAAGCATTTCTATGTTAAAAAGGGTCCTCTTGTAATAATATTTTTTCTTATTTTTAGAGGAAAAATATTTAGAGATCAGGTCTTTAATTTGTCTTACCCACTATCCAGCTTGTTACAAACTTGATGATGATTGGGAAAGGGGGTTGAGGTAGTGGGGATCTCCTTAAGATTGCTAGAGACACACCTGCATAAATTATTGCAATGTACTCCTAAGCCTGTATCTTATCTTCTACATGCTCTCCATTTCCATTTACTTCCATGATGAATGGGTCTAGATTCAATCACCCTCTTTCTATATTTATAGTTTTAGTTAATATGCATTATGATTTTCACATTGAGATACTCTATTTTCCATTGATTCTATGAGTCAATGCAGTTACATAGTCTACTCATAAATTTAATGTTTTAATGGTTGAGATGGGTCATCAAATTTGCCGTAGCTAGTACTAATGTAGATTTTAACAAACTCTTAAGTGGTATAATATAACACATGTTTAAATTGGGTTCATCATGGACTTTTTTGATTATATCAGTATATTCTTCCCTTAGGACCCCCTTTCAATACTTAGTCAATTATTATGACTTATAGACTTGACTTGGGTTCATCACTAAATACCACATGACATTATCTTATTTACTATAGGTTCCACATCACTATCCATGTCTTCCCACTCAACCCTCCTTTCTTTGCCTTCTCTACATAATTATCTTTACCTATATGGGGTCCTTGCCACATGGTTTTTTCTCAAAGCCTATGGGATATCTCTACCATTTACTTTCATCATTTTTCATGGCTATGTGAGGCCTTTTATTTATTTGGATTCAATCATAACCATGTTTCATGGTCTGATAGGTTGGGCTCTACAGGGATTTGACATATCTATTAGGTCTAAGAGAGTGACAATGGTGACCATAATCTATGTGGAATTTTATGATTAGTCCTTAGGTTTGACACTTCTAACACCATGTGAGCTTGGGCTTTTAAATCTGGGACTAACATAGTGTGCATGTTATCCATTGATTAGTTCCCAGTCTCTAACAAATTCTAAATGTTTTACTATGTGGATCTTTCTCACTCTTTGGTTAATCAAATTGGGTCTTTGTGTACAAAGCTAACTATTTTATTTATGATTAAGTGAGATTTCTCCATGTAGTAACATATCACTAACCCATTAACCTAACATATTGCTTTGCTTGTATGGATTAACTTAGGGTTATAGATCAATGAGATTACACCATGTGGTGCCATCATGCTCACCTTATAGCCTAGGGATCTAACATCATGTTTGAGTTGCACAAAAATATTTATGAGAGTGAAGTAGAAGGATTATGCCATATGGTATCATCTCACTAACCCATTATTTGAGAAGGTTTTGAACTTGTACAGATACTTTTGGAACTTTAGTTCATTAGGATTACAACATATGTAAGTATCTCACTAATCCACTTTCTCACTACCTTACTAACATATATATTATTGGGAAACTTTATAAAATTTAAATAAGTGTTAAAAGGCATTTAAAAAGGGCCCAAGACCATTAGGAGATTAACATGTGGCATCAAGGAACTTTTTCAAAATTGGATAAGTGCTAAAAGACTTTTGAAAGAGGCACATGCCACTAGGAGATGGGAATGATTATCATGTGGTATTGTTCGATTGGATTGGAGTCCTATTATGATTAAAAATTGGGAATCCATCAATATGTTATCGAGGTCCCATTAAATTTGATCTCATCACCCCTACAAGCTGTCACCATGAGATAAAGGAATAATGAAATAGCTAAGTGTTGAAGCTCTTTCTTGACCCACCAAATAACTTTTGAATACAAATTACTAAGTCTTGTTGATTGAAAATATGACAAATGGATTTAGGTAAAGTTTAAAGAATTTAATAAGTGTCTAAATGTTTCCTCTTCATGTAAAGTGTGACATAGACTCGTGTTCATAAATTTTATCTAAAACAAAAGTTTTGAATATTTCTATTGTGAAATATTTTTTAAATAAAAAGACAGTCATTTGTCATGAATTCATCATAATATTTATTCATGTTAATTTCTCTAAATACTTTGAAAAATATGTGAATACCATTACTCGTACACAAAATTTGAAGACCAAACTTTACAAAACTTGTAAAGCAAAACTTGTAAAGTATTAATTTTTTTTGAGATAACCATTTTATTGAACTTGGTCTGAAACTTGAAACCTTTTCATGACTTTTAAAAAATTGAAGTCCTAAACTAAAAATGGATGTTATTTGATCATGGTGTCTAAAAATTATCAATAATGACCTTGGGTAAAAATGTGTTAGTGGGAACATGGTGTTGAGATGACCCCATAGAACCTAATATTAGTGGGCATTGCCCACATAGCCAATACTCTAGAAGAGGGCCTCAAACTCATGTGGTTCTCCCCTATGTTTTGGATTGTGTGTGAATCATACAATATGTGGAAAATAATTACAATAATGACCTAGCATGTAACTTGTAAAATTGGGCTCTTGAGATGTTTTTTTATTACTTAAGACTTGTATATGTTAAATTCAATATTGGTTGAACTTAGAGATAGGCAAAAGGGAATAAGATAGAGAAGATGCAAAAATTATGGAAGAGGGAAAGGTATAGCACTAATAGGAATATCCAAGGTATGATTTTTACAAGTATATAAGACTGAAGTGCTATATAATCCATACATGTCATCTTCATCTTCTCAAAACCTAGATTCATTGAATAAGTTCCATAATTCTAGTATTATCAAATTTTGGGTGGTGTAGAAGTTTTCTTTGATATAGTAATTCATATTTTGAAATATCTAATTTACATGATTTGTGTTTAATAATTATAATCTGCCTTTGAGGATGTGCAATTGTATACATACATCAATAAAACACTTTGATTATGTACACTGAAGTTTAGTATATTTTTTGTTTTCTTGGACTTCCATATTTTTTTATGCTGATAGTAATTTGTGTCAAGTATTAGTTCCTTACCACTTGTGCAACCCATAGTGTAGGATCCAATCTAGAAAGGTTTTATATATCTTAGATTCACAGACTTTTTCCCTACCTTTCCCTCTTTTTTGAGTTTCTTTTGATCCTAGACACCTTAGGTTAGAATTCACTTATCCATATAAAGTAGATTTTAAACTCATGATATATCTGAATCATCAAGGTAAACAACTACTGTACTCATTGTTATTTCACCACCAAGCTATTTACAAAACTGAATACCCATTAACTTATGCCTTAGAGTGAATCTTTTCACTAATCATAAAAACATTGGTGGCATATTAATGGGACCCTATATCCAATCCTATTCCCCAATTATAAGAGGTAATCTCCTTCTACATATATTGGCCTTAGTTTGGTTCGTTGGGTCTACTATCATTATCCTTGGAGATGTGCATGATTTGTCTAGAAACCTATATAAATATTTTCCTTCCTCTTCTCCCTTAGGAGGAAATACTAATAAATAACATCTAATGGATTTAAAGACTATCTTAGGAATACTAAAATTGACCCATGAAGATGTGGCATGTAGATTTTTTACTTTTATCTTGAAAGATGAAACTTATGATAGGTTCTTTAATATCCCATAGGATTCAACTATCTCCTATATCTAGTGTCAAGATACCTTCTTAGAAAAAATTAAATAGTTTGCTAGCCCAAGTGTCATATACTAACATTTTTTAAGCATGGAGAAAGAACTCAATGAGATGATCAAAGCCTTTGATGAAAGATTAAAAAATATGTATAGCCAAGTTAACAATGAATACAAAATCTATATGTAAAGGGAAATGTATCTGATCTATAAATCAATCCTAGCTTAGAAAAAATAAATCTTACTTACACTTATGATTATTGATACATTAGATATTTAGAGTTATGACTAAAATGGATTTGCTAGACATAACCAAGGGACTTAACATAATAACATCAATAGAGACAGTTTCAAAGCCTCTAGTCAAGCAACACTATACAATAACCCTAACTAGGTCCTATGTTTTCATATTCACTAAGTAAAATTACAAGCAACATACAATCTAATCTAGTTCTCACTAAAGATTTTGGCATAAAGTGGGGGTAATAAGCATCAAAATTAAACATTCATAGAAAATCTATACTAATTTCAATGTATAGTAAACCTTAATGCATGTGAGAAATTTACAAATGATAATTTATCCACTTTTACAAAGGAGAGAAAAATTTAGGAATACTTACCTTTGAAGATGAACCCACCAAGCCTTAGTTTCTCACTTGGCCAAGGTACCTTGCAAGAGGTTATTTTCATATGTAAGGATGACAAGGATACATTATATCTAGGCTATACAACCTATATATGCATTTAAAAAACTTCTCCAAAAAATAAGATCCATATCTCTAAAGAAAGTATTGAATCCCTAAGCTATGTTCCTCAAGTAAAACAGTGGATAAGTAGATGTGAAATATAATATTATTATGTTTCTCTCTCTAAATGATGAAATGAGTGTGTATATATACTTGAATCATACCCTAAACCTTTCTAAAAGTTTATTTGACAAGGTCAACCCAATCAACTTTGTATTGTTATTGTTAAAAACAAATTAGGTTTTGGTCAAGGTCATCCAGGCGATGACCTAGACCCTAAATATGTTTGATCAATTAGAGTACAAGGTTGATGGGGATGATATTGTAATGTAAACCATTAGAAAGGGGTTTAGGCTTAGGAAGGGGATAATGAAGGCATAAAATGACTAAAGGAGGGTGCATTTGAGGAGGAAAATCTCAGAGAAGTGTTTTTAGGAGATGGTTGTGTAGATAACAAGTGGTAGTATAGGGACGATAATCTTGTAAAGCACCAATGGTTTTACCACCCCTTTCCCTATACACCACTGAAGGTGTGCACTTAAAAAAATTGAGACTCGAAAAATTCTTACAAGCGATAAATAATCAATAATTGATAAAGTTTTAAAATATTATGTGTATAGATATGCCCCACACAAATCTTATCATGTGTCACTTAGGTGCAACATGATATGGTGCTTCAAGAAAAGAAAATAAAAACACATAACACTAAATATAAATAAGTTGTAGTGAGAAGCAAGTAAGATAAATGAAAGGATAAAATTGAAAAATTCATACATTTACTTACCTTCATGCTATAGATAATGAATGATATATAATATATGTGAAAGTGTCCAATGTAGGAAAAATTATGTGAACCTATATAAATTAGTGAAAAAGAGAGGAAAATTGATTTTTTTTAAAAAAATATACATGTAACATGTGAAAATATTCTCTACAATATGAGGATTCTAGAGCTAGTAGAAAGATATGATTAATAGATGGAATCTGGTGGTAAATATTTGATAGGTAAATAATTTTGAATAGTAAATATAAATAGGGTGAAAATAATTCATATGTTATTTTTATTATTATAAGAAAATAGAGATCTAAGAGATAGGTTAATACTAGAGAGCCATTGTGGTGATGAGATGATAGTTGAGATGGGGAGGATGCATAGTAGCCATAATGAGTGCAACACGGGTAAGAAAATATGAATTTCAAAATTTTGAATAGTTTTATTTGAAATTGAGTTAATATAAAATAATGTTTGGTGAAAAAAATCTAGACACCACAATTGACCCTAGGAAATTTTAAGTTGACTATGGGTATAATGGGATACTAGGTAGAAATAAGTTAGACCAATAAATGCCTAAGGCATTTATGGTAAATGGTAAAAATCTCACCTCTATGAAGGAACAAAGTTGACCTAGTTTACTAAGTCTATAAGATAAGCACAAAGCAAGGGGGCTGATTTAGTACTCTAAGGGGTGGATGATTGTGTAGCAGTGGGAGGATATAGTTTACAATGAAAAAAGAATAAATTCATATAAGAAGGCTGATTTAGTTTGTGGAAGAGGGTTGATATAGTCTATAAAAAGGGGTTGAATATATAGCATAGGGATGACTTAGTATGTTAAAGATGAAGGAGGTTTGATTTATTATAAAATAGGTTGATCTAGTTGAAAAATGGCAAGGGATGATTTGGTTTTAAAAAAAGGTACCAAGATGATTTAGTATTAAATAGTTCAATTGTGTTAAAAAACTAGAAAACATGAGAAACTAAATCAAACTTGTTGATTAAGTAGTTAATTTGTGAATTTTTAAGAATACATTTTGATTATTTATGATATGGAGTTATGATACATCCTTTATTGCTTGATATTTTTAAAGATGATAGAGATATTGGTACTTTATAGATGCATATGGATACCATATTTTCTAGATCATTTGAGTGATGTAGATAGATTTTGATTAGTCATGCTAGGTTTACGAGGTATTATGGAGATAAGAAAAATCCCACTGAGTGTTGATCTCATTATCATGTTATTTGGAGCATGGGAATGGTTGACCAACACTTTTTTATGTGTGGTGAATGGGGATACCATTGAATTGGGGGTTACTTTCGAGGATATACATCTATTGATTAGACTTCTTATATGCAAGACACCGATGATCACTAACACATTAGTGGATCTAGATGAGAGATGAGCATTAGCCCAGTGGGTAACATGATTATATAAGATATAGATTGGATTGTGGGTGAGACTATTGATTTTTACATTTTGACCATTAAATACATCTAAAAGGTAGTGATAGGACTTATGATAGCAATATTGTGTCACAATTTAGATAGTAAGGTATCATTATATATGATAGCATTATGTTAGTTGATACTAGATCAAGGAACCCTCTATGATTTTGTGCCTATCATCTAGATCCTACTCATGCATGATATGTATGGGATGTTATCTATATGGCATAAGACCATGAGGCCTATGGTTTTGCTAAGTGATTAGATATATGAGAGGTTTCCCATATATCAGCTAGTTGGGTTGCCCCATGTGATCAATGATATGTTAACTAAGGTCTTGAAATGGAGATAAGATCATGTAACTCAGGCCATGCTTGATGTGCTAAATCTATAATATCATACAAGGAGAGATCATGTGGTATCCATATACAAACATTAATATTATATGGCCTAGTTTGTCGACCATTTCTATAAGGTTAGCACATGTGTAGATGATAGTCCACTACACCTCATGGGTAGAGTTGCATCTAATGGCATACTTGCCAGGATAATTTAGAATCCCACACCCAATGACCCCTTTATTAGTTCTTACTTATTAGGAATGGCATGTTAGATATCTGAGAGAGAGGGGAGGAAGAGGGGTACTAGTAGAGATATAGTGATCAAGCCTTGTAGTGATAGACCATGGTTGGTCGACCATGATAGTAGGTGATAGTGAAGATAGTAGGGGAAATTTTATGGGCATATATGCAAGCACATAATAGTAATATAAATTCCCACCATATCCTCACTAGAGATAAAGACACCATCAATGAGAGTAGGCATAGGTGAGGGATATATTACAAGAGGACCCAAAAATCACTCTAGGACATAATTAGTCCATATTGGCACCTCTAAGGAGAGGATCATGACATGCTAGAGTGGTGACTCCTAGATTTACACTAGTATGAAGATATTCCATGGAGGAGGTGATAGGTGGATGAGTGGATGGAGAGATAATGCTTAATGGGTGAGTAGACAAAGAGAAAGTGGTTGGTGACACCAACACTAGTGAGAAATGTTTGAAATTTGATTTAAGTTTTGATATAAGAGACTAGTTACATTGTGATTATGATAGATAGATGATTTTGAGATATATATGTGATTTGATGCCTATCTAGTTTTGTTTTTATAGATATTATGGTGGAGGAGGTCATATGGGGAGCCTTGATTGTGGCTACATATCATGAAATTTTGAATGAGGTGTTGGCACCATATGATCCCACCACTCTAGATGTTCTTATGGTTCTATCTACCTAGCCTAGACAAGATGGTTTAGACTAGTAGGGGAGGCCATGAGGCAAATTTAGGAATTTAGTGATTGTCTAAAATCATGACATGGGTGGGAGAGGGAGAGACACATGCCTGATAGGGCTTGTCATAAGAGAGAGCAATATATATGTCTACTACTATTGATCTTATATAGGTGCAAGCATAGGTGGCCAAGCTATAAGGACAGATGGTAAGATTAAGATCCTAGACTACCCCATTACAATGTACCATTAAGATGGGATAGTACCAAACATCTATGAATAATGTGGCTAGGCAATAGGATAGGTAGGATGGAGGCCAACCTTAGAGCTGGAGTGATTGTATTGTGTATTTTGTATAAAATGCATGATACATACATGTATGTGTGTATGTATGTATATAGTTATATTTATTTCATTATTTGTACTTGGATGTGGATGTTTATTCATGTATATATTTTTTACTATCACATGTATTTATATTTTGTTCTATATGCTATGGGAAATATATGTTGATTGTTTTCTTTTTTAGCATTATTTGATACACATGCATGGTTAAAATTAAAAAGGAAAAAATGACTTTTAAAAGTATTAAGTAATAAAAAAAATGTACTACACACTATATCATGATGATAAATGTGTAGTAACAAAATATGACTCAATATAATAAACCAAAGCTGGTAAATAGGGTAACAAATGCTTTTAAACCATGTGAAAGATTGGCGCAAATTAAAACAAAATAAAATCACACTATATCATGTTGGGAAGTATGAAGACAATGTAATAAAATGGAAATCATAATGAAAATAATTGGTAAAAAGAAAATAATTAAGTCAATTGTTCATACTAAATCATGTTGGGAAGTATAAAAGAAAAGGCAAGATTTGAAAATGAAATTAAATTGATCACACTAATTCAAGGTGGGAATTATATTTAAAAAAAAAATGGTTGTAATCATGAATGAAATTAAAAAATAAGAAGATAAAAGTGAAATATTAATGAAGTATAAAACATATTATATCAAGATGGGAAGCATGTCAATGATGTATAACTCATAATCAATCACTACTTATCTCAAATTTGACATATGTTTTCATTGTGACTTGCGTAATGGAATATTTTGTTAGGAAGGCCTAGTCTTACATTGAAAATCACAAAGGGAAAACCAATGAGGTGGAAAAAAATATGAAAATAATTTGTAAAAGGATGTTTGTAATATGGTAATTCATGAGGAAGGCCTGGTCCTACCCATTGTCTTACAATGAAACTCACAAATGGATACCCTAGAGGGAATGATCAGTTAACAAAATAATATTTCTCAAGGAAAAATATGAAGAAAGTTTTTAAATGGAAGAGGGAATGTAAAAGTAATAATTTAGGCATCTATGAAAAGACCTTAGGAAACATGAGGCACACTAAGTACACAAGAAAGACACTAAGTGGCTAGTGACCATCATAATACAAAAGGTACCCATTCATAATAAGTGCAAAGTTGTATAGACATATAAGTGAAACACTAATATCAACTCATGTTAGTTATTATCAAGAAAACTAAAATGGACCTACCTTCCCACAACATGTTCCCCATTCCTCAAGACCTCTTACAGAGCTATCGGTCTTATGTAAAATTAGGTACTTGTGTGAGAAAGTAGGTAAAAATAAAATATTTTTTTAATTCTCCTTTCCCAATCTATTGGCCTACTACACCTAAATGGACCTTGACTCTATCATGAGGTAAATTGTGGAGTTTTATCTTTGATTATAAAAAGGATATGTTCTATGAATCATGTCTTTTAGTGTGATTTTGAATTTTGAAATTTGTATGTGGCCTTTTATATCATTAATTTTTGTTTAAATGGTTTGGATTTTAAATTTTATATATTTTAAAACTCCATATGTATTTGGAATGACCAACATGAGTGATAAAATTGATACACATGAATGAGCCTTAGACTTTGGCCAAAGGAAGCTAAGTATCCTAAGACATGACTGACTAAACACTTAGGCTCACCTATGAACCAGTATGTTATCTCAAGTTTCAACCATATGTATGATTATTTTTTTAATGGAAAATAAGGAATAAAGGGAGATCCAAACTAGATTAGTAAGAATATGATTACAATGAGATGACTTGTTTGCCAATTGATCACATGGTAAAGAAAGATTACTAAGGGAAGCAAGGATTGTACAACCAAGTCACAATAATAATTATTCATGCTGTTAAGATAAGTTAGAAAATAAACATGAGAAAAGATAAATACATCCATGAAAAGAAATGAAATCATAAATACAAGCATGTATTAATGGAAAATGTGAAAACAAACCATAAAAAGATAAAAGAACATGAAACAATATATAACATAAAATGCATAATATAAAAATCCATGTGAAATAGATAAGTGAAGAAAAATTTGACACATATTCAAATGATATAAGATTTATAAAAGTGGATCACAAGCCCAATCTGAAATCACATTGAAAAATAAAGCGAAAGAACACCATGCTATGTTCAAAAATACTAATAAATTTATACACAAATATAATCCATAACATATGACATATCTCTATGAATGTAGATCCTAGCTACTGCAAGAGTCTCATCTATCCTCAAGGAAAGATGTGAAAGGACTTATCATCTAATCTCCTTGATATAAAACTTAGGTATAGATAAAGGATCATGTTCATGAGAGTTCTCATGTGTAGAATACTCAAGAAGGGGAATATATTCTAGAATAGGAGTGGTATCCACAATACAAGAAGGTAGCAACACCAGTAGAGTAGGAGCCATAGGTGAATAAGGAGGAGCCTTATTTCATGGATGAGTTATCCGAGGAGTAATAGTAGGCAAAATAATGGTCGTATGGCGGTCATGAAGATGCTATTGGAAGACATGACAATGATTGGTATGATGGGTACTACACTAGTGCCAAAGATAATATACCTCTCTATATTTTAGAATATACTTAGGTGACAAATTGGGAGTAGGTATATCCTTATCTTTGGGTTGGGGAAGGTTATGACAAAATATTTTGATATATTGTCAAATATTTTGATAATGGGTGGAAGAATGATTATCTGTGTCTTGAAAGAAATAAATATGCTTGTCAGTAGAGTTTGGGGGTCTAATAATGAAAGGATTAGAATAAAAATCTAGGGAAGGATAGTATAATAGGTAGTCTCTAGTCCAATGACTGACAACTTTATGAATATCACAGTAAGGTTGATCAACCCATTGGGTGGACAAGGGATCAAGTTATGGAAAAAGAAGAAGGCCATCACCAAGGGGAGGCATGATTAGTTGAGAGATTAGTTTAGGCACATTTGAAGGAGAATTAGATTCAGATATAGGATGAGGCTCAAATAAAGGTGAAGCAAGAGTAAGAACCTAACTAGGTTCAACTAAGGGTTAAGTGGGACACATAAAGGGCTTAAAGATGGTAGCAAGAATCTCTAGTGGAAGCAAGCTATATGGATCTTTGTATCTAGTAAAATGATAAGGACTTATCATAGAATGATTTATGAGCATGCTCCTAAGACGATTTGCCTAAAACTAAGGTGTATCATGTGAGCATTCGATCTCTAACCTATAAAAAGGAGTAATAATACTAGAATTAGGAACTATATAAGAAGGAATACAATATGACCAATTAAAAGACTAAAATAAAGAAGTGTGATACCAAAGGATCTTAACATCTATAGCCTAGACAAGTCCTCATAGAAATGTATAGTCTAAAGTATAATCATCATCATAATTGGGTGTATGAAGTTCAATTGTGCAGGTAGGTGTAGACACTTGAAAATCATACATAATGGTTCTGGTTGTCAAACTAACACCTTAGACCCCCTTGGGACTATCCCATAACCTTTTGACCTTAAAATTTAGTCAAATTAGCTAACTAGCTAAAGTAAATAACCTACCCTTCACCAAAATTAGCCTTCACCCTGATGATTGTTAGTCACCCTACCACCAATAATCATGTTTTCACTACCTGCACACTTAGACTCTAACTCAACTACTACTTAATTTTTTGTTTTTTGTTTTCTATTCCATGTGCATATCAATACCTATTGGTGCTAAAAATAAACAACCACTTTGAACCTCTTGTTAACATATTGTTACACCTCTCCTTCATTTCTATAAAAAGATGAAAGGAGAAGGTGAAAGGGATTTGGATCAACAATCATCATCAAAACTTCCTGGGCAAGAGATCAGAGCTTCTTGTGTATGTATTCTTATAGCTTCCATCATCCCAACTCTAAGAATTCTTCAAGCCATCAAATATCAACCTAAATCTAAGTATATTGTTCTTATTTTAAGTTTTATTTATTTAGTTTCAATAGTTTTTCAACTCTATATATTACATCTTCCACCAAAATACCCTCTGACCCTTCTCAACCACCTGAGTACCAAACCTTTACACTTGATACCTATGAGGTTCTCTCTTACCCTCACAACCATTAACCAACCTCTAGAAACCTACAAATCCTTTCTCTAACCAACCCATAACATATTCTGGCCAAAACTAATAACCTATCCAAACCCACAGTAATCACTGACGATCACCCTGACTGCCAATGATCACATCCAACCACCAACAATCACTATATATATCACTATTACCAAAAATGTCAAGCTCATACCACCTCTCAACCTCAACTAAAACCCTATTTTCTGGACCTCTATCACTACATAGACCATTAATAATACCCTAACCACAACTGAACCTAATTTTGATAGTTTAACATTTCTTATAATGTTATTTTGTTAAAATAAGCATTTTGTTTGAAAATAATATATTTCCTTTGTTTAGGTAATTTAATTTATGTTATGCAACTTATTTTATTAGCAAATTTATCAACATTAAATTGTATTAAAATGTAGCCTCTAAAGAAGTTATCTACTTTTTGGATCTAGCTTGCTAGGTAATCCACCCACCTACCCAACTAATCAACCATTTCTTCGAGTGATTTATTAGCTACAAGTCATTCTTCCCAAGATAAAGAGGAGTATATATAAATATGATGATCATAGAGCACAAATCAAATCTAGGTTATACTAACCTTACCATTCTTTCAAGTTTTACTCTTTCTCCTTGAGAAATAAAGAATTTTTTTAATGAAACATTATGGCATGCTTAGTGGGACCTAGTTTCATTTAGGTGATTTTTATTCTTATTTTATAATCATTTAAATGAAATAAAAATTTATTTTGAGCTTAAAATTAACTTTTCATGCATTTTTACTTGCATAATTAGCTCACATAGCTTAATTAGTCAGGTAAATCAACCATAGCCTCACTTCTTTCTATACACAGACCAAACCACTTACACCAAATCAAAACATCATTAAAATTGACATAAGGCCTGACTAGTGTTTTATCTCCTAGTGGTAACCTTCACCCATTATCTATCCCACTTGGACATCATTACCAAGGAGGGAAACCAAAACTTATCTCTCTCATTGAGTATAATCTCTGGAAATCAATATATCTTGATTAAGCACCCGATACCCTTATCATTGTGGTATGTGAAGTGTGGGGGTAGGCCCTAATATCAAGCCACACATTGATTTCCAATAAAAACCCCCTTTATAACCTAAACACAACTTGAAACCAACCATAGACTTTTTTCTAGTACCCACTCTACAAACCAAGTTGGGTCACATATTCTTTCTAACTTAAGGCATAAGCCATAGTGAGACAAAAAGAACCTTAGGATTAAGTGTCCTTTAGTGTGTGTTTTATCTTGTTTAAATTTTTTCTTATCTTTTCATTGTTTAAGTTATGAGTAATCTAACCCCTTGAATTTTTTTCCCACCATCTTGCCTTCACCATCCTCTTCTCAATTACCTTATTCAATAGGGAAAACTCCTATATTTTCTCTTAGAGATCCTAACTTTGTTAAACTCCTAGAAGACAACCCTCTTGCCTCATAGCATTACCTTAAATCAAGAGACACTTGTGCTCCAAAAATTACATACAACCAACCCAACCATACCTAAAACCAACATAACCTCACCTATAACCAACCCAACCTCACCTATAATCAACCCTATAATCAACCCAACCTCAGCTCATAATCAACCCTAAAATAAAACCAACCTCATGTATAACCAACCTAACCTTGCCTATAATCAATCTAACCTTATCTACAACCAACCAATAACCTCTCAACAACCATTTTATCATCATCATAACCAACCAACAACCTTTCAACACCTATTTGACCATTGTCATAACCAAACTCAACCTCAACTCTCTCAACCTCACCAATATTTGGGCTACTTATCTCAACCATAATATCATCCACCTCAAATTTATAAAACTTTGATTATCTACCCCAACCATCATATCAATTGTCTGAACCCCCTTTGTGGTAACACTCTTGATCTCAAAACCAACACTTGGTTTATCCCCTCAACCATCAACCACACTTTTTAAACCAACCTACCTTACCTATCTTATCAAATCCAACCAGCAACTATCAACCCACCTTATCAACCTTACCCAACCTCTCAAACTGACCTACTTTATCAACCTTACCTACTTTATAAAGCTTACCCAACCTTTCAAACCAACCTACCTTATAAACCTTACCCACCTTATCAACTTCCCCAAATCAAACCAATAAATACCAACCAAACCTTTCAAAACCACTAATTTTATCAAACCTATCCAACCTAACAAATTCATCAACCATGTCAAACCAACCAAATTCATCAAACCAAATAATTAGATCACAACCCCAAGAGCCATGGTGCACCCTCTTCCTAAGTAGTATACCCTACTGGGGGAATCATATGCCTCAATTCTTCACAAAATCTTGGAGGATTTTGTCATTAGAATTCCTCCAATCAAACCCATCAATCATTCTCTTCCAAAGCCCATTTGGTTTATAGAGAATGAGATTTATGTTTATCATCACATAAATTGATATGTAGTAGATAGATGTGGGTCTTTTAAGATGTTTGTCTAAAATCTTATTGATCAAAAGGATGTTTTAAAGGATATTCTCCATATTCCCCCAACCTAGCCTTGAATATCATCAAGAAATACATCATCTAACCTATATTTTCACTCATTATTGTGCAAACCCATGAATAAATCCCTTAACACAATGAGGTTCCTTCATTAGATTTGGTCCTTAGTGAATGTGTAACTAAGGAAACCATAATAAAAACACTAAACAATCCATTTTTTGACCGAGTAAAACCTTACCAACTTCCTTTTCAAATCATCACTAAATAATAATCAACCCTAACTAATCCACTTGTTGACCAAGAAGAACCTTCTCAACTTTCCCATAAAACCAAAATTAAGGAAATCAACCCACCTCTTCGACTTTCCCTTTTAGCGGATCAACCTCAAATCAACCTACCTCTTCCACTCTCTCAAAAGGTAGAATCACCCCTAACAACCATACCTATTCCACCTACCCTTTTTTGGACCCAATCAAAGCTACCTTACCTATTCCACTTCTTATTTAAATGGAGCAAACATCAAACCAACCCAACCTACCTCTTTCAACTCCCTTTTTTGTAGAGCCAATCTAAAATACCTTGCCTATAACTAATCCAACCTCACCTGAAATCAACCCAACCACAAACTCAACTAAAACCAAACCCATTCAATTCCTCTATAATATGCTCATTTTCATCTAATGAAATTATCTTTGACTCCATTCCCTTTTGAATAGAGTCAAATCTTTGTCATCTTACCTTACCAAAAAAAATTAAACAAACAAGAAAACCCAACCAACAAACGAAATGAACCACCCATATTATCTCCCCTAACCAATCAAAATAACCTCTAAACCAACTCAATCAACCATAATCAACCCAAATTTTTATCCAACCATAACCAACTTATTTATCAACCCAATCTAACATCAAACCTTCATTCGAGATTTATTAAATCTTGAATACCCTTTTATCCAAGCCACCCACACCTCACCTAAGCTCCCTCATTGGGACATTATGACACTCTTTTCCAATCTACCTTTATTCCAAGTTGATGTTCCCAACATCATTTGTAGCCCCCAACCCTAGCCAAATCTAACCTATTGATGTTTCTCTCACCATAAGACCATAAAGGAGATCCCACCTAAACCATCACTTAAAACTTGAACTCCATACTAAAAAGTAACAACTAACAACCCTTGAGAAGTAAATGAGGTCATATTTATCCTTCCTAAATCCTCTTTACTAACCAACATCTTTTCTTGGGAATATTTTTCCCACCTCAACATTCATGGAAAGATCATTTGGGGGAATTCACCCTCTAAAATATTTGACAGAGCAATAACCTAAAATTTAACCAATAACCATACTAAACCTTAACCTTTGCCCACCAACTTTAACCAGTGACCAAACCAACCCTTGACACTTATGCCTCAGCCTACACCTAGCCTAACAACAAACCAACCTTAAAATTAACCAAACATTGACCTTGACCACCCTTTTATCAATAACCCAAACCAACTTAAACCATAACCAACCATCATTAAGCCTAAAATCCAAATCAAAACCTAGCTATCATCACCTAACCAACCTTGTCTCTTACTTTATAAATCATCCATGGAATGAGAAAACTAGGGGATTTATCTCTCTGAGAGGCTTTGTCCATTTATCTACTTAAAACCTTTCCTCAAGAAAATTACCACACCAACCCTTGGTATTTTACCTCAACCTACACCTAACCTTGACCTTAACCCAACCTTTTTGCCTCCAACCTAAGAAAACCTTCAACTTCAACCATTCCACTTAGGCCTATTTTGGTCTTTAAACCTTGTAACCTTTCCTTTCCACCAACCTACCCAATCAACTTAGAAAACCAAACAAAATGAACACCTACACTTACCTAACCAAACCAAAAACCAACCACCATTGCAATTCAAGTAAATTGTAGCAACTATCACCTAACCAACTTTATGGAGACAAATGAAATCATTTGATTTCTTTCTACCTACTTAACCATCATCACTATAACATATTTTCTGCATCTTATCTAGTGTTAGAAAGTAATTGGGGGACATCTTCACTCTTTATTGGCTAAAATCATTTACATGTAAGTGTGGATATAGGGCATATAAGAACCTAAGTCCCTCAATGCTTTGTAGTCACATCTAGTTATTTTATTAAACCAAGTTCTTAGTCATCTTGTGTCTAACTTAAGTTCATTCATTTTTTACAAACACCTTCATCTCATTATTTTAAGGGAAACTAATTACAATAGTATCATGTGATTATTTGTCATAACCTTAGCCTAATACTAAGATTGGGTACCACAGCTCTACCTATGACATGATTCTCATGGACACTTTTCATCCTTTATGTGATGGATCCCCATGGTCATTGTCACTTAAACTTATTTTACACATCATCAACCTTATTTTGCGATGGTTTTTCCTCCATAAAGGAAAGCCTTCAAACTTATATAGACTTGTCCATGTCTTATCCAACATAAAATTAATTTGGGATACTGAATATCACTTAGTTCAAATCTCTAGCATGTAGACTACTCTTTTAAAGGATAGATACCCAACACTACCAAACATTGCTTAAAAAGTTATACTTCTCCCTCAAAGGATAACTATCGCACATAAACAAATCCAAATCTTAGACCAATCTCTTGAAGGATGGCTAAACCAAACATTTGTCAAGCAAACAATCACCTGGAAGCTTCTCATATCGATCAGCTTCCCAAAACCATCAAATTAAAGCTATCAATAGACCTCAAGTCAAAATTAAAAAATAAATCAGTCCCAAAGAAAGCTTCCATTAGATTTCACACATCATTTATAAACTTCTTACATCAATCAATAAACACCAAACTTAGAACATGGACTCATTTATAATGGTTCCTAGGTTACCTACAGAAGGGGCAAGCCATTCCCATGAGAAGGTTACACTACCATCCATTCACCTAATTCATCCATTTATATTTTTACACTCTACAAATCAATGGATTTTAACCTTACTTGGCACTACATAATCAAGCTACTTCTTTTAACCAATGAATTAACACTAATGTAATGCATGGAAGGGTATCATATTCTTAAGCCCACCCATCTTGCCATTTTTGTATTTATCAACTAGAGAATTTCAACGTCATTCTACTTTCAATACCACTTGAGAAGATGTGTGTCTTCCATTTTTGAGTCATTGAAACCCCAACCACCTAATTTACACCTTTCCATAAAATTGGGCAACTTATTTAAATACCAACCAATGAACCAACCAACTATGCACCCATTGGAGATCACCTTATTATCCACCACCACACCAAACCAAACCAATTAACCTTAACTTTGTAATATTTACCCACCTTTCACACTTTTTATGAACCAACTTTGCCCTAGTCATTTTTATCCCATCATTTACCTTGCAATTTTTGATGAATTTGCAATACTTTTGTGCATCAACCATTTAGGTGATTTGGAGCATGAAACATTGTAGTCTTGATAGTTGCAACCATTTTTGTCTTCTCAAGGTCACATACACCCTTGGATACCTACAAATATATTGACCTTACTAAGGAGACTTGAATTTTTAGGAGTAACCCATATCAGCTATGCCTAACACTATGGCCTAGTTACCCTATCACTTATCCTTCTAGTACCAACCTTGTTTTACTACCTTAACCCAACCCACCAACCATTAAATATTAGCCTTCTCCACTGACAACAATAACCAACTACATTACCTCATCATGGGTCCTTCTAGCCCAACTAATGCATGTTTTGTGATGACCTTGTTCTGGTCATTTTGGCCTAATTTTTGCATGTTTTTATGGTGACCTTACCTTAGTTCTTTTGATTGCACTAACTAAATTACCAAGTTAAATATTTTGAACTTGCATTATCTGGTGCACACTTGACCAATTTATGTTCTTGTGGGAACACTTTTGACCTTAGATATCCACAAAAACATTGACCTTGTCTAGGAGACTTGATTTTATGAGTGTAGCCCAAAAATCATATACAGTCACACAATCTACTTGCCACTTATCCTTATAGTATCAACCTAATTTTTACCAACTATAAAAACCTATTTAATGCATAATCTTATCTATCACACTTAGTTTCACTTTGTGTGTATGTTTGTGCTTTAGTACTCAACCTATCAACCACCAACTCAATATCAACTTACCCTCTTCTCAAACCTACACTTGATGCTATTTTACCTCTTTGATTCCCTATTTGAGGGGGAATACCTCATCCTATACTCAAAGAAACCTAACCTCTAACCTGTAATATATTTTTGTTTCGTAATTTGATGATACAAATTGCATAATAAAAAGGGCAAAATGTAGACACTAAAAAACTATACACAATGGTTCTAGTTGTCAAACTAACACCTTGAACCCCCTCAAGACTATCCCATAACATTTTGACCATAAAAATTAGCCAAGTTATATAACTAGATAAACTAACTAACTAACTAACCAACCTACCCTTCACCAAACTTAACCTTCACCCTGACTACCGAAATTCATCCTAACTATTGATGGTCAGGTTTTCACGACCTGCACACTTAGACTCCAATTCAACTAAAACTTGATTTTTTATTTTTAGCTGTCTATTCCACATGTGGATAATTGCATATTGGTGCTAAAATAAAAAACCACTTTGAACCTCTCATTAAAATATTGTTTCACCTCTCCTTCCTATAAAAAGAGGAGAGGAGAATGTAAAAGGGATCTAGATTAGCAATCATCATCAAAAATTCTTAGGAAAAAAATTAGAGCTTCTTATGAAGCTATTATTCTAGCTTATAGTATCCCAAATTTAGGAATTTTTCAAGACATCAACTATAAACCATAAGCTAAGTATATTTTTCTTATTTTAAGTTTTAGTTATTTAGTTTTAATAGTTATGTAACTCTATATATTACCTCTTCCACCATAATACCATCTGACCATTCTCAACCACCTAAGTACCAAAACTTTACCCTTGATACCTCTGAGGCTCTCTTTTTCCCTCATGACCATTAATCAACCTCTAAAAACCTATAGAGCCTTTATATAACCAACCCATAACCTATTCTAGTTGAAACAAATAACTTGTCGAAACCCACAGTAATTACTGATAGTCACCCTGACTATCGATGGTCACCCTAACTACCAATAGTCCAATTGACCACTAAAAATCACCTTAACCATTGATGGTTACATGCAACCACCAATATTCACTATTTATATCACTCCTACCCAAAACAACATGCTTATACCACCTCTCAACCTCAACCAAAACCCTATTTTCTTGACCTCTATCACTAAATAGACCAAAAATAATACCCTGACCACATCTGATCCTACTTTTGATAGTTTAGAATTTATTTTAATGTTATTTTTTTAAAAATAATTTATTTCTTTTACTTAGGCAATTTCATTTATGTTATCCAATCCCTTTTATCAACAACTTTATTAGCATTAACTTGTCTTAAAAGGTAGATTGATAGCCTGCAAAAAATTCATGTATTTCTTGGATACAACTTGCTAGGAAATCTACCCACCTACCCAACTAATCAAATATTTATTTGAGTGATTTATTATCTATAGGTCATTCCTTCCAAGACAAAGAGGAATATCTATAATTGTCTGGATCACATAGTGCAAACCAAATCTAGGTTCTACTAACATCACCCTTCTTTCAAGTTTTACTCTTTCTTCTTGATAAATAAATATTTTTTTTAGTGAAACAATAGGTATATTATTTTCATTATAAGTTACTTGATGAATAAAATTTTAAGTTTTGGTTAAGATCATGATAATATCATTGATAGGTGGTTGATGAGAATGTGGATTTAAAGATGATGGAAGTTGGGTGATGAGATAATGGGATAAATATAAAGTTTTGATCTTGAGTTTTATTTCATCTAGCTCATCATCATAAAAATCTATAAGGTTAGTTGGTATGTTCCTGATGAGTTTGGGTTGACCATGATGACCTTAGGTAGAGTTGTCATGAAAATTAAAATGTTGAGATTCCCTAAATAGGACACTCATAAAGGGTTCAAGGGTTTGAATTTTAAATACACCAAATTATTAGAATTGTTAGGAATTCTAAGGGTTTGTGTCTCCTTTAATCCTATAGATAGCACCATTGTGGGGAAACATGACACATTATTAATCAAATGAGGTGACAAACCTCATGCGATGAGTTTAGGGCCTACCAAACAAGATGTTGTATGAAAGGGGAATGTTTAATATCATAACCTTTACTCAAATAGTGATAGGAGAGATGGTAATAGGAATCCATACACAACCTAAAGGAGGCATTTACGTTATATAATAAACTTAACATGAATTACATGTGGACTTAAGATTACACTCAAAATATCTAGTAGTTTTAATTAAGTTGAGGGAGGTGACACAAATACCTAAACCCTCATCAATTAAATCACTCTTAACTTGTAGATCATCAATTTTAATGCTTATAAATAATAGAGGATCATTTTCATGAAGTATAATCTCATGGGGGACCATGGAAAAAATAGGAAATTTTAGGGAAAAAGAAGTGTACATTGTTTCATTAATGTGTATAGACATCTCTTTGTATTATTTTAAGATACTATCTTTAGACTCGAATAAGGTAGCTTCACATCCTACTAGAGGAGGATGAGGGATGTTCATTTCAAATAATATTTATATCACATAAGTGTGATGATGATGGGAAGTTAACATGAACTCAAGAAAGAGTTTTTGAGATGGAAGATTAATAAATTTCATGATGGGGTCCCATTCATAATAATTGATGGGGGGACTACTAGATAGAGGCATGTAATTTGGAGGAGCTCTAAGAAAGGAGGATTATAAGTTCACTCAATATTGTGTTGATAATATGTGGTCGATTTAGTTTGAGGAAAAATGGGTTGATTATCTTTATATGATGGGATAGTTTATTTAGGTAGTTCTTGTGATTGATTTGAAGAAATGTTATTAAAATGTTAAGAGTCTTGTTGATGGGTGTAGATGTTGGGGTAGTTTTAGAAATATTATGAGAGGTATTATCCAATTGAGATGTTGGAAGTTATTCTTGTAAATATATAAGGTCCCTTTTCCCAATCTTTTTTAGATGAGATGGGGAAAAATCTTGGATAACATGGAACGTTTAGGAGGTTTGGTGCATGTGGGTTAGATTAGAATCAATGAAATTAACTACTATTTGTATACTAGTCATATTTAATTTGGAAGTTTGGTATATAAGACTTTAAACATTATTAGTGGAAGGAGTAAGCTTATCATTTCTATGTTGATGATTAGGAAAAGGATATTTATATATGGTGAGATGAGCATTAGCTTGATTTAAAGCTTGATTTTTATTTTTTGTTTTGTGAGATTTAAAGGCTATATCATAGGCTTGTTGGCACTAAAAAATGAGTTAATATTGATAAAATTTTGGTTTAAGAATAAAATCCATAGCTAAATTACATAATTGTCTACAAGTTTTATGAGAGTTGCCCCAACTTGCATGAAACCAAAAAAAATTGTTTGGGTCATACCATGATTTCATAGGATGAGTGAGGTCAAGCTCTCATGATATAAGCATTTGTATACACTTTTACATCTAAAATAAGGATAATGAATTATGAATATTAATGTTATTTATTTGATAAAATTATGGTTTAGGGGTGTTGTTTAGAGGGGGAACATGCTCCAAAACATGGGTGGGAATGACGGATTGAATATTGTGAATGGTATCATAAGAATCAATGACACCATCATTGGAATCATGATTATTTTTATTTTTAATGATCATGTGAGTTCTCATAAGAGGTTGGTATGGTTCAAATTGGTGCATAAGAAAATATTGACATTTGGCTTGGTCAAGGGCTTATTTCAAATTTTTTGGAGAGAGATTCCTAACTTGATATTGTAACTTGGAATAAAGAAAATTAGTAAGTAAATGAAAGAGGTTGTCATCTAAAATTTTATGTTCACATTTATTAGACAAGATCTTCCATCATTTGATGAAAACTTGTGTGGTTTCAGTTTCAAGTTGCTTATAATTGATAAAGTGAGCCAAGTTATTCTCAAGGAGATCACTAGCTTGAAACTCTTATACTAGGGAGTTCACTAGATCTTCCAAACTAATGATATAATGAGATTTAAGTTTATTGTACCAATCTAGTGCATATCTAGAGATTGTTTTTGCCAATAGTTTGGTAGTAGTAAAAGTGGTTAATTTGACCCAATCTTTGTAGAGATTACCAAATGTTTTTAAATATAAGGTAGGATCAGTTGACCCATTGTAACTAATTGTAGTTGTGATACCTCCTATGTCGATATAGGAAATTTCAGGTATAAGAGGTTCATTTTGAAGATATTTGATCATTTTTTTAAAAAGGGTTGTTGAGTATTAAGGAATGAGGTTGCCATGGGAATCCCTAAGGGGGGAGTAGGGGGATTTTGATTCTGCTCTCCCCATGGAACTTGTTGAGGGTGATTTTTAAGGTGAATAAGATGATTCTACATTTGAATCATTTGATTGGCATTATTTATTTGAAAGCATTTATTTTATTAATATTTTTCAATAATAGTTGATGGTTTTAGTGGTATTTGTACAACATGTGAAGCATTGAAATTGGTATTAGTGGCTTGGGTTTTAATATAAGAAGTGGCACTAGTGGCATGAGAATTTTCTAAGCATTAGTATCATGATTCGAATATGTATAAAATGTTTCACTAGTAGAAGGATTGGCATTATAATCAAAGGAAACACTATTAGCATGATTAGCATTGGTGGAAAATGAGGCACTAGTGGCCTAGTTGAGGATGAGGGGCCTTGGAAAAGTCCAACTAGATGTAGAACCTACCATGTTAATGGAGATACTTGGAATGGAGGTTAAAGAGATCAAATAAGAAGAGGTCATAGAATGAGAAGGATTAAAAATAGAAGGGAGAGGTTGAGAATAAAATAAGGTATCAGCCCCATATCCATGAGAGAATGTAGGGGAGGGTGTATGGGGTTCTCCGACTTGACCACTTATCATGAGATTGTAAATAGTTTAATGGTCTTTTCTTTGATGTTGAGGAAACTCATTAATGAAGAAGAGCATTTCAGGCATGTACTCTAATTCTAGATAATATTATAAGGAGAAAAGAGGATTATGAATTGATTATGAATGAGGAGTCTCATAATTTGTATTACAAGTGGCCACATGCACATTGATTTCATATAAAGTGAAATCCACAAGCTATTTTTAGCGAAACCTATTGGGATTGGTAAATCTCATCATGTTTGTTGGATTCAACTCTATGTAGTCCTAAAATAAGAATTTCATGAATATAAAATGAGGCTAAAGGGGTGATGTAAAGACAAAATTAGAATTTGGATACAGAGTCAAAGTAGTCAACTATGTTATGTAAACTAGGGAACATAATAGGGAGATAAGGATACATAATTGTGTAGGTCGCCTATGTATTACTGAACAAGGAATTTAATATGGAGATAAGGATACATTGTCAGACATGTTAATTATGTACTACTAAACAAGGAAATAACTATGGACATAAGGATATACAATTATATAGGCTGACTATGTACTGTAAATAAGAAGGCTAAATAGTTTTAAGGAGATTGTATTGACTAGAATAACAATGTTCTAAAATAGAGGAAAATTTGTAAGATAATTTTGAAGAAAAATAAAGTAAACACATAAGCAATGATATCAATGTGGCTAATACAATTATAACACACAACACACAACTTACACCAATGCTAGATAATGAAAGTTTTAAAATACAACATATAATGATCAAAGAGTAAGCAATAAATGGAAAGTAAATGCTAACTACTTGGTCATATTAAGTGTTATAAAATTATAATAAAGTTTAATTTTAATGTGATAGGGAATATATCTAAAATAAGAAATGAGAAAGCAATCTAAGGTTGGTTTTAATGTGTTTAGGATGGAATAGATCTATAATGGTTATGGTATTGGCTTGGTATTAGGGCCTACCTCCTCACTTCATAATATTGTGGTGATAAGATTGTTAGATGCTTTGCCAATATATACCATCAACCACATATTTATACTTAGCTAGAAAACCAACTTGTCTTCCCCCTTGGTGATGAAATCCAAGTAGGTAGGCCTTGGGAAGATAAATGCTTAATGCTTTTTGAATGATAGTGTGTGAAAAAGAGAAAAATAGTGTGACTAAAATGGTAATTTTAAAAACCACCTATTTAATATATGTGAGTTACTCTAAGCATAAAAAAAACTGAAAAGGAAAGGTGAATTAGTTACTAGTAAATAGAGGTTATTTCCTTGATTGAGAATAGTATAAAGTTGATTTAGGTGACACTGTATGTAAATAATGTAGAAAAAAGTTGACTAGGTCATTTCTATTTTGTATAAGCAAGATCTATAAGAACACAGTCAAACAGGTTAATTATGTCTTCTATATAGAAGATAGACTACATAATTATGTCAAACAAGACAACCTTGTTTGTTTTAGGGCTGCAATTTTATAGACTAAAAACTTGTGAAAAATAATATTGAAAGAAGAAATAAAATCACACATAGAGAAATAAATGAACCTTGATGAGCTTAAAGATGTTTTATATTTTAAATTTTTATTCTATGATATTCAAATGTTGTTTCAAAAAATTTCTTACTGGGTCGACTAGTTTGACCAAGTTTGTAAAACCCTATATGCTGAAGAAGAAATGACAAACATAGTTGACTAGTTAGACTATGTTTTAGACCTGTATATTGATAGAATAAAGTATAATATAGATTTGAATGGTTCAACTATGTATGTGAATCTAGAGATAAAAAGGAATACTATGTCTAATTTTTATATCTAATAACTTGTATTTGGTAAAGACATGCACAGATAGAATTGATTTATTATGGAGTGACTATGGCAAACCTATGCAAAAAGAGTTATAACTTTACCAAATGTTTTGATATATTACTAAAAATATATAAAAATGTAATATGATGAAAAAATAATGGCACAAAAGAAAACTTACAAGGGTTTGATTCATGTTGGGTTCACCAGAATACATGTAAAGGGATATGTAACTTATATATAAATCAATCTTATCTCAGAGAAGATAAATCCTACTTACTCTTTTGATTATTAATACATTATATATTTGATGTCATGACCAAGATGGATAGACTAGACCTAACCAAGGGATCTCTTAGCATAATAAAATCACTAGAGAGGATTCCAAATCCTATAGTCAAGCAACATTATGCAATAACCCTAGCTAGGCCCTATGTTTTCATATTCACTAAGTATAATGACAAGTAATGTAAAATATAATATAGTGTTCATCAAATCTTGTGGCACAAAGTGGGGGTAATGAACATAAAAATTTAATGTGCATTGAAGCTATTTACTCATGTTAATGTATAGGAAATCTTAATACATGAAAGATAAGTACAAATACTAATCGATCTAATCTTATAAAGGAGTAACAAAGTTGGGAATAATTACCTTTTAAGATGAAGCCACTGAGCCTCGATATATCCCTTGTCCAAGGTGTTTTCCAATAGGTTTTTGTGTTATGTAAGGATGACAAGGATAAATCATCTCTAGGCTACATAACCTATCAATGCATCAAAAAGACTTCTCCACAAGACAAGGTCCATATCTCCAAAGAAAGTATTGAAACCTTAATATATTATCCTTAAGTAGAATTATAGATTACTATATTTATAATATAATGTTGTCATTATTCTCTCTCTAAATGATGAAATGAGTGTGTATATATAGTTGAATCTAACTCTAAACCTTTTTAAAAGTTTAGCTGACAAGGTCAACCCAATCAAATTTATATTGTTATTGATAAAAATAAACTAGGTCTTGGTATAGGTCATCTAAGGGCACACCTAGACCCTAAATAAGTTTTATCAATTAGAGTATAGGGTAGATGGTGTTGATAGTGTAACGTAAACCATTGGAAAGGGTTTTAGGCTTAGGAAGTGGCTAATGAAGGAAAAAATGAATATAAGAGGGTGAAAAGGAGGAGGAAAATATTATGGAAGTATTTTTAGGAGATATTTGTGTAGATATAAAGTGTTATTATAGGGAAAAAAATCCTAAAAAGCACCAATTATTTGCTTACCCTTTTCCTAGTACACCCCTTAAGGTGTGCACTCAGATAGATTGAGACTCTACAGTTTCCTACAAGACATAAAACATCAGTAATTAATAAAGTTTGAAAATATTGTGTATATAAACTAAACTATGTTTTATCCATTAAAATGTGATGAAATTGGACTACTTTCATTTTCTAGACCTTATCGCTATGCTTGATATCTATCTTTCTCTCAAGAGATAAATCAATCTCTCTATTAGCCCTCTCTATAACTAATCCCTTAGGATTGACACTTGAATGAAATATTTAAAAAAAATTATATTATCTAATACCTAATTCAATGTTATTATTTCCACATTGACACTCCTAACCTATCACATAGGGTTTCACCCTTTAGTTAAGTCTCGATTTAAAATTGCACTCTCAAAACACTGATCTTCTAGCCTTATTATTCATGTCTACAGATCTAAAATCTAATTTTATCTCTTTATATACATAACCTAAAATCATGAAACTAATTATATAATCTCCATATGATGCTTAATATAAACATTAATCAAATGGTTTCAATAATTTATATACTTTATTATGGTTAATTCTCACAAAACTTAGAAATCTACCTGCTAACACCTACGTTGTAGATTTATTTTTGCTAATTATCACTTATATCTACATTACAAGACTATCTAACAACCTTATTAATGTTATATACAACTTTATAACACTACTTATAAAGATATAAGGTCCATATCTCAATATTTTGGGAGATATGATAATTTTAGTCTCCTAAACCCTTATTTTACTTTAGACATATGTTTGATTAAACAGTCACTTATAATATTATTTAGACAATATTCTAAATCTTAAAATCACATATATATTATTTATATGTTATTTTAACATGTGTTAAAAATGTTTAAATTCATTTTAGATAACACTTTAGGATATATACAAATTTCTTTATTCCAAAACACTCACTTTCTTGACTTTTACAAACCTAAATGATATAATCATCTATTTAGAGATTTTGAAAGGTATTAAAAGGATGATACCACTTAAAATTCATATATGTGGTTATTATATATTTATATACCAAATTTAAAACTATTTATATTGGTCATTTTCAATTTACACCACGTTTAGTGACTAAAACCCTATCTTACGATTAAACACAAGAACTAGGCTGAGAACTACAAAAAGACTAAAAATGACCTTTTCTAGATTGATCAAGATATGAAAATGGTTTTAATAAGTATTAAAATATTATAAATTACCTTTTTCATGTTTAATTTTAACCCATGCATGTAAAATCATGTTCTTTTACCCCACTTTCAGTTTGAGCATGTACATATTTATGTTTTCTTCACAAGTAGCCTCACAAATTTAAGATTTCCAAGCAAAACATAGCTCATAAGGATGCCAAAATTTGTACATAAATTATTCAATATATAAATAAAATTATCCAATATAAAAATTACCTTTATTTATCTTATTCCCTTCAAAAACATTTAAATACATACCTATAACTTGACAACAACCTCTTCTTAATAGACCTTCTCTTCCTTACAAACCTTCTAATCCATATACTCATTAGCCATACTATAAGTTTGAACTGAAAAGCCTTTTATTAATGTATTAATGTTTATAAAATTAATAACTAATTATCTAAATGTAGTAAATACCCCACAATTCCTTTAACAACTTAATAATTATCCTTACATGCTTCAAATAGCCTTCTTATACGTTGGGAAGGCTTATAGATAGGTATTGAGAGGTGTTTCACATTAAAAAGAGGTAAGAGAGTATTTAAAAAATGTAATTACATCTTAATAACCATTTAAAAAATGTCCACTCCCTTTAAAACTTTCCAAAATAATCCAAAAACGCTTCAAACAATTTGAACTTTCAAATATGACTTTTTTTGGAGAGAAAACTAGAATAAGGCTTTAGAGAGAAAATTGAACATATTACTCACTTAAAAACCTCATAACATACTTAGATATAATTTATTCATCTATTCATTACTAATTTTATGTACAATAAAACATTAAATAACTTCTTATTGCTTACATATAACTCTCTAGACCTCCTAAGACTAAAATACCAAGATTTTTAAAAGTCTTTCGATGCTCCTGCATTAAAATGTATAAGTATTCATTGGATTCTATGACACTTGTCTTTCTCCACATATCAACTAATAATAATACATAGTTTCTTGAATATTCTAAAGCCATCTATATTGGCAAGTAATTGAATCCCCATTTACAAGATTTGGCCTTCCTTAATATTGGTCCTAAATTTCTAGCCCTCAAACCCATTTCAAATGCTAATCAAAATGTTGTGGCTCAAAATCATAACTAGGTGTATACATAATTTTCTCTATCCCATGCTACAACCAACCATACCCTTATCTTTCTAAATAATATAGTGTTTTCACCTAATCAACAATATTAGAACCAATAATTGATACCAATTAATACTTATATTACACAAGGTACTACTTTTGATTCTACAAAAGCAAAATTGGATGATATCTAGTAGATGGTACAAAATCTAAACAATGAATTCCTGATCATGAAGAATTATATGGGAAACACCATGAGATAAAGTATCGACTAGAATTTTTAATTCTAGAGGTATAATAGACCTTTAAATAAATCTAAAAACCAATAGAACATCAACAAGCTAATAAAATGCCTAAAATAAATATCTTGAAAGAAACACTATCTAGTTGGTGTTGAGTCCACAATACAACACAACATGGTGAATTAGACTAAATAGAATTCTGCACTACTTTTGATATTTTTCATAAAGAAATGGACATGTAAAGGTTTATCAAATTAACTAGATCCATTTCCTTACTCTACTCCAGGTATTTACAACACAACAATGGATTTTTAGACATGATTTCCTATTTCTAGTGGAAGATGAAAATGAACCTTAATATATTATGAATGGAATCCATGCCTTTAGAAATTACTATAGAATAATTAAAACTTGAGGAATAGATAATATACTACTAATTTGACACCCCCAAATAATAGTGCTACTAATCCTATTGATTTTATGACAAATAATAACTTGCTTCCTGTAAAAAGAAGTGATTAGCAAAAAAGTGTAGAGCCACAAAACAAAGAGGGGTATAATATAGTCAAAGATATGAAAAATATCAAAGAAAATACTAATCTTCATGAACTAGCTTAGATTACTAAACAAAGATAAGTTTAGATCAAGGCCCTAATTGGGAGACCATCTATTGACAAATCAAAGGCTTCCCATACCAATGAGGTCATTTACAAAGACAATGCTAAGGTAACACATTTTATACTAACCATCATAATGTTTATAAATAATTTCCATAATTTTTTGGTTGAATTATGTGCATAAACCAATTTGATGCCCATAATTCTATGCAAAAAACTAGGTTTGACACTAGATTAATACAAAAGAGTGGTGCTACAATTGTATAAGTCCTCAGTGCCATGTGTTGGGGGGTTGACAAAGGTGTACATACATCTTTCCTCTAATTCATGTGTATAATAGTACATAAAAATTATAGTAGTTGACATTATTAAGGATTATGGCTTAATGCTAAGTCAGGATTGGTCAAATATGCTAAATGTATACATGGAGTCAAATTTATCACATATGTGGCTACCCTAGAAATGAGTATCCAATCAAAGTTGAGTATACTAAGAACTAAAAATGAAGTACCTAATTATGGAATATAATTCAAAGAGTGAGAAGGTATTATTTACATCATCACATGTAGGTTTTTACCTATTTACTATAAATCATAAACTTCATTAGCAAGAATTTGAAGGTCCTTCATAGTTATGGACTCTACACCATGACGGTGCTAGATATAATCAAGGTTATAGTGTTGGCATACATTTGATTGACCTATATGGAAAACAATATCTATCTATATATAGGTTTTAATTACATTACACCAAAAATCAAGTTGAGTATGAATCTATGATTTTGGGATTACATTTTACACTAAAGCATAACATCAAATAACTATAAATATTTAGTGATTTAGATCTAGTTGTAAACTAGATCAAAATAGAATTTCAAAGTAAACTTACCTAGTTTAAAAATTAAAAAACACAAATATTTGGATCTAATTGATTCATTTTAAGAATTCAACATTGGAGCTATTTCAAGGGAATAAAATCAAACAACATATTCAATAGTAACTTTGGCTGCCAACTTAGCACCGATCTAGGAATCTAAAATATAGAAGTTTTTGGTGGACCTAGTTCCTTGCCCCTCCATCCTAGACAATATGGATACTTTATAGGTGTTTTATGATGATCACTAATCATATAGTTTATGATTAATTATGGAGACTTTGAGTCTCAAATAATAGACAAAAAAGACGTGGAGCCTATGAACACATAAGATATGGGAGAAGATGCCATCTTACATATGAAATAGAATCATATACCTATGGGAATGGTATCATTGGAGTGAGATTTTGACATGGATCCATATACTAAAAAGAGAAGTATTCCAAGAAAAATGAATCTAATTTTGTCAAAGAGAAAATGAGAACTTACAAACACCCTCAGTATATAAACATTAGATTGAATTGCTCTGAACATGAGAAGCAAAGATTAAAGGATTTTATAATAGATTACAAATATGTGATATATTGGACATATGAATATCTAAAAATATTTTATTTTAGGGTTATCACACATACTATCCATTTGAACCCAAAGCATAAGCTCTTCAAGTTGCTAGATAGACCAGTAAATCCAATTTTAGATCAACTTATTTAGGCATAAGTTTAAAAGTTATTAGATGCTAAGATTGTGTTTCTAATAAGGCATTCCAATTGGGTTGCTATCTTATTACCTCTCAGAAAAAATAATGGAGAAATTAGGATATGCATTGATTTCAAGAACATGAATAGGGCATTATAAAAGGATAACTTTCCTTTTCCCTCACTATATGAAGTAATTCATATGGTCAGTGGGTCTAAAATGATGTCCTTTATAGATGGATTTTAAGGCTATAATCAAGTATTGATAGAAGCAGAGGACATAATGAAGACCACCTTTACCACCATATGGGGCACTTTTGAATATAAAAGGATTCCATTTAGCCTAATTAATATAGGATCAACTTTACAGTGATCCATAGATTTAAGATTTTAAGGGCTCATTGGTAAATGCATCATCATCTACATGGATGATCTCACAATGTTTTAAAATAATATATATGATCATGTTATAGAGTATTTTATAGGTATAAAAGATATGGAGTGTCATTAAATCCAGCTAAGAACATCTTTGGAATTATAAAAGGAAAATTTTCAGGCCATTTCATTACCAAATATGGGATTTCCATTGATCCAAAATGAATCTAGGCCATTTCAAAGATAACTCATCCTAATAGTAGGAAATAAATGAAGTATTTCTTTATAAAGATAAACTTTGTGAGAAAATTCATTTCTAGATTTGAAGATATTATCAATCCACTAAATGCCATGTTGAATCATGATGCTAAAATAGAATAGACAACTAAAGCTAAGAAAGCATTTCATGATATTAAAACTACCATTGCTTAGGCTCAAGTTCTGATCAATCCTGATTTCACTGAATAATTGTTTTTGTATTTATTTTCTTTAGAACACACTATAGTAATGGTATTGACATAAAACATAGATGGAAATGAACACCTAATCACCTTCACGAGTAATAATTTGAAATATACAAAATTAAAATATTCCATGATGGATAAGTAGATATATGCCCTAATTAAAGTAGCAAATAAATTTAACCATTATATTATTTGTTACATATCCTGTTATCAATCTCATACTCATCTAAAATGAGTTAGGTGAGATAAGAGGTAAATTGATGGCTAAATTACAAGAGTTCAATCTTGAAATCAAACCCATAAATATGGTGTGAGGCTAAGGAATAATCTTTCTCATGACTAAAATTGATCCATGTACTCACATTGAGTAGATCAACAAAACATAGGTAGATGGTGGTGACTGGTATGCTCACATCATCCACTATCTATTCATCGGTGCATGCCCCATTGAGTAAAATAGAGAACAAAGGTGATCCCTCAGGATCAATTTATCCTATTACTTAATCAAAAATAAATTATTGTACAATAAGAATTATGAGGGTATCTAATTGAGGTGTGTCTCAAAAGAAGAAGCTACCAACATCCTAGATAATTTACATTAAAATATAAGTAGTGGACATCCTTTTAGAAATACCACAACTCATAATATTCTAAGGATGGGATATTATTGGCCTACCATTTTTTAGGATGCTAATTATCATTTTAGAACATGCCATGAATTCTAAGTATTCAGAAAAAGAGAAGTACATATAGCTATGGCACTATATCCTATGATTTAAGGGCTCCATTTTTATCAATAGGTTCTTAAATTTTTTAGAGTAATCAATCCAAATTATTTAATAAGATACAAGTTTGTTTTAATAAGTACCAACTATTAGACTAAGTGGATAGAAGCCATGGATAAAAATAACTATATATCCCAAGACAAGATTAAATTTTTGAAAGATAATATACTAACCAACTTTAGAACTCTAATTTTTCTAGTCAGTGACAATGGTCCAGCCTTTAAATATATAGAATTTATTGAGTGGGCCTACAATAATAATATTACCATCAAATTTTATTTTAACTAATATCCACAAAGGAATGGGGTTTTTTATTACACTATCTATAATTTGATGGCTATCATCAAGAATTAAAAACAAGACAAGCCAAAAGAATGAAACATGTTAAATTATGCACTACAGGTAGGAAGAACAATTCATAAACAAGCCCTTAAGGCTGAACTTTTATTATTAGTATATGGACATCAAAAAATATTTCCTATTACTCTCAAATTACTAATGTATCAATTCATGCAAGGTTATATGGCAGAAGATGAAATAATCCTATCTAGGTTACTATACACAATCTAAATGGAATATGTACAAATGAAAGTGTATGTAATTAGAAATGCATCATGTCTATAAATCAATCCTATCTTGGAGAAGATAGAGCAGACATACACTTCTGATTGGGAATACATTTGTTAAACATAAGCATGACCAATATGGGGGTCCACTAGACCCAATTAAGGGATCACTTGTCATAATAAACCATGCTAGGAAGGGTTCTAAATCTTATAGTCTAACACAATTATGAAATAACCCTAAAAGCATCCTAGGATTAATAATTCACTTATGTCTAATAAATAAGAAAGTAAATCTAATCTTGTGCTCACCAAATCTTTTGGCACAATATGAGGGGTTAGTAAATCAATCAAAACATGTATAGGAGAGTATAAATTAAGTTAAGAATGAGTAAGACCCTAATACATGGAATATGGAGAGTAATATTATTTGAGCTAATAATTATGCTACTTCTATTTCTTAAAGAGAGGAGAACAAAGTTAGAATATACTTACTTAAATATGAACCCATCGAGACTCAATATCTTCCTTGGCCAAAGGGACTTTGTAAGAGGTTATTGTGGTTTGTAAGGATCACTAAAAAAAGCCAAAGCATCTAAGACTTATTCATAAGACTAGATTCTCCAAGTATAAACCCTAAGCTAAGACTCCTCAAGTAGAATGGTGGAAGAGAAGATTGTAAAGAAGCATGAGAAAATAATAAATATTTATTACATATTAAAATAATGACAAAATGATCTTGTATTTATACATGGATCTCGCCCTAAATCCTTATGAATATGTTAGTTGTATGGGGTTGACCCAATCGACCTTGTATGTTTTTAGGAGATAAATCACTAGGTCCCAAGCTAGGTTGGCCAAAGTGCTAATGAAACTCTCAAGTGAAAATACCCAAAAATACTATAGGGTCAACCCAATTGAACCTGTATAATAATTAGAGGCTAAAAATTATATAAGATCAACCCAGTCAATCTAATACAATCAACTAGTGAAAGGGGATCAAGTAAGGACAAGAGGGATGAAAAGAGGAAAAAGACTGAAGGAGTATCAAAGGGAGGAATAATAGATTAGGTAATGGTTTTAAGATCTAGTTGGATTGGTAATAATTTGGTAATATGGGAAAACAATCTTATAAAGCACCAAAGGTCTAGCCACCCCTTTCCTGGTATACCCCTTAAGGCGTGCACTTAGAGGGATTGAGTCTTGATGGGTTCCTATAAGATTTAAAGTGTTAGTGTTTTATGAAAGTTGAAAATATTATTCATATACATATTCCCCAATCAAATGTCATCATGTGTCATTAAGGTGAAATAAGGGATGGTGCTTTGAGAAAGAACCTACGAACACATAACACATAACATTAAGACTAAACAATTTTGTAGTATTTTAAATAAAAAGTAATCGAAAGTAAATGATTGAAAAGTAAATTAATAAAAAGTAAATGCAATTCATACTTTTAATTACCTTTATTTTTGAATGGTTATTTATTGTCTTGTTATTTTTTATTGTGTAGGGCACAAAGACTACTTTTGACAAACCCGAGAATATAAAACTAAAGAGAAAAAACAAATAAATGAAAGAAAAGTGAAGATAGCTAGTGCTATGAGGGTAGGACTTACTTGGAAAATTGGGTGAGCTAGGGTGATAAGTGATATGTTATATCAAATTAATAAGTCAAAAATAAGAGTAAATCAGGTGGTAATGAAAAATCCAAGGCTATTAAAGATAAAAAAACTCAAAACAAGCTATCCTTAAGTAAGAAAGAAAAACTCACCAAGTCAAACCAAGAATACATATCAAAAAAGATGGTAATAAAATAAATGGATGGTAAAATAAAAACCAAAATGGTAAAAAAACATTGATGTGTGATCCGTAACAATCCTTATCTCACTCAACAATGGAAAAAGGTAAATAAAAAGGGAAAACAACATTGATGAGTGATAAGTAACAAGATAACCTTACTCAATAATGGAAAAATAAGAAAGTAAATCTAATCTAGTGCTCACCAAAGCTTGTAGAACAATATGAGGGGTTAGTAAAGTAATAAAAACATGTATAGGAGAATAAAAATTAAGAAAATTAGGAGTAAGACCCTAATACATGGAATATGAAAAGTAATATTATTTGAGCCAATACTTATGGTACTTTTATCTACTAAAGAGAGGAGAACAAAGTTAGAATATACTTACTTGAATCTGAACCCATTGAGACTCAATCTCTCCCTTGGCCAAATGGGATTTTTAATAGGTTTTTGTGGTTTATTAGGATCACTAAGAAAGGCCAAAACATTCAAAACTTATCCACAAGACTAGATTCTCTAAGTAGAAACCCTAAACTAAGACTCCTCAAGTAGAATGGTGGAAGAGCAGATTGTAAAGAAGCATGAGAAAATACTAACTCTTAATTTTATATTAAAATAATGATGAAATGATATTGTATTTATAGGTAGATCTCACCCTAAATATGTTTGAATATGTTGGTTGTATAGGGTTGACCTATTCAACCTTTTATGTTTTTGGGAGATAAATCACTAGGTCTCGAAATAGGGTGACCAAAGGGATTAAAAAAATCTCAAGTGAAAATACCAAAAAATAGTATAAGGTCAACCCAATCGACCCTGTACATTAATAATAGGTTGAAAACTATACAGGGTCGACCTAGTCAACATAGTATAATCAACTAGTGAAAGGGTATCAAGGTGAGGAAAAGAGGGATGGAAAGAAGAAAAATACTAGAGTAGTATGCAAGGGAGGAGTAATAGCTTAGGAAATGGTTTTAATATTTGGTTAGATTGGTAATAATGTGTTAATAAGGGACAATAATCCTATGAAGCACCAAAGGTCTACCCACCCCTTTCCTGATGCACCCCTTAAGGCATGCACTTAGAGAGATTGAGTCTCGATGGTTTACCATAAGATGTAAGCATCAAAATTTGATAACATTTGAAAATATTATGTGTATAAAACTTATGTGTACACAATGGTGTATTATGTAGAAATAATGTATAATAATTACCTATCTTGTATCTTAGAAAATTGGACTCTTGGGATACTCCTTCAATAATTCATACCTTTATATGTGCAATCCCTATGACTAATATAGAAATAATAATAAATAGGGAAGATTTACTCAATTGAATTCTCTTTGGTATGAATTATAGGTGAGGAATGAATGAGGTGTGATTAAGAATATATACCACTCATATAGGGAAATATCTTATGTAAATAACTTAGTCTGACCATTAGGATATGTTTCATTTTAAAATTAGATTTATGGCATTGGACACCTATGTCAGGGTAGGACACTAGCATCAACACAAGGGTCTGGGATTGATGCTTGTGTCCTAGTAGTTAGAAATTAGGTAAAGGCTCAAAAATTGTACAAGCATAATATAAGAATACTTTAACCATTATGGGAAATATATAAGGTCATATTCATTAACATAAAACTAATCAAACCAAGAGATAGGCCAAGGGGCATAAGATATAGTAGTTGTGATACTTTTGAAATTAGGAAAGGTCTAGAATTGAGAAGAACAACTAAGGTCTAATTTTTCCAAGTGTACAAGATTGAAGTGCTATATAATTCAAAAATATAATCTAAAAATTAAAATTATATTACTATAAATATATTCCACACTGAAATGTGTTTTTATATACATTTGTATTAGTTTTCAATTAAATGTTTTATACCCTGTAGTTCTCTAACCAAGTTATAGGATTATCCTCTGAGTCATCATCCAAGGCCATGTGGTTCATATCAAATGTATTAGATAAATTATACAAAATAACACACAACATAAATATAAAAATAATGTAAATATAATCTAATATAAATAATTGATAAATATTGAACTTGAAGTGGTACTAGGAGATGACCTATATTTTCCCCCAAATGAGCATGGATGTGCCCCTAAGCTACTATGAAGATAAAATCATGAGCATATAACCTATTAAACATATAAATTATAAATTTCTTGATAATATCATGAATAATATCAATTTAACTATAACCTATAAGTATAGGTAAGTACTTTTGAAAATACAATTGGTATTATGACATAGTCATAATGTAAGTTAACCATTTGAAAATCATAACTCAACAAGATACTTTAAAAATAAATTCATATAATATATATATACACACACACATATATATATATATATATACATATATATATACATATATATATATATATATACATATATATATATATATACATATATATATATATATACATATATATATATATACATATATATATATATATATACATATATATACATATATATATATATACATATATATATATATATATATATATATACATATATATATATATATATATATATATATAAAACATGAAATTTATCAATAAAATCATCCAATCACATACATATATAATAAGAGATAAAATGAAAAACAAAGACAAATGGGATCCCTACACAACTACATCTTCCATCAAAGTTCATTGTATTGAATGGCTATTTAAAAAACATCATCATTGTTTATAAGTTAGTATTAGATTTTTTAATTTGGAAAATAAAACTAAATAAATGGTGATATTTAATGTAAAAACACAAGAAGAGGTGACCTAAGAATAATCTAAGGCTAGATGAAAATTTTGAAACTGTATGAAGACATGTAGAAAACTTAAAATGTAACATAAGCACAACAAGCCAAACTAAATATTGACTAGAACTTATAATTTATATAATTCAATGAAAGCATGATAAAAAAAATAAAAGTAGATGAAAAATATTTATCCTAAATTGTATTTAAATTTCAAAAAATATCGTAAACATTGTTGTATGAAGCATTAGGAAACCAGGGAGAAACTAGAATTAGAAATAAAGATAGAAAATATGAAACCAATAGGGTGAGCTTCCATAGAATAGATATGAGAATTACGAATACACTCATATATTTCAAATGTGCCTATATAGATATAGATAATAAAATTAAAAAAAAACAAAAACAAACATGCCAACAAAGATACAATAAATATGGAAAAATACAGTGTTCATTTGCAAAGATAAGTAGTTAGTTAGGAAATGTTAACAAATTATTTGATCATAATCAAGTGATCCATAATAATAATCAAAATATAAGAAAGGTGAAGCATGTGTATCATCAAGGGATAAATTAGGATGTTGGAGTACCCATGAGTGTAATAAAGACAAAACATTATCATCATCTTTTCAAGTACCATGTCTTCTTTCATAA
>JARHVA010008992.1:157500-335000 GCA_037957365.1 Torreya grandis | reverse complement strand
CATTTTAGGTGGATAGTGGCATAATTCACTTGAATCCATTGATCATGGACTTTTTTGAGTTGAATCTACATAAAAATTGATCATTGTGCCTTTTATATTTGTAAATGATAAATAATCAGAGATATTGAATCTAGTATTTACGATGAAAAGAATATTTATCTTCTCTTATCATTGAAACCCTTAAGGAATTTTGATAGCCTGAAAAAGTACAAGAAAAATAGTGGAGTGTAATGGGCTTAATTAACCTCAATCACCGCCTTGATGACTGATTTCTACCTACATATCCAATACTCCAAGAATGGAAATCAATCCCACTTAATTCTTCCACATAAAGTGTGTTGATGTGGGTTTTATGAATGCCACTAAATCTTATGAGGTAGTCTCTAATGTTTTAGGATAGGTGAAAATATTCACTCTAAGGCACAAGTTGTAGGGTATTCAATTTTGTAAAAAAATTGGTGGTGGAATAACGATGAGCAGAGAAGTATCTTATATTGAATGCGTTGTATATGACATGAGTTTGAAATCTACTTCAGATGGATGGGCTAATTCTAACCTAAGGTGGTTAGTACAAAAATAAACTTAAAAAGGAGGGGAGGGTAGGGTAGAAAATAAGGTTTGTGAATCAAAGATAGATGAAACCCTTTTAAACTAGATCATGCATTATGGATTAGACAAGTGGAGGGAGATAAGTTACTATAAACACATAAAACAAACAAACATAGCTAGGAGTCCAAGGAAATAAAAAATATAATAAACTTTAGTGTACATAATCAAATGTTTCTATCGATATATGATTTTAATTGCACATCCTCAAACTGAGATTGTGATTATTAAACACAAATCATTAAAATTAGTTGCTACAAAATATGAATAACTGTATAAAAAAAACACTTCTACACCACCCAAATATTTATAACACTACAATTATCGAGCTTATTTAATAAATAATAGGTTTGAAGAATAATAAATAATGCATATGAAGATAAACTTGCAATACAATCCATAGATTTTCTCATTCACCTTAGTAGTTAAAATTTTCCTCCCTTTAGAATCGGGAGGATACAAGTATATAAATAACTTGGGGAGGGGTTTCCTCATCCTCCAATCAATGTCTAATTTTACATCTTTAATTATATATTTGGAAGTCATGATTCATGCAAAACATGCATGTATAAGATATAAATAAAATAATTAGCCATAATTACATGAATAAAATATAAATATATATGCCTAAAATATAAAAGAAACCCAAGTCTAATTACATTAATATATATATATATATATATATATATATATATATATATATATGATTTAACCTTTTAGGTTTTTACATATGATAATCCTAATTTAGATTAAAGGGCTGAGATGTCTAAATTAGTTAAATAATATGCAATAATTAATCACTAATTTGTTATGAATTTTGACTTTTTTTTACTTTCTAAAAATAGTAATAAATATGTATAAATAGATACTTATCTATAAAGTGACTGTCGTGGAAGATCTAGGCTCTAAAAAGTGGGTTTTGGACAGGTCTGAGTGTAATCAAAAAGGTCTTGGGATTTGATTGCTCACTAGACAATATCACCATACTTGGACAGTAGTGCCATGTTACTCTAGTTTCTTAAAAATGGTGATAGTGTCCTATTTTTAAGATTACTATTATTTTCTTGGAATGCCTACACCTATGTTTCTAGGTTTTAATCTTGTGCGCACAAAATTTGGAACTTTGTATTGTGCTTATAAAATTTTATTTAGTGTTCAAACCATAATACTCATAATAAGTATGGAATGATTTGAAAATATGTTTTTTTATTAGGATAGGATAGACATACTCAATACCTTATTATGAATATATTTTACTACATACCAATATTTTGAGGAGGGATGAAGCCTGATGTAGTTTTTTGACCTAATGTTTGGTGTAAGTGCAAGTGAATGCTAGAATGAGAGTGGTATTAAATGGATTGAGTGTGATTGAGATTGGAAATATTTATAATATAGGATTAGGGAAGTTTTATATGGTAGTATATATAAGTAGGGAAAAATAGGGATCAAATACCTTAATTTTGCTCAACTTGTTTCTTATTTGGATAGGCTTTTGCATTTATATTCCATCTAGTGAGTAGAGGTCAAATAGTCTTATATTTATAGAGATTCATAGCTTGTGTAGATAATAAAATATAATTATTCCAACCTTATGAGAGATACACATTTAAAAATATATCCATTCAAGAGAGTTAGGGAAAGTGACACTAACACCATGTGGCTATAGTGTCCTTAATGTGGCACTATTGTCTAGTTAGCATACAAAATGCCACATTGGGTTGGGATCTGGGAAAGCTATTCTAGGACTACATTTGAGATAACTATAGATGTTTTTGGTCTACATAATGGCTAAGAAAGTGTGATAAATGTTCTAGGATAGGTATAGGGTTAACCTACACATAGGTTATCTCAAGCAACACTCTTTACATCCAAATACCAATTTTAGGTGATTACATTCACCTCCCCTTTATGATAGAAATGTATCAAAGTGAGATGCATACTATAAATGAAAAATAAGCATACCTAAACTTACCTAGGAAATGAACCCCTTTTAGCTGAGTCTATGTATGTGAATCTAGGTTTTCATATGCAAAACATAATCCAAAGCAATGATCTACAATAAAACATGCAAAAAATAGTCTTTACTTAAGAGATTATCAAAATCAAAAGACAATCTAAACAAAATAATCAAGTAAAGATGAGTAAAGAAAGAGGAAATGAAAGAATACACCTTGTTGGGTATGTGAACCAATGTATGAACCCTAGTGACAACCTGTGTGTGTGAGTGTACACAGTGATCAAATCATTGAATAGGTTGGATTGTTCTAATAACTTGCTCAATCCTCATATGTGGGCAGGTCAAGAACTTAATCCAATTTTTACTCCATCATTTCCCACACTTTCTCAGTGAATCGTGATCTATGAATAGCTTGGATAAGACTATAAGTGTGTTTAACCCTCCTCAATGTGGGTGGCTCAAGAACTCAATAAGGCTATGACTCCATCATTGCCCACCCATGTGAGGTAGATGCATAAGAAACTAAACTATGTAAAGTGATAAAATTATCTAATTACATATATCTAATTGTGTATATCATATCCATGACCACTCGGGCACATTAGGAAGCTCAGAGCCACTTGGGAATGCCAAACACTATAGATGGATTAAGGCATGAAAGTGGTGACAATATAGAATATGATAGGAAGTGTAGATAATGACATGTAATTTATCATTATATCTGATCAACCTATGTGTAATTGAGCATATGGAAACTATGTACCATGCACATTCCCTCAATCTGATATATGAGCATATTGACTCTGAATTGAGTATGTAATAACTAAATTTATGTATCTAAATTGAATGTGAGAGTGATCATGCAACACATGATGCGCCAAAATATGAGCAACTAGTATTAATTTGAGCTAAAATGAGTGTATCTAAGAAAAATCAGAACATAACTATCAAACTTATGACTATATTTATGCAATTTTTTACTATACTTGGTGTATTAGTATGGCTAATCTAGACTACCATAAAGCTTGAGCTACTAGATAGTAGTGCCCTATAGTGTACATTATAACCTTGTGGTACTAGTGTCCCAATCTGGGTGCTAATTTTTTGTTGGCCTAAAATTTCAGTGATCTAAACTACTTTTTGAGTTCCTATTTTTTCATGTGTCTAACCTGTGTCTAATTTATAAAACTAGACTTGTGTGATGAAAATGATCTATGAATAGAAAAGTAAGAGCCTCATCTCTATGATGAACCCTTGTGAATTCCCCCTTTTTTGAGGGTAGTTATGTAATCTGTGTAAGAACTATCCTCAAAATAAGTAGCTTCACAAAATGTGTTAGCCAGAGCATATATATGATAACTGTGTGATATTCCAATACACTGTAAAAATAACAATAAAATGAAAAATTATATGAACATAAGTATGTAATGTAAGATGTATGTTATAATATAACATTGCACAGGGGTGTCAAGATAGATGTAATCAATGTGTATAAAAACAAATTTAAGTAGCTACTTAGGAGGTTGGGGTATGATGTCCATCATGACACCCAAGTAGGAAGGGTAGATTCATGAGGTCCCTCATGGCATAAAAAAACTAGTGTGTAAAAAGTGAAGACAAATGTCATTGTGAATACGCATACATGAAATCATACATATAAAACACATTAGGCATGCAAACGGAAGACAAGGGGTCACAATACAAGGGACATGGGTACATGCCACTAAATTTGATAATGAATACATATAAGGACATGTTCAAATGTCCACATATAAAAATAATAAATCACACACAAGGGACATGGTCACATGTCCAAAGAATACAGAGATAAAAGTGGCATAGAGCCAAAGAAAAATGGCATAATAAAATGCCCTCAAATAGAATAAGCATAGAAAACACAATCAAGTCTAAACTAAGAAAGATAGAAATGAAAGCATGTATAAATATGAGGTACAAATCTCTGTAAGTGCTATTATGTACATTTGTTGAGTCTAACTAGTGATAGTCGATAAAAAATCTAATCAATGATTACTAATGGTTAATATCAAGATGTATCAATTCATAAACTAGAATGTATATAATATAAGGATAGAACCTAGTAATAGAAACTATGTATAAAATGCCAACAAGTGGGCAGATGTATAAAATAAATAAACATGGATCGATATATATACCCTTAGTGGGTAGATGATAACAATTATGGATCAATGTAGCGTACCAAAGTCCTGTATGTAATCTTTAAGCACTCAACAAGAATAAGTGAAGAATCTATGTATGATAAAAATGGCTATACTAAGATTGATATCAGTATGTAATATCTAGAAAGTAAAATAAATGTAAACATAATAGTGCATATAATTTATAAATTTTGTGTTTTTTGAGTAATATATGAATGCTTTTGTATTTTCACATGTTATATTGCTTTTATGTTTTCAATATATAAGCTATGTACAATCAAATGAAAATAAACTATGTATAAAGAGTGAGAGAGAAGGAAGTATGTACAAGGGTAGGAACCATACTAACCAATGAGTCTCATAGGAGACTCACTATCATTATGGCCTATGTTGAATAGGGGAATTATGATCATGCATGCAGTGTGAAAGGGAAGCTATGATCCCATAATCTATTATACAGAGTGATATGTGTCTGAATCTACCTGTGTAGTGATGCTATGAAGTTGTGGCATTGACTATGATGCCTTGTGAACTGTAGAAGTTTTAGGAACCGATCTGGCAGAAGATGTAGGTGAGGTAGGTGCCCTATTCTAATAAATCCTAAAACTTAATAAAATTTATTTTGGAATAAAATGAGTAGAGGAAGGTCCCATAAAATATATGACATATCTCTAACATGGATATTTATAGTAGAAGTCTCTATGGGAGAGTATGTGTACGTCTCAATACCATAGGAGTAGATCTAGTCTGCATTGATGGATCTACTAAACTCTATGATGTATACATAGGAGTTATACTCTTATTTAAAATATATAGCCATGAAATATTTGGTAATGATGTTATAAATTTAATTAGGGTTTATGCTAGAAGTGCCTATGGGATAGGTAGAGGATACTCAAATGGGACACCCTCAACCTTAACCACCTAATTGGCATGTATATACTTTAGGAATTAGTGTAATATAGATTGGATGACTCAAAGATACTATAACCATGGCCTACCAATAATATATAAAATATACCTACACTAGGTACTACTAGGAACTAAGTGGCTATGTGTGCTGGTCCAACCTATAATTGAAGCACAATCTCCCTAATGGAAATTTGAATGTGGCCATTGAACCAAATAATGATTGTATCTATGGGTAATATATCCCACTCTATGTAACTTGTGTTATAAGAGTGTCATAGTGCACATGCTTATGTTTGACCCATTGTCAACAATAATGCTCTAAATAGGATGGTGGTCAATATATGCTTGTATGAAGAGTGCATGTGAGTCTATGTCATAATCCACAATCTCCTACTCTAAAAGTGTGATAAGTGGTCTAGGTGGCACTATAGTTACAATGACCAAACAATCACCCATGTCAAATGCAATGAGGGCCCCTTTGTCTTAAAACTAAATGATAATGATGAATCCATCCTTAAATTCCTACAAGCTTACATTGACTTCCCCTCATTCCATCATAAGTGGGGCTTCTCACTTACCTATTATCCTAATTTATCCCTAAAAATTAAGTTTGATGAGTCCTACTACCATGTGTATAAATACCTCTACTCAGATGATGAAAATGATGTCTTCAACATCGAGGGTAAATACCCTTACCTTCCTCTAGCTTCCAATGTATTCAAGGAGGGAAATTCTTCCATCATTGAGGAAACTATTCACATTAATATCAACAAGTTGTCAGAAGTAGTATGGGCATATAATACTACTTGGAAATCCACTATAGGTTTCTCACCTTATGAGTTTGGGTTTGGTAAGAAACCTCTAATTTCTATTGAGTTTGAATTAAATACTTTGATGACTACAATAGCAATGGATGTGTATCTTATATAACTATGTGATATGAATCTAGTGGTAAATGCCAATAATGTTATGTAATGGATGTGTCTCCTTTGTAATTTTGCAATATGAATCTGGTGGTGGGCATGCTTGGTATGCATAGTGAATAATTGATGACCCCATACCTCATTCATTATATGTGGGAAAGGATCTAAAAATATTTTTAGTGTTTTTAGCTCTATTTTTTTATGGTTTTAGTACCTCTATGGGTATGCCCACATCAATAATATTAGACTTAATTAGATCTTGTATATTGTGCTTTATGCTAATGTATCTATTTTTGTGTGGTTTGGTTCCATGTGATACTCATAAAATGTATTTGAATCATAGGTCTTTGGAAGATGTCATGCCATATCAACCTATTTAATTAGAGGGAGAGATATGACATTACATTCTAAGATCTATTGTACAACCTGTGTTGGTGAATCTGTAACATTAGTGAAGACTACATTGAGGAATGGATAAAATTGATATGGGAGATGGCTCGAAAGCTACATTGACTATGGAATTTTGATCACTTTTGTTCTCTATATACCCTACCTTATTTGGAGGTTTGTTTGAACTCTTAGTAGTTGATTATGATCCATTTTTGTACTTGTTTTTTTCTATTGATAATAGCTTAACCTCTCTTTCCTTGACTATGTGGCACAAAGTAGAAAATGTAGGAAACTTATTGAATAAGATAGATTCATGTAATTCTATTAGGAGGCTTTGTTTAAATATTTCTTGAATCTCTCTATCCACCATGGAGTTAGTAAATTTGGACAATATTATATTATACTGTAAGATATAATCTGTGATAATCTCATTAATTTTTTTTAACTATGCCACTTGTACATATGATTTCTTATCACTGATGATAGAGAAGTGTGTTAGAAACATGTCATCTAAAGGATTGAATGCCATCATAGATTTATTTGGTAAATCATAGAACCATTTTATGGAATAATCCTTGAGACCACATGGAAATAACTTTTTAAGAAGCCAATTATTGGACACATATTCCAAGCATGTGATATGAAAATATTTGATATTATGCTTTGGGTCACCTTGTCATCATATAATGTAATCTTGGGTGCTAGAAAACCATATGGAAAGGGATTTGTCACTATGTGATGTGCCAAAGGTGTATTTAAGAGAATATTAAAATCCAAGGCATGTGATGGCCTAGTAGCTCCCTTCTCAATATGTAACATGTTAGATTACATAGTATGAATTTCATGCATAAGGGATTTTACATATGGAGTGATAGAATTAACAACAAGAAGTGTAACTATCAATGATGGTTATTGAATTACAATCTTAGGTTATGCTAGCTGAGTTGGTTGAGTTGACTCCACTAGAGGTGTAACAACATTATTAACTGGAGGAGTTGAAGATTGACCATTGTTTATTTTATTATTAATTTCCAATATGGCTTGTAGGATCTATGCATGATAAAGGGGCTATTACTAAATTTTATCTTTGAATCCCTATAATACCTCATCTTTATTCATAATTATGTCATTATTGTTAAGTAGAGGGAGAGTGTCCTAATTCTCAATATGTACCTCATCTTGTTCCTGGCTGTATTGTTCATCTTAAAATGCATTATCATTGAAATCCACATAATTAGGGTGTGAAGGATGCATAACTAGAGTTATGATAGGTTCCTTTTCCATGTTATAGATTCAGATAGCATGAATATGCTCTATAAGATTACCACCTAGTCTAGAACTTATTATTAACAAATGAGAGAGATTTTTTAGATGACATATAGTAAACAAATTGAAATAGATATACTAAAATAGAATATATGAGTTCTAAAAAGATGATAAAAGATAATAAATATAGGGAAAAAAGGATATAAACCCTAAGAGCATCTAGAATTATGGTTTTTTAAATATAGGGTTTCTTTGCAAAAATTTAAATTGTATTTAAATAAATTTAAATCCTAATATGAAATTGATTTAATTAGGTAGTTTGTCTAAAAAAATCATAAAATCAAAAGTATGTAGGCCTAATTAATTGAATAAAAAATTATATTAATATAAATTATGGTTTGAACCAATATTTGAAGTAAGTCAGGTTCACCAAATGATATAAGCTAATAGGGTTACACATATGTAAATCCCAAGTTAAATTAAAGGGTTGATATGTCTAAATCAGTTAAATAATATGCAATTATTAACCACTGATTCATTATGGATTTTAACTTCTTTTGAATTTATAAAAATAGTAATAAATATGTATAAATAGAGACTTATCTAGAAAGTTACTTTCATGGAAGATCTAGGTTTTGAAAATTGGTTCTAGATAGGTCTAAGTGTCATCAACAGGATCCCAAGATTTGATTGCTCACTGGATAATAACACCCCACCTAGATAATAGTGCATGTTATTATCCACTTAGCACTATTAGAAGAGGATGGTGACTACATGCTTGGTGTAGTTACAAAAATAAACTGATTATTTTCATGTGAAGAGTTAATCAAAGTGGACCCAATAGGAAAATGCAGAACTACATGAACTAAAACTTAACACTAAGCACTTAAATGAGGAACTGATAATGTACTATGTATTATAGTAGGAGACTCTTTAACATCCTTGATTTGCTCATGTAGTGCATAATCAATGTTAGAATCAACATGGATGATACAAAAATTGAGCATAGATGGTTTGAATATCCATGTAATTTCACCCATTAGCCTCTTATGCTTAGCTTTTGCATCTGCAAATTTAGTTCTAAGTGGCTATACATTAGTTACCTTGTCCTTTTAAGAATTGATCAGGTATAAAATCTCTTAAATGGTCTTATATATCATGCCTTTTACCTCAACCTTGAATTCTTATATATAGTCTCTAAATAATCCTTTAAAATTTTAGTAATTTACCAATTTCATTTAGAGGTAATTACACTTATTTTTGGCACTTATATGGAAACCAATCCCATTCTAATTTCTTTCATTATTGGGAATATTTGACCCAAGAAGGTATAAAAGGTTCTCCTTGTTCTTTAACCTGAGTGGTCTGTATAGAGGTCAAATGGTGGATGGATCCTAATGGAAGCACTAAGGCACCTATTTAGATAAGTAGTTAAAGAGGTGGTTGACTGACCCTAATCCATCGTAAGATATCCATTTGAGGTATAGTATCTACCACATACCTTGTCTATCCTAGATTCTTTAAGATATTCATAATAGAAGACTCATTCTGAATCGACTAAAGAATAAACAAGCCTAGTTGGGTAGATGGCCTTGAGGATACATGTGGTGCTCAGAGATCAAAAATTGAAATAATCACCAAGTTCTCAAAATGGACCCTGTTACTATGGGATTTGGGTTTGGCTACTATTGAAGTTGTAGTTTAAATAATTAAATAGATAAAAGAACTATAAGTTCTCTTACTAGTCTCTTCAATATTGGCATGGGAATACAATGGCTTGATTTTTAAACAATATTGTTGTAGTTATTCATATGGAGAGAGGGGTGTAACAATTGGACTAGTACAAGGCAAATTAGTGACACTAATATTTATAATTATAAATAAAGAAAAAGAAAAAAACTACCTTATTAAGGGCTTGATTTTATTCTTTAGTAAGCATATTTTTTCCCTCGGTAGAGGCTAGTTTGTCTTCTTTCTCCCCAACTTATTCAAGATTTGTATCCTATATTATATTAGTTATTTTAATCTCACCCCTTTGTATTTATTTATCCATGGGTTTTGTTTCATCCTCTTCCTTATCAATAAAATAATATATCAATGAGGCTGCCTCTTCTTGCACTTCATCATCAAGAGTATCTCCATGAACAAATAAACCCTATATAGGTCTTTCTTCTACCTGGTCAATATTTGGATAGATTGGAAGGGTTATAGGATTTCTTTGATAAGTAGAAATGGGTTTATAAGTAGAATTCGGGGCTTGAACTAAAGTGGATGGAATGTAAAATGAAGTGGAATTAGTATATGGAAGTGGAGTGGTAATGAAAGTGGTGGTAGAAGGTAAAATGGATGTGAGAGTAATAGGGGATGGATGTGAAGGCACTAAAACTACAAGTTCCCCTAGTGGATATGTTGGACATGATGAGGGTGATATTATGTATGACATTATTACAAATAAATTTATAGTAATTTGGGAAGACTTAACTATTGAAAAATAGACAGAGGAGGTAAATGTGCCAAAGATATTACCCTTGCATATCAACCTGTAGGAGATGATGCCCTTTTAATTGCTATAAAGTGTTGTACCTTAGATACTAATTGAGGCCTTAAGAACCACTTAAGAATATTGTTTCTAATTAGGGGATCTATATACACATAATATTTTCAAACTTTATAAATTATTGATGCTTTATTTCTTGCAAGAACCTATCAAGTATCAATCTCTTTGAGTGCATTGTTTAAAGGGTGCATCGAGAAAGGTGTGGGTAGGTCATTGTTCTTCATAGGGTTTTTGTCCACTATACCACCACTTGATATCAATGCAACCTTCTCCTACATACTTTTATAAGCCTTATCTCCTCTCTTGCACACTCCTCCAATCATTCAACACCTTACTTATCCCCTTCCTAATCCTAAAATGCTTTTTGATAGTTTATGTTACAATATTGGCCCCATCAAATCTCAATCAAATAATTTTCCATTTTGGAGTTCTCCATACTATCATTTATGGTAATTGTGGAAATTTAAAAAATAAAGACATAAAATAACTCTATGTTAAATTCAAAATATCTCCAAATTTTCCACATCCTATCATCCATAATTCAATGGCCAAGCTGAGGCTACTAACAAAATGCCCAATAAAATCCTCCAAAAGATAATCCATGAAACTATCATATATTGGCATATTCATTTAGATATTTCTCTTTGGACTTATCTCACTAACATACACACTACCACTAGGGCAACACCTTTCTCACTAGTCTATGGTTTTTAATCTATCCTCCCATTAGAAGTTGAGATTCCATCTTTATGTATATCTCTTCATGATATCATACCTGATGAAGAATTACATGAATATTTCCTTCATGCTCTTGATATTCTTGATGAACATTATTTTTCTGCTTTACAACACAATCACCAATACAAGTCTTGTATCTCCAAATAACATAACAAAAGGGTTAAAATATATGATTTAAAGGTTGGTGATATATTCCTTAAATTATATTACACCCATGATAAATAAGGCAAATATGCCTAAAAATGGTGGGACCCTTATTTAGTAAAAGACATACTTGGTCCTACTACCTATAGCCTTCAAACTAATGAAGGCCATATTTTCAAATAGACCACTAATACATAATTATTAAAGTGATTTTCTTATATATTTCCCTTATTATCATGTTTTCTATACACTAATCTAATAACACTTTTTTTAGGATATCTACATAGGTCTCACCCTCTGTAATAGTTTCTCTTTCCACAAACCTTAGTTCTTTTTCTTGGTTCTTTGGTTTCTCTTTTCTCATAAGTTGTATTTTACAACCATTGATAGGACCTGATCTTCCTCATGAGTTCATTTACTCTTATTATTTCATTACCTTCTAAAGCTTTTTTACATAGGCTTGGGTTTATGTTTTGTGAGTTACAATGTAAGACCATGGATAGGACTAGGCCTTCCTCACAAATACCATCTTTCTCATCTTTATTTTCACCATGATTTATTCATCCTATTGGGTTTCTATTTTATGAGTTGTAGTTTAAGATCATGGATAGGACCAGGCCTTCCTCATATATTCACCATCTTTAAATTTATTTAGTGTTCTTTTTCTAGAATGTCAAGAAATGGTTACAATATTATGATCCCTTATTTTTAGATTTAGATTTTGTTTTTTTTGTAGATAAAACCTTGCAAAACAAACTATGTTAGTATGTTTCCATAAACTTTCATTGATTTTTATGATAAAGACTCATACTTGTCATTATATCCCTTTTTTACCTTTGTCACATTTCTTGCAATTTGAAGTCATTCAAATTGTTTCATGTTTCACTCCCCTTGATTTCCTTCCCTTTCAATCCACTTTGGATAAAACAAGGCTTAAGTCAAGATAACACTTTCCCCCCCTGAATTAACAAGACTCTTAGACACCATGATCTATAAGTTCTCTTTCTTAGCAACTAAATCAAGATTTTTAAAATGATAGTCATATTTAGAACCCATGTTTGGTTTTATGAATCCATATCAAGGAGGAATATAAAAAAACATCAAAATTTAAAATCCAAATCATTTTAAACAAGATGTAATGATATAAAAGGAAACATATAAAGTCAAAATACAAAATCACACCAAAATATGTGATTAATATCACATCTCCTAATTCTAATCAAATCTCAAACTCCACAATTGGCCTTATCATAAAGCCAAGGTCCATTGGGGTATGATATGATAGTATTTTGGGGTAGGAAAATTCAAAATAATCTATGGTACTATGTAATTTATCACACAAGTACCCAATATTCACAATAGACTGATAGGTCTGTAAGGGGTCTTAAGGAATGGTGAACACATTGTACGAAGGTTGGTTCATTTTAATTTTCATTCATATAGCCTTTATGGGATGATATTCATACATAATTTGATGACCTAAGATTTGTGTGGTTAGGATAAGTTTTATTAGAGTCCTTAATGTCTAAATTCCTCTTGTTTTGATAAACCTAATTTAAGTGTCTTGACTTCGATAAATAGTTTATCTACCTTGTTTTCTCCTTCATTTTTCCTTCCACCCTTTTCATTTCCCCCCTTGACCATCAAGTTTGATTCTAAATATATTTTCACATGTATATATTTCCTCTTCTTCACATCTTAAAAACATGCTAGCAATACTTTGTTTTAGTTTTATCTATCCTTAGAACAATACAATATGCTTGAGTAACTCTGGATTACTTTCTTTACACCATGGATTTACATTTCTAGAATTTCCTTGATTTACTTTACCATTTTCCATTATTATACTTCGACATTTTTTTTGGGACCATTACATCCATTCTACTTTCATGTACTTTTTCCATTAGTTAGTGAGGCTGGCTTGCTACTCTTCATTCACCAATGTTGTTTTTCCTTTTATGAAATTTTTCCATTGATGATTGAGTAATGATTTTTATGGCTCACTCATCAATATTGTTTTATCATTTGCTTATCTAAATTTGTTTTTTAATTTCACATTGATGTTTATTTACCATTTTGACATGTATACTTTTTTTGACTTACTTGATTTGCCTTTCTTATTTAAGGTTTACTTGTTTGAGTTTTTTGGTCATTTAGTAGCCTTGCCTTTTGATTACCTGATTTACTCCCAAAATTTTCACTTGGTAATTTGGTCCTAACTTAACAATTGTCACCCCACTATCCCAAATTTACAAGTATGTCATACCTAAACCACATCAAATATATTATCTTTCCTATGTTTGTTTGTTTTTGATCTTTAGTTTTATATCTTGGGTTTTATCCAAAGTAGTCTCTATCCCCTTCATGATCGAGACTACAAACATGGTAAATAACCATCCAATGATAAAGGTAAGTCAAGGTACACATACATTAATTTTATTTCAATTATTTCCTTTTCATCCATTTAGTTTTAATCATTTTATGCTTTAAATATTGTAATTTACTTATCTTCAACATTGTGTGTTGCTATGTCATTTTCTTGAAGCACCATCCCCTATTGCACCTAAGTAAAAACTAATGAGATTAGAGTGGGTCATATGTATACACATAATATTTTCAAACTTTATAAATTAATGAAGCTTTATCTCTTATAAGAACTGTAGACACTAGAAATCCACACACCGTGATTCCAAATGTCATAATTCCTCAAGACCACTTTAAGATCCCCTTGGGACCATTTATCCCTTTGAACCATAGTTAAACCTAACATATACTTAGTTTGACTAGACTAGATTAACCTATCCTTTACCTAATTTTTACCCTTTACCCTTGACCACTGACAGTTAGGTTGACCATGAACGGTCACTTTAACCATCGACAATCAAGGTCCACCTCCTTAACAACTAAAATTCAAGTCACCCACCTTGATTTTATAGAAATAAATTGTCCTCATTTACATGTGAGCCATTTCATGAGTGAGTTATAATTAGGAATCTCAATTCATGTGCTATTACCACTCTCTTGCCTTACTTATAAGAAGAGAGAAGTAAAGAGGTGAAATTGATCTATAATTATTATCAAGAGCTTGTGCATCTAGAATCCCATTTTTTATAGGTTAATCATCATCAATAATCCAATGAACCAGCCAACACATCAAATATTTAACTTACCACCCTAGCTCTATCAAATAAATAAGTACTATTACTCTATCTAAATCAAGCTATATTCCACTAATAGGTCAACTACCTCAACCATCCACCCAATCTACTTATGGTAAGACAAGTACTTATTTCTCAATATTCATTTACTCTATTTCCATTTTGTAGTCAATTCAAGTCTTACCCATCTCTCAAAATCCATCTTTTGGATCTCATCAATTAGCCTTTTTACCAACCCAGATCCATACACAGTAACTGATGATAGTCTATCCAACCACTGATGGTCACCTTAACCATCGATGGTCAACCCAACCACCGATGGTCATTGTGGTAGAAAAAATAAAAAGCTATTTTCACCCACCTACCCCTAACCAAATTTGATTTTCTATGTTCTTCCCTATTTATAGACCCTTTTCAAAATTTTAAAGTGCACCACAACCACCTATCACTAGTATTAATTAGTTTATTACTAATCTAATTATTTATAGTCTATATTTCTTAGCAAGCATTTTTGTGTTCAATTTTAGTGTTCTATTTTATAAAATTAGTTATTTAAAATGTGTGGATTGATACCCTTGAGGAAGCTTTTACTTTTAGGATCTCACTATCGCTAGGCAATCCACTTAACTATCTATCTAATAAATAAGTTTGCTTTAGTGATTTATTATATGTAGGTCATCCTCACAAGCTAAAGAGGAGCTCTTCACAATCTTCTAATTGCACATGTGCATAATAAAATAGGATTTTAAACCATACCCATACTTATTTTCTTCTTTTCCCTTTCTAGTAATAAGTAAGAAATTCACTCAATTTTTTGGCATGCCCAATGGGACCTTGAGTCTTTAATTTGAGTTTCCTTTCTTTCCATATGTTTACTTTTTTCTCTATTTATGTTCATTAATGAAATTGAAATCTCTTTTGGGTTTAAAATTAAGTGCATACATTGAATTTTTGAAAGTTTAGTTCACATAGCTTAAGTTAAAAGAAAAGTAATCTTATCGTAGATTCACTCTTTATTTCACATACTAAACCAAACCATTTTCACCAATTAAACATCAAACAAACTTAAGACAAGGTCTAAATAGGATTTAATAATTTATTAGTAACCTTACCCTTTCTTGGTAATCCTACTTAGAGGTCATTATCAAGGGGAGAACCAACTCAACTCTCTAGTTGAGTATAATCTCTAGATATCAGTATATATTGGCTAAGCACTTGACACCCTTATCGCTACGGTGTGTGAAGTGAGGGGGTAGGCCCCAATACCAAGCCATGTATTGATTCTAATATAGACTATTTTTGAGTGCCTAAACATAACCTGAAACTAACCTTAGACTACCTCTTTAGTACTCGCTATACAAGCTAATTTTAGTCACACACTTTTTTAAGACAAGACAAAAGTGAGATTAATTAAAACTCTAGGATTTAATGTGTCATTTAGAGTGTGAGTTGATTTCTCTGGTCATTTTGTTGTCTTCTATCTATTTGCTTAGTGAGGCTATTTGTGCTTTCTATCTCCCTTATCTCATATGGTTCTTACTCACCAATAATGAAGAGACCTTGCAGAGAAAAACCCATTACCAAGACAACCTACCTTTTCTACCTCTTCATTCATGGACTATGTTTCTAAGCCAGTAGAATCTCCTCACCCCTTAGGAATTCCTACCTTCCATAAGGAGGTTATTCAAGGAGATGTAGATTTTTCTTCTTTCCTAGATAATAATATTGTATGCTTACAACATTATCTTACAACCATGTCTTACCTTACCCCAGCTTTAGCATCACCCATAGATCCACCTTATGGCATGCCTCTCCACCTCATGGGGAGTACCTCCATTTCCATAGGTATAACTCAATAGTTAACTACCCAATATTTTTCATCAAATAAAAACCCCTTCAAGATTACCATATGAAACCTACCAACTCAAACTACCACTACCCTTATACCTTCCACTCTTACCAACCACTCTTCCACAATAGGAGTGCCTGCCTCTATTACTATCAACCTTCCTTTAGCTACCTCCAATCCATTGACCACTAATCCAATTCAAAGCATTTTGATATCCATACCCTCTACCTTACCACCTATTATTACAATTTTCACCACCCTTGCATCAGTCACCAACCCAACTACAATTCCTATCTAACAAACACCCCTTACACCAAACTTTAACTACATCTCTAACCTACAAGGGCATGCAACCCTAACCTCTACCCAAACACCTACATATAACTACCCCTATGTATCTTCCACCCAACCATTAGAATCCACTTACCAATAACTACTCTAATTCAAAGCCTTGTGGTATCCATACCCTCTACCCTACCACCAATTAGTATAAGTTTCACCACCCTTCCATCAGTCACCAACCCAAATACCATTCCTATCTAACAAACACCCCTTGCAAAAATTTTTGGCTACATCCCTAACCTACAAGGTCATGCACTCATACCCACTAACCAACCAACTATATATAACTACCCATATGTATCTTCCACCCAACCATTGGAATCCACTTACCAATATGTGGCAGCCTCCTAACCTTCTACCCACTATCGGTATGTCTCTCAACCACCACAATAACATGCATCTTACAACCTTTTAGGTGCATAACCCAAAAATTACTTAATGAAGATGTTTATAGATAATATGACCAACTTAGTGTCATCCATTTGGGGTGATCACAACATCTTATCATATGACCAAATCTATAATGATCCCATCTATCCATCTATATCTATCAGACCATATCCTCCCCAATGGGAACTTCCCAAGTTCTCTAAATTTCAAAGTAAGGAGGATACCAAAAAAATATTAGGGAATTTAGGCATGCTTTTTTATCTCATCACTTATGATTATTCACTTCTTCTCCACACCTTCCCCATGTATTTATCCATTCCAACATTGGACTAGTATAGTGCCATGCCCAAGTACTCCCTTATCTCCTTCACCCAACTAGCTCAAACCTTCTTAGACCACTTATCGATCAATATCTCCAAGAAATTTTTTATCATTGACCTTTATTCCATATGATAGTTTGAGGTTGAATCCATTGTCGATTTTATGGCTTGTTGGAGGATCCTAATTAACCAACTCTCCTTCTCCCTACCTCAACTTGAACTCATAGAGCTCTTTATGTTGGAAATATTGTCATTGATTTCAAAGGTCTATCATTTTTGGTGATAAAGGCCCCATTGCATTTAATGATATTTGTAATAGATATATCTTGGATAAAGTGAGTTAATATTTATTTAATATTAATGAATATATTTTTGTTTGCATATGAGACAAAAGAAGGGCCAATGGAGAAGTCAAAGAGACATGGGGTAAAGAAAAAAGAAGGATGGGACACATTTTCCCATGAAGAGTAATCTTGGGGAATTCCAAGAGCCCCCAAGTGAAGACATAAGAGGAAGGGTGCAATTTATCATGAAGGGACACTTTGAGGAATATGAAAAGTCACCAAATTAAAGACAAAAGAGGGAAAGACGTTTTTGCTCATGAAGGGTGACCACATGACTTTTCAAAGGCAAGGATATGAAGGGTCATATAAGTTTGGCACCATTTTCCATGAGGATTGAAGGGTCAAAAAGGGGGAAGGCCAAAGGTCATTTAGAAATTTATAAATAAAGGCTTGAGAAGCCATTTGTAATATGTGTGGAATAGGTTAATTTGATATTGCATTATCTAGCTTAGAAGAGCATTCTGTGAGAGATGAATATGATTTGTATTTGTTATATCTAGCTTAGAAGATTAAAGGTGAGAGAGAGGAAAGAGATGTTATAATGAACTATCATTTGTTGAGATAGAAACATTGAGAGATAGTTGTGTGGTATACACAAAGTGGTTGGTGCTCTTGTGGGTTGGTGTTCATGAATTGTTGCTGGGTTAGTGCTTGGCAAAGGGGTTGGTGCTCCTGTGGGTTGGTGCTCATGAATAGTTGCTGGGTTAGTGCTTGGCAAAGGGGTTGGTGATCCTATGGGTTGGTGCTCATGAATTTTTACTGGGTTGGTGCTCAGTAAAGGGGTTGGTGATCTTGCAAGTTGGTGCTTGTGAATATTGTTTGGGTTGGTTCTCATTCATATACTTGAGATTGTTCTCCATGGTTTTTCCCACATTAAGTTTCCACATTATATCTGGTGTCTCTCTCTTGTGTGGTGTTTATTATTTTAGTTTTATTGCATATCTTGAATGTTTAATTAAGTTAAATTGTTTAAGGGAAAGTTTTATAAGATATATGATATACTGATTAACCCCCCTTTAGTATATCCCATGCTTAACAATTGGTATCAGAGCAGGTTCCTTTTTGAAAAATTTTTATAGCTTGAAGGGAGATCAGGAAAGCACAAGATGGCCATACATAAAGGTGCCTCTACAAGAAAAAGAATAGTTGATCAAGAAGAAGAAGAGGATGAAGCTAAAGTGAATATGGAAGGAGAACTCATGTGTGCCTCTGAAGAGTTACAAGTTGTTGAAAAGAAAAATTAAAGATTGAATCGCCAGATCGAGAAAAATGAAAAGGAGTCAAAGGAGATAATTAAAGATCTACATGCACATTTTGAAGAAGCCAAGAAGAATGAAGGAGATCTAATGGCATAATTGGAAATAGTAAGAAAATAATGTGAGAGGTATGTTATTGAAATTGCTTTTTTAAAAGCAGATCTTGATAAAAACAAATAAAGCAATCAATGATAGAGTAGCCAATGATTAAAAATTTGAGAATAACACTAATATGCTGAATAAGATATTAGAAATCCAAAAGGCAATATCAATTAAGACATGTATTGGTTTGGAAAAGAAGAAGAGCTATGTTGAAGCTCTTACAAATGAGGAAACAAGAAGGGAAGAAGTGAAGAATACAAAGGACAAAGAAGGCTAGAAGGAACAAAGCTATAAAAGGCAATCAGGTTAGAGATACACAAACATGTCCTATTTTAATGGTTAATATTTTTATTGTAATAGATATGGTCATAAGAAATTAGAATGTAGAAAAAGAGTTAACAATCTAAAAAATAAGGAAAAAGAAGGTCATGTAGAGTCAAGCAGAAGCTATAACTCTTTTGCTTCTCTATCAAGCTTTGATGAAGAGACCATAATTTGTTACAAGTGTAACAACTTCAGAAACATAGCTCGGTATTGTAGAAGCATGTTCGAGTTAGTCAAGAAGGACCATAGTTTTAAGGCCCCATTCATCAAGAAAAAGGTTAAGACATGGCAAAAGAAACAACCTGAAGGTTCTATGTTGGTCTAGACAACTTTGCATGCAAGAAATGAAAAAAAGCCATGGTTTATTGATAGTGGATGTTCAAGGCACATGATAGGAGACAAGAGAAAGTTAATAACCTTGAAGAAGATCAATGGTGGCATAGTAAAATTTGGAGAAAATACTACTACCAGAATTGCTAGAAAAGGTACACTAAGTTTAGATAATGGTGGAACTAAAACTGAAAATGTTTTATATGTAGAAGGTCTTAGGCATAATATTTTGAGTTTAAGTCAAATATGTTATTAGGGGCACACACTAATATTTTATGTAGAAGGTTATGAAATTAGAAGAAAATATTTTGATGTATTGGTTACAGATGCTCAGAGAATAGGTAATAACTTATATATGCTATCAAACATCAAAGGTCAAAAATGTTTTTTGATTCAGATTGAAGAAAGTTGGCGATGGCAAAGGAGTATGGGGCACATAAATTTTGATAATCTTGTCAAAATTTTCAAAAAGAAAGTAGTCAGGAATCTTCCAAAGATCACAAAGCCATCTAACACACTTTGTGGACCTTTTCAGCATGGGAAGCAGGCTAGAAGGTAGTTTAAAAAAAAAGAGTACTTGACCACTCAGATGCTAGAAATTGTTCACACTGATCTATGTGGGCCTATGAGGACTCAAAGTACTCAAGGTGATAAATATTTCATGTTGCTTATTGATGATTTTGCATGTATGACTTGGATAATGTTTTTAAAGAAAAAATCAGAAGATTTTAGACAGTTCAAAGCATTCAAAGCATTAGTTGAGAAAGAAACTAATCTGAAGATTAAGTGTCTAAGAACAAATCGAGGAGGAGAATTCATGTCAGGTCAATTTATTGAGTTTTGTGAAGATCATGGAATAAAAAGACAATATTCAATATCTAGAACTCCACAACAAAATGGAGTAGTTGAATGGAAAAATAGAACAATTCAAGAGATGGCAAGGACAATGCTAAATGAATCCAAGATAGTAGATAAATATTGGAGAGAGGTGGTTGGTATATTAGTGCATATTTAGAATAGATATTTATTAAGAGTCAAAAGTGACAAGACTCCTTATGAGATATGGAAAGACAAACCAAGAACAGTTGATTATTTCAGAGTTTTCGGTAGCAAATAATTCATAAAGAGAATCAATGAAAAACTTGGTAAGTTTGAATCTAGAGCAGATGAGGGTATATTTCTTGGTTATTCTTGCAAAAGTAAAGCTTATAAATGTTATAACAAAAGAACCTAGAAAATTGTTGAAAGTGCAAGTGTCAGGATAGAAGAAGATGGAACATAAAGAATCAGTGATCCAGTAGACATTCCTAAAATCATTAAAGAGGAAGGCTTTGAAGAATCAGATGAAGATGAGGAAAAGGAGAAGGAGAAAAAGGGCACCAAGACTCCATCCAAATACGCTCAGATAAATCATAATGAAAGTGACATCATCAGGGATATAAAATAAGGAATTTGCACCAGAAGAATGATGGTAAGTGAATCTGAACAAGTTAATTTCTCTTTATTATCTAAAATTCAGCCTAGAAATTTTTTAGAAGCTAGACATGATGACCATTGGGTTAAGGCTATGGATGAAGAATTAAATCAAATAGAAAAGAATGACACTTGGGAATTAGTGCCTAGATAAAAAGATCACAATGTGATGGGAACAAAATGGGTTTATAGAAATAAGTTGAATGAAAATGGAGAATTGATTCTAAATAAAGAAAGATTAGTATGTAGAGGATATGCTCAGATTGAGGGAATATATTTTGAAGAAACTTTTGCACTAGTGGCAAGGTTAGAGGCTATTAGAATGTTTCTTGCATATGCAGTGTTTAAAAATTTCAAAGTGTTTTAGATGGATGTCAAATCTACCTTCCTAAATGGGAATATTCAAGAAGAGGTCTACATTGAGTAGCCTACGAGGTTTATTCTCTCAAATATTAGTAACCATGTATGCAGATTGAAGAAAGCATTGTATGGATTAAAACAAGCTCTCAAAGCTTGGTATGCAAGACTTGATAAGTACCTAAAAGATCAAGGATTCAAGAGAGGATTTGATGATAGTAATATTTACATCAAAATAGAAGGTGAGCATCAATTGATTATTTTTGTATATGTTGATGATATCATTTTTGGAGGAAATATTGAAAATATGACAAAGAATTTTTTGATAGAATGCAAAAAGAATTTGAGATGTCTATGCTTGGAGAATTATCATTTTTGTTAGGGTTGAAAATATTTCAATCAAATAAAGGAATTTTCATATCTCAAAGTAAATATGCCAAGGAAATGTTGAAGAAATTTGGTTTTGAGGATTGTGCACCAGTTGGCACACTTATGTGTAGAGGAAATTAGGTGAGCAAGGATGAAGATTCACCTATTATAGATCAATCTTTGTATAGATGTATGATTGGTAGTCTTTTATATTTGATAGAAAAGAGACTAGACATCATGCATGTAGTAGGTATGGTTGTAAGATATTAGTCATCTCCAAGAGATAGTCATGTTCAGTTGGTGAAAAGAATATTCAAATATATCAAAGGGACATTAGATTATGGATTATGGTATCCCACAGGTAAATATTTCACTTTAGTTGCTTATATAGATTTAGATTGGGAAGGCTACTTAGATGACAGAAAGAGTTCAAGTGGAGGAGATTTCTTCTTTGGTGATAGCTTAGTATCATGGCTAAGCAAGAAACAAAACTTAGTATCACTTTCTATAGCTAAAGCAAAATATATTGCAGTAGTATTATGTTGTACTCAAGTGCTTTGGATGAAGCAAACTTTGGAAGATATCAAGGTAAAGTATGATGAGCCTATTTCCATTTTTTTTGATAACGCAAGTGCTATAAATATTTTGAAAAATCTAGTAATGCATTCAAGAACAAAACATATTCCCATTAGATATCACTTCTTAAGAGAGTAGGTTGTAAATCAATGGGTTAAGATGGAATATATTAGTACTATAGAGCAAATTGCAAATATTTTCACAAAGGCACTACCAAAAGACACATTTGAGTATCTATGAGAGAAGTTGGGAGTAATTTTCTTTACTTCTTGCCATTGAGATTCAACACCAGTTGAGGGGGAGCTAAGTGTTAGCTCCATGTAGGCCCTTCACCATTGATGTCAAAGGAGGAGAATAATAGGTATAGGTACAGGTGCAAAAATAGGTACAAGGAATAGGTATAGGTTATTACAGTAACGGGCAATTACTGCATGTTTTTAGATGATAATATGTGTAGGTGATAGGATTTGGCAATTTCAGGATTGAGGTTGCCATCAATGACAAAGGGGGGGATTGTTGGAAATATTGTCATTGATGATAAAGGCCCCATTGCATTTAATGATATTTGTAATAGATATATCTTGGCTAATGTGAGTTAATATTTATTTAATATTAATGAATATATTTTTGGTTGCATATGAAACAAAACAAGGGCCCATAGAGAAGTCAAAGAGCCACGGGGTAAAGACAAAAGAAGGATGGGATGCATTTTCCCATGAAGAGTCATCTTGGGAAATTTCAAGACTCACCAAGTGAAGAAAAAATAGGAAGGGTGCAATTTCTCATGAAGGGACACTTTGAGGAATACGAAAAGTCAACAAAGTAAAGACAAAAGAGGGAAGGACATTTTTGCTCATGAAGGATCACCACATGACTTTTCAAAGGCAAGGATATGAAGGGTCATACAAGTTTGGCACCATTTTACATGAGGATTGAAGTGTCACAAAGGGGGAAGGCCAAAGGTCATTTGGTAAGCCATAAATAAAGTCTTGAGAAGCCATTTGTAATATGTGTGGAAGAGGCTAATTTGATATTGTATTATCTAGCTTAGAAGAGCATTTTGTGAGAGATGAATATGATTTGTATTTGTTATATCTAGCTTAGAAGAGTAAAGGTGAGAGAGAGGAAAGAGATGTTGTAATGAACTATCATTTGTTGAGATAGCAACATTGAGAGATAGTTGTGTGGTATACACAAAGGGGTTGGTGGTCACGAATAGTTACTGAGTTGGTGCTCGGCAAAGGGGTTAGTGCTCTTATGGGTTGGTTCTCATGAATTGTTGTTGGTTTGGTGCTCAACAAAGGGGTTGGTGCTTCTGCAAGTTGGTGCTTGTGAATATTGTTTGGGTTGGTACTCATTCATATACTTGAGATTATTCTCTATGGTTTTTCCCACATCGGGTTTCCATGTTATATCTAGTGTCTCTCTTTTGTGTGTTGTTTATTGTTTTAGTTTTATTGCATATCTTGAATGTTTTATTAAGTGAAATTGTTTAAGGGAAAGTTTTATAAGATATATGATATACTGATTCACCCCTCTCTCAGTATATCCCATGCTTAACACTTTACTCAGGCATGTACCAACCATATCTCCTCTACATTGCATGTCCAAAGCTTCCAAATATTTGATGAAGATTTTTACATGGTGATTCAATTATAAACTTAGCCATTGATGAAGGAAAGCTAAAACTGAAGAACAAAAACTCAACCTATAAAACCAATGAGGCCACTTCCTCCAAGTCAAATAACCATTCCATTACCAATACCAAGAAAAAAGGAACTAAAAATGTGGTTGTCCTTAATGTCTTCCCTCCACCTTCCATAAAACAATCTAATTCCTCTAGTTCCTCAAATAAAAACATGAGGGCCCAAACCCATAAACACCAAAATTAATTCACTCTTGGAGAATCCTATGCATATATCTTGGAGAAGTTATTGAAAGCAAACATCATTCAACTTCCTCCTATCAAACCTCCTTAGCAGTTTGATGCCTCTTGTCCTACACCTTATTGGTTTAATGATAATAATCTATGTGCCTTTCATTGAGTTATAAGACATTACACTAGTAGGTGCAATACCTTCAAGAGCCTTGTCTAATCCCTCATTGACAAGGAGATCTTATATTAGAAAACTATAATGCAGCATCAAACCAAGCCCATGAAATATTCAGGCAACCCTTCCCAAACCATTCTCTCACTAATAATGAGAGTGAAAATGTAGAGTTATCTCATGATACCATATAGTTAACATGGTCCTTGATGTAATTATTACTAAAGCACCTAATACCCAATCTTCTGGTCCTCCACCTCTGCCATTTATTGAGATAGTGGACTTGCCTTCCCTTCCTTTGGAAACTCAAAATGAGGAAGCCCCTTCCTTTCCCTCTCCACTTGTTGAGGTATTAGAGACATTAGCCTCCCTTTCAACTAATATATCATAATGACCAGCCATCTCCACCCTCTCTTTACCCTTAACTATTGATCAACCTAATCCCCCTTAAAAAATCATTCCCAAGGAGGAAACAACCATTTCTACTCCTCCCACTGGAGAACCATCTATCTCAACCTTGTATCATTTTATTGAGGAAGAGGATGAGGTTATCATACCTATGTCTTTACCTAGGGGCTTATCTTTTAGGTCAACTATTCAGGGAATTAAACCAACCTATAAACCATTCTCTAGGGTAGTGAAAAAATTGGAATTTATCTCCAACCCTGACATTGATCAATCCACCTTTTAGAAACAATTAGGGATACCTTATATCACCAAGAAAGAACCTCCAACCATACCTTTAGTAGACTAACCCACCACTTCTACCATCTAAACTCCTTCCATATCAACTACACCATAACAACTTTTCCCAATCTAACAATCCATCAACCATCTAAGGAACATAAAACCCAAGTGACCAAATCACCTTCTCACACCAAATTGACCAATACAATCAAGAACCTTAGTACCTTCCCTACACCAAGCCTTAGCTACCCATCTGTAAAGGTGGAGCTTGCTTCACTCGAAATAACAACCAAACATTAAACCAAAGCAATCAAAGAGGTAAAACCACTTAAAAGTTTGAATCTCCAAATTTTACCTCCCTCAAACTTATCTTTCATTTTAGGACCTTATCCCTCTACCTTGAATAAGAAGCCACTTATTTATACCAAAAACCTGCCACCTCTTGTGGTTACACCTTCATAATGCACCTATTTTCACTTCATCAATAATACCTAAGATACATACCTTGTGATATTCCACCTATATATAATCAAACTCCTCACATATACTTAGGTCATCAACCAAGCACACCACCCTACCCAAAACACTTACCACCAAACCTATCTTTAAACAACCTCATACTTCAACCATCAAAGCACAGACCACCATACCCCTACCACCTTTAGATAAATCCTGCTCAGCTATTTTACATAGGTTATTTCAAACCTCTTATTTAACCTTACCCTTTATTATGTCCTTTGACCCTCTAGCCTTAAAACCTATCTGGTTCAATCAACACCATGTATGTTCTTATCACAGGGTACTCGACCATGATACAAAGAACTATAAGGCTCTCCAAAATTTTATCCATCGGCTCTATGATGAGGATGATCTATTAATATATGAACCTATTATGGGCACCATACCAATCCAACCACAAACAATACCTACCTAATACTTACCTACTCCTCCACTCTCACCTAAGAGTGAAGATGAGTCTAACGAGTCTACTACTTCAACCTCTCCTTCTATCCATACTATCAATGTGGTCATGAGATCATAGAAAAAGGATAAGGGGAAGGATAAGGTGTCTATTCTTTAGACGTACCCATATTCAAACTCCCAAACAACCTACACCCAATTGTCTCCATCCTTGACCAAACATAAGGTGTCTATTTTAAGTGCCTTCTAATCTAACCCCTCAAAGTCTATCAGGAGAGTTATCCTCAAACAATTTCTCTAGACCTTGATGAATATGAGATTGTATGATTTTATATCTACCTCTCCCCATCACTACTAAACATTAATAAAGGCTTTATAATCTATTAAGGTCCAACCCAAAGACCACCAACATCTAGCATCCTTTATTGGCACCCTTCAAATTTATAACCTTATTAACTTTAAGGATTCAAAAATACCTTCCATTCATCTTGAGGACCCAAGTCCCCCTTTTTTCATCTCTTCCTACATTAACCAAACCCATATAAAATGGGTCATGATTGATGGGGGAGCTAGCATTAACATCATCTCCTCTCATACCTACAACAAACTCAACTTACCATACAATGTCATATCTGAATATTCAACCATCATTCATTCATTCAATGATACCATGGCCACTACCATGGGAACTATTGACCTTCATATCCATTTAAGACCCCACATTCTCCCCAAATTTTTCTATGTTGTGGAAGGTGAATTCTAATACATCTTATTGGGATGACTTTAGATTCATTCCATGGGTTACATTCCCTCTACCCTCCACCATTGAATTAAGTTTGAACACAAAGGCTAGGTCATCACCATCTAAGATAAACAAAGTCCTTTATTGACATGAAACATGACCTATTACCCCAAAAATGTCCTCATACCCCCATCCAACATACCCTCATCACCTAAAACCCAATATTCAACCACCAAAGTGGATATCATATCCGCTTCTACTAATAAGGCATCAACTAGTTCCTCTATCCCTTCAAACCAAATCCCCACCATAGACCCTTTAGAATCAATGTTTCATCACCTTTTATTGGGTAAGTATCACCTTTTATTCCTTGATATTTTCCTTACTCATGAGTATGGGCAACTCACCAATGAGCTAGGATATGACCCCAATGTTGGGAATATTATTCCCTTCTAACATCACCACTATTAGACCCATTTTGTCTATGGGAGTGTCAACAAACCCCTTGGTGCTTCTACCACCTCTCTTCCACCTTGACCATTCACCACTAGTTTCTCTTACCTAGATAAACTAAGATTCACCAAGACATACCTCCATTAGTGTGCTTTAAAAAGCTTCAGTCTTTGGTGGTATGAGCATGGCCCACATGAATTGGTCACCATCAAAATTAGGAATCTACATAAGAAGAACAAATTTAATTTCATCTTACCTAATAACAATAAAGATAAGCAACCTACCATTACCATTATTGAAGAAGATTCCCCTTCCTCATCAACCTCACCTCTACTTGCGTGTGAGGATGATGACATCATCCCACCTAAATTTTTTTCATCAACATGATCAGCCTTGAACCCCTAACTTATCAAAAGGAAGGGGTGATTGTAACCATCCCTTTGACCCATCTTAAGATGATAGGAGAAGACTCTCCTACCATTAATACTATTTAATGCTAGGATGATGATTCTATTCTCACCTATCTTGGTGTCCCAAATTATTTAATCCACAAATCCCTTCCTCTTGAGACCTTAACCATGTTAAATTAATCCACCATAGATATCAACCTAGGTACTCTTGATAACCCCCACATTGTGAAAATTAGCCAATCACTACATGCTGAGGAACTTTGGGAATTATCCTCTTTCCTCCAAGACTGTAATGTAGCCTTTGCTTCATATTATAGTGGCATGCCTAGGATTGACCTCACCATTACCACCCATAACATAGTCACCAACCATGATTCCAAGCCCATCAGGAATAAGCTTCGATACATGCACCCTCATATATCCCTTCTTGTTAAAGAGGAGCTTCAATGTCTCCTATATTTCAATTTCATTCAACCCATTCACTACCCCTAATGGACCTTAAATGTTTTACCTATCACCAAAGCCACATGGGGACTATGCATCTATGTGGACTATCATGACCTTAACCTCACTTACCCCAAAGATAACTTTTCTCTACAAAGCATCGACCAACTTGTTAATCTTACAGCTAGCCATGAGATGTTATCTCAAATGGATAGGTTCTCAAGTTATAATAAGATCATAATTTCTCCCAAAGATCATCAAATAATTTCCTTTATGACCTCTTGAGGAACCTTTTTCTATAAAGTCATGCCTTTTGGACTAAAGAATGTTGATATAACTTACCAATGTGTCATGACATATATGTTCCATGACCTCATCCATAAGATTATGAAGGATTATGTGGATAACCTTATCAAAAAATACAAACTCTAAAAATATCACTTGGCTATTTTTAAGATCATTTTTGAACACCTTATCCATTATCATGTCTACCTTAACCCCAAGAAATGCATTTTTGGGGTCTTGTCAAGAAATCTTATTAACTTCATTATCTCCCTTCATGAAATCAAAGTTTATCCTAAAAAAATCAAATCCATCCTTGACATTATCTCTCTAACTAACCTTAAGAAACTCCATAGCCTGTATGGCAAAATTAAATCCATTCATCATTTCATTTCCTAGCTTTTGGACCGGTGCCAACCTTTCCACCACCTTCTGAAGAAGGATGTCTCTTTTAAGTGGAATAGAGATTATCAAAAGGAATTTTATTTTCTCAAAAAATAACCTTTTGTCACCACCTATCCTTACCCCTCCTAAGGATGACCATCTATTTTATCTCTATATCTCTACCATTGACCATTCCCTAGGGGCAATGCTAGTTCACCAAGATGAATAACACAAAGATCAAGATGTCTACTACATTATCCACATGTTTTTAGATTACAATATTTGGTAACCCATACTGAGAATCTTGATTATTATTTTTTGTTTTAGCCACCAAACTTCACTACTACCTTCTCAACCATAAAACCTATGCTATAACTAACACTGACTTGATCAAGTGCAAATATTCCAAGCCGTACCAAAACTAGTGTATGGCCAAGTGGCTCATGATATTAGTAGAGTTTGACATTGAGTTCCTTAAAAAAAATTTAATTAAATGGAAATACATTTTTTAATAATTGATTAAGGAAACCATAGTGGATAACAACCTCTTTCTCTTGAGTTCCCTAATGAGTCCATGTTGACCCTCAATCAAGTAGATTTTACCTATCAAGTCACCACTTTATTCAATGGATCAAAGTGTCAATGTGGTGAGGGAGAAGTTGTCATACTTATCCCATTTGATGGTGAACATCTTTATTTATCCTTTAATCTTGATTTTTAATGTACCAATAGTATGGTAGAGTATGAAGCCCTAGTAATAGGCCTTCAGACTTCTTTACCTCTAGGAGTGAAAATTATCAATATATTTAGTGACTCCCAAATTGTGGTAAATAAAATAAATGGATCTTATTAGTGTAGTCATGATTCTTTTTAGTAGTAAAATAAACTATTTGACAAACTCTTGGCATCATTTAAACATTACCACATCTAATCAACCCCATGATCTACCAATAAGTTCACTAACACCATGGCTTCCCTTCCTCTCAAATACCATCTGCACCCTAAAATTCTAAGATGCATATCATTATCCATATACTTACCGAACATTCCTATGTTAACCTATATTCTCTCACCATTTTCCTGACCTTTGGTATCTATTGGGTGAATATTTCATTACTGACAAAATGGTAGCAAAATGGTTATTTCAACCACAGTGTGATAAGATAAAATAACTCCTCAAGATAAAATGAGGCTCCATTTTATTGTTAAATAAAACAAGACTTAATTATTTACACTTATTTAAAATAACTTTATCATAGTGGGTGTTGTCATATCATCCAATTCTCTTTTTTTAGAATTGATGTTCAATAACAAACTTCCTTTTGTTCTTTGTGATATAGATTGAAAATCTAAGATAAATTAATAAATCAAAAATATAATTGATATTTAGATTTTTTAGCCAAAATATTAATAATAATAATACCAATAGTTTAAACTTAAAATATATAATAAAGTGCAATTCAAAGTAAACTTGAAAAATTGTGGCACTAGGAGGTGAAGGTGGAGGTAAAAAAACAACTTGAGAAGGAATAGGATTAACTTGTATAGTGGTACTTATGGGAGGAAATATGACAAATGTTACTTTTGAAACTATGACTTGAGAAGCTTTAGTCAAATGAACCTCTAATTGATTAGTCTCTATTTGTATAGTCTATTGAATCACTAGATGAAACACCTATGACATTGTTGATTGAAGTGGTGCCTCACTTGTGACTATGATTTATTTCTTCTCCACTTGAGAACTTTACCTGAGACTTTCTTCTTTGTCTTTCCTCTTTTATTTACTAAAAAATACAAATTTTGGCTTTTTTTTAGAAGTAGAGGGCTCCTCTTTGTTCTTGGTTCTTAGCTCCTCTCACTTCTTAGTAGCCTCTTCATAATACTCTTTCTTAGAACTAATTTTAAAATGTTTCAACTTATTTCCTTTAGATTCCAACCAAGCATTAGTTCTTGAAGGAATAGGTTGAAATTTGTCTCTAATAGAATTGGATTCTTTAAATAACCATTGGATGGGGGGGGGGGAAGAGGAGTTGAAGCCACTTGATTTTCCTCATATGAAGAATCCAATATATTCCCACCATCTATAAAATCCCTAGAAATATTTGCCAATTCTAAATTGACAATATGATTAGCAATAAGGTGACTATAATCAAGTCTCCTTATATATTCATAAACTTTACATTCTACTCAAATATCTTAAATTCTATGCATATGGGTGATATTATGTTTGAGCTTCTCCTTCATCATTTTGTAATCAAAGTTTTCTCTACTCTTGAATTTCTTAAGTATAATCCACTGCAACTCAATTTCCATAGTCTTAGCCTTTGGAGTAGTGGAAATTATGTACCAACCAATACTTATTGGAAATTTGAAACCTTTCTTGTGAGCATTTGATTATTTTTTATGCACATTCATCACTTATCTACACATGTTAATTAGTCTTAGTTTATCACTTGGGTATCTAGGTAGCATGTAAGGTTGTTCATCAAATACTCCTACTCTAATGTAGGTGAAAGTTGGGAATTATAATAAAATGAATCCAATGTTATTAACTTTTGTTTATGCCTAATCTAAAACTCTCTTATTTTCAAATTCTTTCTTAAAAGTGTAAATAATTTTATAGAAGAAAGAGTAATTAACTCTCCTATAATGCTTGATGCTTTATTTTAGAGTCAACTGTGGATAGTGCTCATATACAGGAATATTTTTCCTTTCACTGATAGAATTTAAACCCAATAAAGACTTCATACTAGCTATATCATACACAAGATATGAAGTCATGTAAAACTTGAGTGAAGAATCCACCTTAAAGAGTTGATGACAAATAACATCACTTATTTGTTTACCCCAAAAGATACTTTGCTTGTTTCTTTTTATAAATGTATTGATACATCCATTCTTGAATTTTTTTGGAAGTAGAAAACCCTTTCACTCTACTGAGGAGAGTAATCAAATATCCCATCTCCTCTAGAAAGTCACTACAATAAAAATACTTGGGTCATCTAGCAATGGCAGGCCAAGGAGTCTTGAGCCATTTGGAGTTAATATGCTTCTTAAACTTCTCAATTTCTTTGTCATAGTATTCTTGAACTGATTTTAAAGTTAAATCAAAATATTCTTCAATCTCAGAGAGGTGAAAATTTTATCAAAATATTCCTCATCAAGATGAATGACCACCTTACCCTCTAAATCCTTAACGGATCTACTTTTATTCTCAAAATTTGATACCATAATCAAGACAAATTTAGAATCCTACGTTAATATAGGAAATGCAGCAGCCAAATGGATTTTATTATTAAGTATTGGCTACATATGAGGTGCAATCGGTTCTCTTCCCAATATTTATAAAAACTCATCCATGTCCACATGACCAATTTATATATCCCCAATTTAATCCACATTTCAATCAATTGTAGACAATGGGAACATACCCTAATACTTGTACTTCATTATCTTCTTGTTTGGAGAAATGTTTGACATTGATCAGATAGCTGCAAGTAGGAAAATTTGATTATCCAGAATCATTTTTTATTTTTTTTGGAAAAATGTAAGATCATAAAAAATTATCACTTTTACATGAGGTATGGTGAAGGTTATGTAGTTTAGATTATTTTCTCTGAACTACACAAGAGTTTGGATGATTGGAATGTAAGTCAGAGAAAAATCTCTGACTTCCATCCAACTCAAGAAATGAATCATCTTTCATGCAAGTCAAATAATTTTATCCAACTTGCATAACTTGGTTTTTATTTTGCTAAGTTTAGGTTAGAGAACTTTCTTTGACTTGCATTCAATTTGTATATTTTGTGCATGTCAAAGAATTTTCTTTGACTTGCACTTGATGGTGAATTTTGATGTACATCAAAGAATTTTATCTAAAATGAAAAAATAGGGATGTGTACTCTAGAAAAAATTCTCTGATGTTCATATTCGAGAAAAAAAAGAAAAAGTGTTAATTGAAGAATTTATCTGATAAGCACATGGGCAGAAAAGGTAAATGTGCATCACAGAGAAATCTCTCTAAGTTGCATGTGAAGAAGATAAAACTAGAAAAGGATGAAAAAAATGAAAAACCCTAGGTGAAGAAAATAACCACAAAAAAATAAGACAAAATAAAGGAGAAAATAAAAACCTACCTATAATGCATGCAAGGAGGACCTCGTCTAAATGAAGCTAATTGCAAAACCAACAACAGGAGATTTTTGACAATTTTAAAAATGATGATGAGAAGTACACATGATAAAAAATGGTGAGGAGGGTAAAAAGAAATAGTAAAAATGAAAAATTACAAGCCATCATATATATAAAAATATGGTAGTTAATGCCCATTAATTACCATGGGTGGTGGGTTCCATGTACAAAATTGAAGAAAAATCCCAACATTACATTTGCAAAGTTGGAAAAAATCTTTGATATTGTATATGCAAAGTTAGAAAAAATCCCTAATTTTTCACAAAACATATGCAAAGTCATAAAAAATCTTTGATGTTGCATATGCAAAGTTGGAAAAAATCTTCGATATTGCATATGAAAAGTAAAAAAAAATCTTTGATTTTGCACAAAACATATGCAAAGTCAAAAAAATTCTCTGACACATCATAAAAAAGAAATAAAGTGTAGTTTAGATAAAATTCTCTGAACTACATAAGATGTAAAATTCCCTCAAAAGATCAAATTTATTGAGAAAAAACAAATGTAAGGAGGCAAAGATTAGCCTCATTTTGCATATGCTTAGAGATAATGGGCTACGAAATGGACAAGTTTCATATGTGTTATCCCATGAATTAAACCTACTAAATTCAAGTATAATGGTTGGCTCTGATTGGGGAATTTCCTTCAGGCATTCTTTGAAACACTTGAAGAAAATAAAAACCTAGAACTCTAAGTGCCTTCCTCTATTGGGCCACGAAGTCAAGCAAGAGACTAGATTGAAACAAAAATAGAGAATATATATACACACACACACACACACACACACACACACACAAAATGTACAAACTTATTTGAAACTTCATTGAGTGAAAAGCTTCAGATGTTACCCACTATAGGGAAATGATGATGGTGTTGCATCTAGGTATGATAATAAGAAACTAAGTTCTCCACTGAGTTGATGAATGAGAAAAAGACCCCTCCATAGAGAATCAAATTTTCCATGCATTCCTTTTGTCTCTCTTCTTTTGTTCCACAAGAGGACTAGATCGCTAACTCAGAATTCTTGTGATTTAGCTTTATTATTGAAAAGTTCCTTGACATGAATCTGATGTTCAGCAATATGATCCACTACCTTTGTATGTTGCTCCTCTATCTCAGTATGGTACATACCACACTTGTCTAAAGAACTTTCAAATGTTTTATCTTCAATTTCCCTAGCCAATTTGAGAGTGAGCAACTCTAATGTTATGGGTATTTCTATGTTCAGTCCATACAAAAGTTGAAAAGGTTACATACCACTTACTCACTTAGGGGTGATACGATCAACCCACAATGCATCATATAATGCTTTATGCCATGTTCTATGATTATCTTCTACCAAATTCTTGATGATAGTTACCAAACTCTTATTACTCAACTCAACTTGACCATTTCCTTGAGGGAAGTAGTCTAAAGTGTGAGATAAAATGATCCCATATTGAAAATAAAATTGAATCATCTCTTGGGATGTGAAACAAGTAGCATTATCAGTTATAACTTTATTTGTCACACCAAACCTTGTGATGATATTATCTTTGAGGAAATTGAAAACAACCTCTGAAGTTGCATGTTTAGTCAGAATTACTTCCACCCACTTAGTGAAGTAATCAGTAGCTGTGAGAACATAACCATGACCTACACTTGACAATGGGTTCACTACACCAATGAAATAAATACCCCACTATTGAAAAGGTTTTTCAATGATTATTAGCTTGAGAGACAAAGACACTAACTGGGCTTTCCCATAAACTATTGTCACTTATCACATTTACACACCCAAGCATATGCATCCTTAAAAAGTGTTGGCCAATAATATCTATCCCATAAAATTTTGTGAGCTATGACGAGGGCTAAAAAATTTCCTCCACAAGCCAGATCATGAAAATATTTTAATAACTTACCTTATTGTGCCTTATCTATGCATCTTAGAAAAATGCCATCAATGTTTCACTTATACAAACCATTATCCTAAAGGACAAATTTTTTAGCCTTAATCTTGATTATCCTTTTCTCTTTGTGAGAAAAGTATTTTGGACATTCTCCATATGTGAGGGAATGAGCAATGTCTAAATACCATTCATTCATTATGCTTATGAGTAAGACTATGGGAAGATCTTTCTCTATGAATTCTTCATTGTTGGGTGGTTCTTTTGAATTGGTACCATGAGTTGACACAAACCTTTTCCATGCACAAGTTTTGTAGGCTTGATCTCCATATCACATTCTTATATTTTATAGATCTAGTTACCTCTTTTGCCTCCAAACTCTTGTTGAGTAAAAATAGACTTAATGGTAAAATTGGTACTAGTGCAATGGTGTGAGAATCGAGGATGTAATATTTGAAATGCTTAACTACTTTCACCACAATAGACACATGTTTTTCCATGGATGAATAATTGATTTCATGAGCCTTTAGGGGATAGATCATGAATGTTATAGGAGATTCAATCCCCTCTTCATTTGGTTGTACCAATATTGTGGATAAGGTATGCTCAGAAACATAACTATACATAATGAAGTTCTTTGTATAGTTACGGTAGACTAAAATAGGAGCAAGTGCAATTGCTTCTTTAATTTCATGAAAATTAGTTCTTCCATTTGTGTTCCAATGGAATGTTTATTTTATTTTCATCATATCAACAATGTGGAATGTCTTCTCAGTAAAATTAGGAATAAATATCTGTAAGAAATTAACCTTCCCAAAGAAGGAATGCACTCCTTTATTACTTGATGACAGAGCACAATTTTGAATTGACTTTAATAATTTAGTATCAATTTTGATTCCTTCCTTGGATACAATATGTCCAAGGAGATTAACTTCTATAACCCCAAAAATGGATTTATTAGGATTAAGGGATATCCCATGTTCATGACATCTTTCAAGCACTTGATGAAAATGATCACAAAGATCTTGGTGATTTTTTGAGAAAATGGTTAGATTGTCTAGATAGACTACAATAAAATTATTGATTATGTCTTAGAAATCCAAGTCCATAGTCCTCTGAAAGGTATCACCAACATTGATCAATTTGAAAGGCATTCTACGATAGGCAAAAGTACCCTATAGAGTAGTGAAGGCTATCTTGTGTTGATCTTCATAATGAACCTCCACTTGATTATATCTTGAGAAGTCATCTAACATAGATAACATCTTTGAGCCAGCCACTATTTTTAATACTTGATCCATTATTGGTAATGGGTAATTATCCTTAAGTGATGATTGATTCAAATTTTGAAATTCAATGCAAATGAGGATCTCTCCTTTCTTATTTCTCATAGGAAGAATATTTTCTATCCATGTGGAGTGATATATAGGAAATATAATTATAGCATTCAACATCTTTTAGATTTTAGCAAGGATGCTACCTAAGATTTTAGGATTATACTATAATTGTTTTTGCTTGTGAAGTTGAGACCTAGGTTTGAGAGGAATAACATTTTGCACCTCCTTTGGTTAGAAAGATTTAAGATCATCATATGAATATGCTAATACATCAATATACCAGTGTAGAAGTCTCACCAAATTCTCTTTTTCCTCCAATGAGAAACATTTCCCAATATTTATCATCTTGGGGTCATTCTATGTTCCTATATTAACTTGCTTAATTTCTATAGATGAATCTAATTCTGATTGTTGACATTTAATAAATAAAACATGTTTATTAAAAAGTCTCTCCAAAGATACCAACCCTTTGGGAATCTTATTCCCTTTTAGTTGCAAGATTTCCTCACCAGTTTACTCATTAACTTCAGAGATGAAATCTTAAGGGGTGGAGTCACTTCATTCAAAATATAACTCACTAAAATTTTCCACCTTCTCTAAGAATGAGATGACTTTCTCATTATTATTGAAAACCTGCCAATGATTAACATTATCAGGAACACTAGGCTAAAAAACCAACTCAATGGTATACTTATTTCCTTGGAAATCTTTGTGAGGAATCAAGAGAGTGGTTGAAACAACCAATGAATAAAATCTATCATTATATTCTCTTGGAACTACTGATATATTGAAATCATCAAAACTTTCCATGTAATCCCAAACATGATTGTGGTAATGCCTTAGTTTTTCATTCTTTTTTTGATATAGATTCCTGACTCGATAAATGACTAGCACATCATCACCCTGAGCATGAAGGTTTTTAATTCCTTTCTTCTTTGCAACCTTCATTCCTAACAACAAAGCTTCATACTCAATATTATTGTTAGTGTTATGAAATATAAACTTGAAAGAGAAAGGGAAGATTTTTCCTTTTGGAGATATGAGAACTATCCCAACTCCAGATCTAGTTGAAGAACAACTACCATCAAATTCCAAAGTCAAAACATCATTTGAACTTTCAACTCTGATGGTTTCAAAATCTAAAACTTCTTCATCTAAAGTGGATGGTTAATCATTTTCTTGATATTTTTTGAAATGTCATTTGAAGATATTGAATATTCATCTATGGTCAAGAAATACATATCCATTCCAAAATTTTCAAAAAGGATTTAGGATTTTAGATCCTCAATATTTGTCACAGTATACTTTACTTATTTCTCTAGATGAAGTTTATACATAATGACCTTAATTGGTATCCTAGCCTCTAACTAATCCATGTTAATCTCACCACTAACATCTTCACAAAATTTACATCCTAAGAGAACTCCATATGAGGCTAGAACATCAACCACTAGAACTGTCATCTTAATCTTTTTCCTTGGAAAAGTAGCAAATGCAAATTGTACATCCTTGATTTGGCCTATGGGAGGTACTCATTATGTTTCCATTGAGAAGCAATGGCCAAAATTATTTGTCAAGGTTAAGCATAAGGTAGTAGCTACCTTGGCAGGCATCACATTATCAGAAGCACCCGAATCAATAAAAAAATTACTAAGCTTACAACCATTCACAAATAGGGAAATATAGAAAGGTTATATTTTTTTAGAGTTAGATGCAGGAGTTACAACCAAGTTATTTTATTTTGGTCTTGGCTTAGGGTCATTTGGTACACTCTTAGCTAAAGTTTGATCAGAATTGATCTCTTTGCTTTTTACAAATTTTTTAAATCTTTCAAATTTATCAGGATTTGATTACAGGTACTCAGCCTCTGATATTTGGATTTTAGTCTTTTTTAAATGATCAATTATATCAAAATATGGATATGGGATATCCAAGGAAGATAAGACATTTTCATTTTTAGGTTTCAAGTTTTGGGCACTGGGTCTAGATGTTGAAGGAGAAGAGGTAGAATTATGAGTAATTACTTGTTTATCTACCACTATATCTTTAGTTGAACTAGAAAAGGAGTTCCTCTTTTGGAAGTTATAACCTCCTTTCATGGTTCATCCTTGGATTTTATTTTATCAAGCTTTTATTGTTGATTCAATTGACTTTAAAAATGGATCAACATGACATAAAATTTGTCATGTGTGTCTCCCTCTTGTTCAGATTCTTCTTGTTGAAAGTTTAGAAACCTGATATCAAAGTTGCCAACATATCCTTATTCATCTCTGATGAAAGGATTTGCATCTTCTTCTAGAACATATTCTAATTTTGGAACATCATCAGTTTCAGGTTCTAACCAATTGATTGTTACATTATCTAGAGGTGCCTCTAATACAAGCCTTGCTTGTGGTGGAGGAAGCTTATTCTGATTTTGATTTCTTACAACATTATTGAAATAATTATAAGCGTTTGGGTATGTCCTCCTTAGAACATCCTTATATGGAGAAAATTACATACCTTGAGACATTTGCTTCTTCAGTGCTAATAATTCATTTGCTAGCTTTTAAACCATAGGATTTGTAGTGCTAGTAGGAGATGAAGCTATTAAAGGATTCCTTCTAGGCTTAATGGAATTATTTCTTACCTTCCCTACCAAAATCAAATCATCTTCTACTTTAGTGGCTAAACTTTGAGAAACATCGAGATCAGCTGGGGTTTCTCTTCATAAAATAAAACTCATTTTGGGCAATTGAGAATTGATGAAGAATCACTTTAGATTCTCAGGTGTAGGTCGAGAAACTACTAGAATCTTATTCCTCAAATTTTTATAATTTACCATGAACTCATGCATGCATTCATGTGGTTAGTTATTCATTTGTGTAAGCTGAGCCAACAAGGCATAAACATCTTTTATAGGGTTTGAACCTTGCCTCAAACTTAGCCTTGAGAATTTCCCAATTTGTGATAGTTCTAGTTGTAATATGATAAAAACAATTAGTATAAATGCCTTAGAGTGTTTCTATAAATAATATTACAAAAAAATCTTAATGTTCCACTCCAAGAAATCCACATGTAATGTAGAAAGCAACAATATGTTCATCTGGATGTTGCTTTCCATCACCATAGAACTTTGGGAATTTTTTTTTTTGAACCATGAGGAAGTTTGTGAAATGGAGGAGTCAAGTTCAATATACTAGAAGAAGTCCCCTGTGGACCTTGAGTAGCCATTCTTTGTGGATTTTATGGAGGTATGAGTAATCTTTGTAAAGGAAATATAGGAAAAACTCTATGAACATTGGAAGCTTCTCCTAGAATAAGTGGTCATGTTTTGGTAGGTGGAAAAATTATTCTACATTGAAGAGGTGATCTTGCACATGATAGTAAAATATCAAAGTTGTGTTCTTAGAACAACTCAAATGTTAGATCAATGTGTCCCACTACCCTTTGACCATGAGTGTAGCTTTATTCCACTAGATTGTGAAATTACTTAGAAAGAAAAAAGGTAAACTATAACAAATAATAGTAAACAACAAGGTGTTGGTCTTATGTCAACTAAATGAGTGTAGAGCTCAGTTGCTTGTTTGTATCCCCAATGGGGTCACTAAAAACTATTGGGTGAATATTTTTTTACCAATAAAATGGTTATTTAAGCCATAGTGTGGTGAGATAAAATCTCTCCTCAAGATAAGGAGAGGCTCCCTTTTATTTTTAACTAGCACAACACTTAATTATTTACACTTATTTACAATAATGTTATCATAGTGGGTGTTGTCATATCATCCAATTCTCTATTTTTATAATTGATGTTCAATCACAAACTTCCTTCCATTCTTTGTGATATACTTTGAAAATCTAAGATCACTTAATAAACTAGAAATATAATAGATATTCAGATTTTTTAGATAAAAGATTAACAAGAATAATACTAGCAGAGTAAACTTAAAAGATAGAATAAAGTGCAACCTAAAGTATCCACCTTATTTCCAACAAAGATTAAAATTATCAAAGAAGAATAACTGGCAACCCAAAGTCTCCTCAGTAATTCACTTTCAATGTGAACATAAATCCAATAACTAAAATGTAGCTCAAAGACTCAAAAATCAACTTCCTAGCACCTTCCATTTTATAAAAATTTTGCACCACAATTCACTCAAAGTGGAATAAAATGCAATGAAAAAGATAAAATAACATTCCCAATACACCTAAAGTATATATCAATGCAAAGTTTGAAAGATAACTTGATTTTCTTATATTGAATGAATTTTTGATTTACAATATGAACATAAAGTTTTAAAATTATTTCTCAATTAAGCAACATTTCCCCTCTATAACAATTGGTGATCCATTCTACAAAGAGCATCCTCCTATTTATAGAGAGGAGCTATGAACAAAAATAGGCAAAACATAAATACATTGACTTATTCATTGACAAATTCTTATTTGACTTAGGACTATGTACTTTACCTATATGTAAATTACACTGAACAAAACTACATTTGAAAGGTTAAAAAAGTAAACTAAGTTTCCTTATACACATGAATTTATTCCTTTTTATTCTTCTCTAAATATTCCTCATATCTCTTCAATATAGCTTGAACCTCACTGTTATTTGGGATGGATGTAATTTCAAAGATGACAAGTACCCTTGTGATTGAATATTCTAAGTTAGCTAGAAAATCTTTACTTTTGTCCATGATTCTTTGTAATTTATTCAAATAACTTGCAATTCAATCAATTTGGCGATGGAGTCTAGCATGAAAGTACCTATTTTAGTTTTTGTTTGGAGTAAAGATGTAAATTCTTGAATAACAGTCTCCATAAGAAGAATTTCTTGAGAATCATTTTAAACTTGGCAGGGAAGCTCTTCGATTTTATTTTCAAGATATAAAATCTTATTATCACACATATCTTTATCTTCTTCAATATATTTAACTATATTTTCAAGAACTTCTCTTTTATTCTTCATAGCTTTTGTGTATTTGATGAACATTTTCCTATTTGGAATGACCTTCTACTCAACAAAAAGTTCTATTTTAAATTTACATAGTTGAGTCCATGTATTAATATCCTTTTCAATCAATTCCAATTTTGAGTGAGTGTTTTAATTGTTTATTGAATTTCTATTTTCACTTCACTCAGGTTCTTCAAAAATTCAATGGTAGAATGCAACCATTGAATACCATATGTTGTTAATCTCTCAATCTAGGTATTGAACACATGGCCCTAAGATCCAATTTTCTCTACTTATTGAGTAGTTTTTTTAGTATTTTCCTGCACAATAGGATCAATAGACTAGAAGGTTGGGTGATTTTTAGTAAAGTAGAGGTCAGCTATTCTACTTGTACTTTATGTTGATCCTTGATCTTCTTGTCCTTATCATATCTCTCGATCAAGGAGGCCATTATTTCTTGTAAATATTCCTTCACATTTTAATGGGTTTGTTTCCCAAGATATATTCATCTTACTATGTATTCAAACACTTTAATATCTTTAGTATTTCTATCTTTAGGATAAACTACAACTTTGACATACTTGTGCCCAAATTCAAATATCACCCTTGACATAGTTTTGGCCTTATTTGTTATTTTGGTTTGTATCGGCATAAGCTGATGAAAATCAAAATATTTTAGTGCCACTACTCACTTTTTCTTCTTAGGTTTTTGTGATGTTAGGAAAAGAGGAAAAGGAGATGGACCTCCTTGGGTAGAGAATGTCAAATCTTTGGATGCTTGGGGAGGGACAATGGATTGTGAAGTAAGTGGAATGGAAGGTAGTGTGGTGGACGTATCTGGTAATGGGGTTGACACCAATGGGATTGTAGTAATAATAGGTGGAGTTTGGGTTAGAGTAACCATCACTTTAGTTCCTATTAACATTTTGGACACTGGGGTGACAGGAACATGAGTTGTTGTCTTTAAAGAAAGTATAGACATAAATCTATCCATATCTTGTTGGGTGAAATATAAATTAGTTAGGGATCCCAGTGACTTTGAAAGACTGGGTATATTTGAAAATGAATCAAAAAATTGGTCTAGTGTACCTTATGAAGGAGCTTGAAAAAATTTGGCATTAGGAGGTGAAGGTGGAGGTGAAAGAACAACTTAAGAAGGAAGATGATCAACTTGTATAGTGGTACTTATGGGAGGAACTATGGAAAATGTTACCTATGAAACTATGGCTTGAGAAGATTCAGTCAAAGGAACCTCTGATTGAGTAGTCTCTATTTGTATAGTCTATTGAAGCATTGGTTGTGTTAAGGTGTGGAGCTAAAAGCTTCACGAGATGAGCGGATGCTGAAGTTGCTAGATTTACACAGTTGCCAACGATGGCAAGGAGTCAACCAATAGCTACCGATGTCGGTTATGGATTGGCCGGCATCGGTCATGTGTAGGCAAACATGGACCGACGTCAGTCACCTGTGCATCCAAAAATTCTATTTTCATGGATGGAACAAATTATTTGCATGACAAGTTTAGCTGTTAGTTGTAAGTCTGTGTTTCTATTTTTGGCAGGACTATTTTAAGCCTTTGATTAGGAGGTGTATCTAATGGTTGATATTGCATAGATCATGATCCCTAATCTTATATAATAGGGATAGATCTTCATAGCTTATTGTAGAAGTAGAATACATTTTGTATATGTGTATCAATCTAGGTTGTTGGAATTGATTGTAATTGAGAGAGAACTCTTGAGGGAAAGAGATCTATACATCTGAGAGGTGTGAGAAGAAAGGTTGATTTTTCTTCATTGTATTTCCTTTTGGAAGAGTTTAATACAAGTTTTTAGGGTGGTTTCTTGTATCTCTTATTCTTTGCTATTTCTAGTTCTAGTTACTTATTATTCTGGTTTAATTTTGTGTTTAGTTGCTTACATAATAGTAATCAAGTTTATTGGTTGATCCCCAACAAGTGGTATCAGAGCTCAGGTTGACTAACAGGTGTTTCAGATCTGGTTAGTGTTTGTTGATTACAGGTCACTCACAAGGGTTTTTGTTTGAGTGGGAGAAGTAATGGTAGAAGAAAGTAAACTAAAAATGGAGAAGTTTAATGGCAAGAATTACCAATTATGGAGAATGCAGATAAAAGATTATCTATATCAGAAAGATCTATATTTACCATTGGGTGGGGTTGATAGAAAGCCCATAGATATGGAAGATGAAGAATGAGAAGTTCTTGATAAAAAGGCTCTTGGATCTATAAGATTGAGTCTGGCATCTACTATGACTTCTAACTTGTCACAGGTAAAGACAACAGTAGAGTTGATGGATACTTTAGCAAATTTATATGAAAAGCCCTCAGCTTCAAATAAGGTATATCTTATGAAGCAATTATTTAATTTGCAAATGCAGGAAGGTGGATCTGTATCTAATCATCTTAATGATTTCCATGGAATTATAAATCAATTAAATTCAATCAAAATAGTTTTTGATGATGAAATTAAAGCTCTCTTAATTTTATGCTCTTTACCTAAAAGTTGGCATAGTTTGGTAATGGCAGTTAGTAATATTGCATCTGCTACAAATATCTTAAAAGTAAATGATGTTGTTAGTGTAATATTAAATGAAGAAACTTGCAGGAAAAGCATAGGGGAAACATCAGGTAATGCTTTAAGTATTAAAAGTAGGGGAAGGCAAAGAGAGAAGAGCAAGCAAGGGAGATCAAGGTCTAAGTCAAAGACGAGCAATAGATCCAAATCCAGAAATGGAAAAAGAAAGATAACCTGCTGGAATTGTGGAAAGAGATGACATGCAAAGAAAGATTGCTGGTTGAAGGTTAATGAAGAGAATCAGCATGAAGGTAATGAAGAAGCAAAAGTTGCAGGTATTGTTGCACAAGATGCTCTTTCACTTTATCTGCATAATAAAATAGAATCTTGGGTTTTAGATTCTAGGGCCTCTTTTCATGCTACCCCAAATAGAGAATTTTTCAATGATTATGTCCAGAGAGATTTTGGAAAAGTTTATTTAGGGGATGATGAGCCTTGTAAAATTATTGGCAAAGGAAAAGTGCAACTGAAATTGCAGAATGGCAACACATGGGTGTTGAAGGATGTCATGCATGTCCCATCCCTGAAGTGAAATCTAATTTCTGTAGGAAAGTTGGGTGATGAGGGTTGCATAGTAACTCTCATAGCTGAATCTTGGAAGGTTACCAAGGGAACACTTATATTAGTCAGAGGTAAGGAAGTAGGTACTCTCTATTTATGTAATTATATTACTGATTATTCTCCTTCTGTATTATCTACTTCAGATGTGGATGCAAAGTTGTGGCACTATAGGCTCAGCCACATGAGTGAGAAGGGAATGACTATTCTTAAGTCAAAAGGTAAGCTTTCAGATTTGAAAAGCATAGATCTAGATTTATGTGAGCACTGTATTTTTGGGAAATAGAAGAGAGTGAATTTTCTCAAGACTAGGTCAACAAAGAAGAAGCACAAGTTGGAGCTTGTTCACACAGACGTGTGGGGACCAACTCAGGTTGCTTCTATTGGAGGATCATAGTATTATGTTTCCTTCATTGATGATGCTACAAGAAAGGTATGGGTTTATTGCATAATGAAGAAATATGATGTTTTTGACACATTTAAGATTTGAAAAGCTTTGGTTGAGAATGAAACAGGTATGAGATTGAAGTGCCTTAGATCTGACAATGGTGGTGAGTTCTACAGCTATAAGTTTAACTGGTATTGTTATATGAATGGAATACACAGGTAAATGATGGTTCCAAGGACACCTCAGCAAAATGGAGTTGCTAAAAGGATGAACAAAACAATATTGGAGCATGCATAGAGTATGAGATTGCATGTTGGTTTGCCCTTACAGTTTTGGGCAAAAGCTGTAGATACTGTAGTTTACCTGATTAACAGAGGACCCTATATAACTCTAGATGGTGGAATTCCAGAAGAGGCATGGATAGGTAAAAAGGTAGATTTTTCATTTCTAAGAGTTTTTGGTTTTGAAGCTTTTGTGCACATTGATAAAGAAAATAGAAAGAAGTTGGATGCTAAGTCTATGAGGTCCACATTTATTGGTTATGGCTCTGGAGATTTTGGATTCCAGTTTTGGAATCTAGGAACTAAAAAATTAATTAGGAGCCGTGATGTTGTTTTCAATGAGAAGGTGATGTACAGTGATCAGCTCAAGAAGCTAAATCAATCTGAGCAGAGCAATGTTGAATTGGATGAGGTGACGATCCAAAATGAGCTCATGGGAAAGAATAATCACAGATAGGAAAACACAGAGACCAACATCAGTCAAGAAGGAACCGACATCGACAATATAGGAACCAATGTCAGTTAGACAGTGACTGATGTTGGTCATTTAAGAACTAACGTCGGTCATCTGGAACTGACGTCAGTTAGTTATAGGCCCGGAGGTGACTGAGGATGGTCACTGTCAGAGAATTTGGGTAGAAAACATGTTGTGAATGAGTCTCAGACGCCCATCAGGAGGTCAGAAAGGGTAAGTAAACCTCCAATTTGATATTCCCCTTCATTATTCTATTTATTGCTTACTGATGGTGGAAAACTAGAGAGTTTTGATGAAGCAATATAGGTGGAATCCAAGAATCAGTGGGAGCTAGGCATGAATCAGGAAATTGATTCCTTGAAAGAGAACTAAACATGGCATTTGGTTGAGTTACCAGTGGGAAAGAGAACACTAAAAAATAGATGGATCTACATATTAAAGGAAGGAGAGAATGGACAGATGAGATATAAGGCCAGGTTGGTAGTGAAAGGATTTACACAGAAACCAGGTATTGATTTTGGTGAGATTTTTTCTCTTGTAGTTAAAATGACTTCTATTCGGACTGTATTGTCTTTAGTTTCTATTGAGGATTTGCATCTTGAGCAGCTTGATGTTAAGACAATGTTTCTTCATGGAGATTTGGATGAAGAAATATATATGGATCAACTAGAAGGATTTGAGGTCAAAGGTAAGGAGAAACTTGTGTGCAGATTGAAGAAAAGCTTGTATGGTCTCAAGTAAGCTCCTAGACAATGGTATTTAAAATTTGATAGGTTTATGACTGAGCATGGTTTTAGTAGATGTCAATCTGACCATTGTGTTTATTTTAAGAGATTAGATAATGGTAGATATATTATCTTGTTGCTGTATGTAGATGATATGCTAGTTGCAGGTTCACATATGCAGGATATCTCTGAGCTTAAGGTGAAATTAGCTCACACATTTGCCATGAAGGATTTGGGAGCAGCAAAAAAAATCCTTGGCATGAGTATTAAGAGAGACAAGAAAAATCATAGGTTGATTTTGTCTCAAGAGGATTATGTGAACAAGGTGTTGGAGAGGTTCAATATGCAGGATGCAAAACCGGTAAGTACACCTATGGCTGGACACTTCAAGTTGAGCAAAGAACAGTGTCCTAATTCACATGATGAGATAGAGTACATGGGTAGAGTTCCATATGCTTCCGTAGTTGGGAGATTAATGTATGCAATGGTATGTACTGGATTAGATATTGCCCAAGTAGTGGGAGTTGTCAGTAAGTATATGGCCAATCTAGGGAAGGAGCACTAGAAAGCAGTTCAGTGGATTCTCAGATATCTGAGAGGGACCAGCAGTAGGCATTTGTGCTATGGTGGGTCAAACACTTCTCTACATGGTTATGTAGATTCAAATATGGAAGGAGACTTAGATGGCAGGAGAAGCACCACAGGTTATGTTTTTACTATTGGTGAAATGACATTTAGCTAGATTTCAAAGTTGCAGAAGGTTGTTGCCTTGTCTACTACAGAGGTAGAATACATTGCACTCACTGAGGCTAGCAAAGAGATGATATGGATGACACGGTTCATGGAATAGATAGAAAAGGAGCAAGAGAGTTCCAGATTATATAGTGATAGTCAGAGTGTAATTCATTTTGCTAAGAATTCAGCCTTTCATTCAAGAACCAAACATATACAACTTAGGTACCACTTCATAAGACAGGTATTGGAGGATGGTGAGTTGAAGCTGGAAAAGATCCATACAGATGAGAACCCTACTGATATGTTAACAAAGCCGATAACAAAGGATAAGTTGAATCTTCATTCAAATTTTGTTGGTCTTCAAGATTGAGTTTGAATATGGAGAAGCTAGAAGATGTTGCTATATAGGTAATGGTGCAGCTGTTTATCTCCAAGTGGGAGATTGTTAAGGTGTGGAGATAAAAGCTTCACCAGATGAGCAGATGCTAAAGTTGCTAGATTTACACAGTCACCGACGATGGCAAGGAGTCGACCAATAGCTGTCAATGTCGGTTATGGATCAGCCGATGTCGATCATGTGTAGGCAAACAGGGACCGACGTCGATCACTTGTGCATCTAGAAAGTCTATTTTTGTGGATGGAACAAATTATTTGCATGATAAGTTTAGTTGTTAGTTGTTAGTCTACATTTCTATTTTTGGCAGGACTATTTTAAGCCTTTGATTAGGAGGTGTATCTAATGGTTGATATTGCATAGCTCATGATCCCTAATCTTATATAATAGGGATAGATCTTCATAGCTTATTGTAGAAGTAGAATAGATTTTGTATATGTGTATTAATCTAGGTTGTTGGAATTGATTGTAATTGAGAGAGAACTCTTGAGGGAAAGAGATCTGTACATCTAAGAGGTGTGAGAAGAAAGGTTGATTTTTCTTCATTGTATTTCCTTCTGGAAGAGTTTAATACAAGTTTTCAGGGTGCTTTCTTGTATCTCTTATTCTCTGCTATTTCTAATTCTAGTTACTTATTATTCTAGTTTAATTCCGTGTTTAGTTGCTTACATAATAGTAATCAAGTTTGTTGGTTGATCCCCAATAGGTTGAGACACTTGTGACATTATTGATTGAAGTAGTGCCTCAATTATGCCTAGGATTACTTTCTTCTCCACTTGATCACTTTCATGAACACTTGCTTCTTTGTCTTTCCTCTTTATTTTACTGATAAATACAAATTTTGGATTTTGTTTAGAAGTAGATGGTTCCTCTTTGTTCTTGGTTCTTATCTCCTCTCACTTCTTAGCAGTCTCTTCATCATACTCTTCCTCAAAACTAGTTTTAAAATGTTTCAAATTAATTCCTTTAGATTCAAACCAAGCATTATTTATTACAATAATAGGTTAAAATCTATCTCTAATAGAAGTGGATTCTTTAACTAACCATTGGATGGGAGGGAGAGGAGTTGAAGACACTTGATTTTACTCATATGTAGAATCCAATATATTCCCATCATCTATCAAATACCCAAGAATATTTTACAATTCCAAATTGACAATTTGATCAATAGTAAGGTTATTATAATCAAGTCTCCTTATATCTTCATCAGTTATGTATTCTAACCAAATATCTTTTTATTTATGTGTATATGGGTGATATTACATTTGAGATTCTCCTTCATCATTCTATAATCAAAATTTTCTCTACTCTTGAATTTCTTAAGCATAATCCACTGCAACTTGATTTACATAGTCTTAGCCTTTGGAGTAGTGTAAATTGTGAACTGACCAATACTGATTAGAAATCTAAAACCTTTCTTGTGAGCATCTAATTATTTTTTATGCACGTTCATCACTTGTATTCACATATCCATTAGTATTAGTTTATCACTTGGGTATCTAAGTAGCATGTAAGGTTTTTCATCAAACACTCCTACCTTGATGTAGGTAAAAGTTGGGAATTATAAGAAAATACATCCAAGTTTACTGACCTTTGTCCATGCCTAATCTAAAACTCTCTTATTTTCAAGTTATTTCTTAAAAGTGCAAATAAATTTATAAAAGAAAGCATCATTATCTCTCTTATAATGCTTGATGATTTCTTTTAGAGTTAGTTATGGATAGTGCTCATATACAAAAACATTTTTCCTTTCACTGACATAATTTAAACCCAAAAAAGACTACATACTAGTTGTAGTATACACAAGATATGAAGTCATGTAAAACATGAGTGAAGAAGCCACCTCAAAGAGATGATGACAAATAGCATCACTGATTTATTTACCCCAAAAGATCCTTTACTTGTTTCTTTTGATAACCATAATGTATTGATACATCCATTCTTGAAATTTTTTTGAAGTAGATAACCCTTTCACTCTATTGAGGAGAGTAATCAAATCTCCTATCTCCTCTAGAAATTCACTAAGACACAGATACTTGGGCCATCTAGAAATGATGGGATAAGGAGTCTTGAGCCATTTAGAGTTAATATGCTTCTTACACTTCTCAAGATATTTTTCATAATATTCTTGAGGTGATTCCATAGTTAAATCAAAATATCTTCAATCTTAGAGAGGTGATTTTTTTAATCAAAATGTTCCTCATCAAGCTGAATGATCACCTTACCCTCTAAATCCTTAACCACTCTACTTTCCTTATCAAAATGTGCTACCATGGTCAAAATGAATTCAAAATCTTGTGATGATATAGGAAATATAGCATCCAAATAGATTTCACTATTAAGTACTAGATGCATATGAGGTGTAATGGGTTCTCTTCCCAATCTTTGTAAAAAATCATCCATGTCCACATGACCAATATCTATATCCCCACTTTGATCCACATTTGAATCAACTATGGACAATGGGAACACACCTTCATCCATGTACTTCATTGTCTTCTTATTTGGAGAAATGTTTGACATTGATTAGATAGCTGCAAGTAAGAAAATTCGATTATCCAAGGCATTTTTTATTCTTTTTAAAAAAAATGTAGGATCGATAAAAAATAATGCTTTTACATGAGGTATGGCGAATGTTATGTAGTTCAGATAATTTTATCAAAACTACACAAGAGTTTGGATGATTGGAATGGAAGCCAAAGAAAATTATCTAACTTGTATCCAATTTGAGAAATGAATCATCTTTCATGCAAGTCAGATAATTTTGTCTAACTTACATAACTTAGTTTTTACTTTGCTAAGTGTAGGTCTGAGAAAATTATCTAACTTGCATTCTATTTGACTATTTTGTGTATGTTGGAGAATTTTCTCTAACTTGCAATTGATCATGAATTTTTATGTACATAGGAGATTTTTATCTGAATTTCAAAAATAGTAATGTGAACTCTAGAGAAAATTATCTGAGGTGCACATTCAAGCAAAAAAATAAAAAGTGCCAATCAGAGAATTTATCTGATAAACACATGGGTAGAAAAGGTAGATGTGCATCTACCCTAGGTGAAGAAATTAACAACAAATAAATCAAAAATAAGAAAATAGAAAGGAGAAAATAAAAACCTACATGTAACACATGCAAGGAAGTTGTTATGCAAATGAATAAAATTGTAAAAATAATAACAAGAGATTTTTGACAATTTTGAAAATGGTAAGAAGTGCAAATGTGGTCAAAAATGGTGAGAGGGAGGGTAAAAAGAAATAGTAAAAATGAAAAATTATGAGTTAGTGTATATATATATATATATATATATATATATATATATAAAATTGTGGTAATTAATGCCCATTAATTACTATGGGTGGTGGGTCCCATGTGCAAGATCAAAGAAAAAAGTTGACATTACATATGCAAAGTCAAAAAAAATCTTTGATATTACATATGCAAAGTCAAAATAAATCTCTAATTTTACACAAAACATATGCAAAGTCATAAAAAATATTTGATTTTGCATAAAACATATGCAAATTCAAAAAAATTCTTTGACACAACATAAAAAGAAACAAAGTGTAGTTGAGATAAAATTCTCCAAACTACATGGGATGCAAAATTCCATCAAAAGATCAACTTTATTGGGAAAAAATAAATGCAAGGAGGCAAAGATTAACCTCATTTTTCATTCTTAGAGATAATGGGATATGAAACAAATAAGTTTCATAGGAGTTATCCCATGAATTGAGTGTGATAAATTCAAGGATAATAGTATCAACAAACCTTTGACTATCTTAACCTTGGCAGAGTTCCTTCTGGCCTCTTTAGGAATGATCAAAGAGAATTTATTTAGAGTACCTCACACTATACCATACTAGGGTGTACCTTTTATAATCATAGCTTTGATGGCCTCCTCTTCCATTGCCTACATAATTGAGAATCCTCTCACACTATCAAGGAAATACATAAGGGTATCTATGGGGGAAACTTTAGTTGTCTCACTGTAGCTAAGCATATCTTTTGTCTTAGCTATTACTAGACTACCCTTAACTAGGACTACTGTGATTATGTGAAAAAGTGTGTCAAGTGTCAATGACATGCCAATTTTCATCATGCACCTAGACATAGCCTTCGCATTTCCACTGATTTTTGGCCCATCTCATAATGGGGTCTAGATCTTATTGGTGAAATCAACCCTCATTCCTTATAGTGACACCATTCTATCATCACCATGACTAAGTATTTTACCAAATGGGTCAAATTTATTCCTCTAGTCTCAACCAAAGTGGAAAATATTATCGACTTTATCAACCATCACATTATCTACCATTTTGGTGTTTCTCATAATATTATCATGGAAAATGGTAAATCCTTTAAGAAAAAGCAAGTCTAGGGTCTATGTGATGCAGTCGACATTATGTTAAGTTTCTCCTCACCCTATCACCCTCAAGCTAATGGATAGGTAGAAGCCTCTAACAGAACTCTTAATAACATGCTAACTAAAATGGTCAAAATATCTAGTTAGGATTGGAATTTACACATCTCCTTCACCTTATGGGTATATCATATTAGCATTAAGACCCCTATGGGTGCTACCCCTTTTCTCTTATGTTTGGAGCAGAGGTTGTCTTTCCTCTTGAAGTCCAAATCCCATATCTTCACATATCTTTACAAGATCTCATTTTTGAGAAAAATTATCATCAACACCATCTAGCCGAGCTACAACTTCTCGATGAGCATCATTTATCATCCCTTACTGATCTCCATGTCTATCAAGAATGCATCAAGCATGGATATAAAAAACACCTTAAATTGTGGGAATTCAACATTAGAGATCTCATCCCAAATAAAAACCAACATGTCACCAATATGGAGAAAAGAAAGATGGGTAAGTTTTCTTTCAATTGGGTTGGACCTTATATCATCACCCACAAGTATAGATTAGGAACTTATCGATTGTCTTCTATCAAAAGACACCTAGAACTTAAGTCCTACAATGTTTTGCATCTACATCCATTATTTTGTTAAGTGAGGTCAATTTCACCTTTTGCATAACTTAAGCTCATCCCTTATTATTTACCTACATTCCATCTCCCTAGCTTATGGGCAACCGATTATAATTGAATCATGTGATTATCTATCAATGGTATAGCCTTATCTAAAATAATGGGTATCATATCTCTACCCATGGCATCATTCTCATTATTCTTTCCTCCATTTTATAGGATGGATTCCCATGATCATTGTCACCTAAACCTCTTTAAATCTAATTAACCTTCTTGTTCTTTTAGTTTTTCCTTTATAAAGGTGAACCATTAGGCCTATATAAGCAAGTCTATGTCCAACAAAATCAAACAAGCAAAAATCAACATCCACATCAATAAAAATCATGGGTTATCCCTAGCATTCATAGAATGCTCCCTTAAAGGACAAGTATTGAAAATTTATTTGAAATTTCCAAATGTAAGGTGGACTACTCCCTTAAAGGACATATATAAAAAATCATTTAACAAAGAAAAAAAATTAGACCACTCCCTTGAAGGATGATTGAGTAAAGAATTTTTTTCAAAAGCATAGAAATTTCATGGAAGCTTCCTACATAAATCAAATTTCCGTATACAACAATCAACAAAGGACCCATAATCAAAATCACAACAAAAGCAAACTAATTTTGAAAGCTACAATTAGATCTCAAATAGAATAATAAGGTGGAAGCTTCAATTGGCTTTCACATGTAGAATTCTTAAATGGATCAGTCTACATAGTTTTGGCATAGGCTTGTTTATCCTATTTCTTTGGACACCTACATAAGAGGCATGCTAGTCTCATAAAAAGGTTCCATTTTCACCTATCTCCCTTCTACACTATATGCAAGGGATTATTGAGCTTACTTGACATTATGTGGTCGATACACCTCTTAGAGAACTAATGAATGTTAATGTAAATCATTTAAAGGGATTATGTTCATTAAGTCAATCCAACTTTGGCTTTGTTTTAGTCCTTATCAATGAAGAATAATCGTGCCCACTTCTTATCCTATCATGACCGGTTGATATTTTCATTATGATGTTTATCTCTTGATTATATTCTTTGGTCTCCCATTTAGTGTTGTTAATTAAACTACCTCACATGTTTTATCATAAATATTAACAACAAGCATAACCATACCAAGCATGATAATATCATAACATCCACGAGCATTTAAATAATTAACCATTTTCCACCACATGACTAAGTCTAAAATAATGCAATATACACTCATTAAACTTTAGCATGTCATAAGCATAACCATATATCAAAACCATCTCATGCCTAGTTAAGTCTATATCAGTGTCTAACATCCATATCATAATCAATATCTATAAGAAATATATACATCACACCATAATAATTAAACATCAATATCAAACCATAAACCACAAACATAATTATAAATAATGATCACATATATAAATCATGAGTTAAATAAAATAATAATGTGTATAAATAGATAGACATCTCTCTCTCAAAAATGTACATCTTAATGCATTGGATCATAGTTCAAAATCAAAATGATATACAAAATGTCAAAATCTAGCTATATCTATGCCTTAAGGACACCACTACCTCTTGGAGCACCACTAGATCCTAATGGGTACCCACCTACTGTACCTATCAATCCCATAACTATACCTATCTATCCAAATATAGATGCTACCCACTACCCTAGTATCACTATGCTGGCACCACATACCAAGATAGCTCTATACTCACCCCATTAGGGATTATCTAGACACTATGTCAAAACTATGGCCTTGTAATACTATAGCTCCTCCACTATAGCTAGATATCATGCCTTGGGGATGGTACTTGGTGGCCCTATCTATGTTATTACTACTACTCCTCCCCTCTACCTTATAGAGTCCCTCTCCTATGTAATCAAGCCTAGGGAGGTCCTGGCTTGATCCCTCTCATAGATCACAATAATAATTTAACCTTGTAGTGTAACAATTTGGCGCTATAATGTGGCCACCTACCCCTATAAAACTATAACCTATCCTTGAGTGGTGGATAAATTTTCTCCCACCTATCTATCATGGCTAGTTGGATCCATATCCATGAGCCTCACACCTCCATCATCCCCACTAATGTCTACAAATGTGTATATGGGCTGGTACTATGCCATGTACCCATGTATAAACCCTACATCATCTATCTAAGCCCTAACTTGTTATTCTTTGTAATCAAGCAAAGTTGGCACAATATGTGGATATAGTAGTAAGATCTCTGAATCCTATCATGTGTACCTAAGAAATGGACATGGATACCCTATACTAGGGCAAACTATTTTTGTACCCTATCAAATGGAATTAGCTCCACCTCACCATCTTGCCTACCAAGTATCCATCTATATCTCTATAGGGAGAGTATCTTCCTCCTATAACCAATCCATACTAGAAATTGGACATAGGACCTCCAAGTGATGTCTCCTTCCACTAGTGCACCTAGTGCACCCCTAAACCACTCAACATCATGAGCACCACCTCCTATACTTGATATAATAAAGTCACCCTTCCACTACATAAAATTGATGGGGAACTCTATTTGTGTGAAGCCTGCCCATGGTAACCCCACTAGCCCCAATACCCTAATGTGTTCATAGGCCCAAAAATGAATAACTAGGTTGACACTAATGCCATATCTCCTATGGGACCTAAACCCCCATATCTCCTTGTATATCTATATAATTAAAATAGGCACCCACCCAAATATCATCTAACCCAGTAATAGCTTGACTAGTACTCTAAGTAGTAAGTACATGAACCTCCCTCTACTCAAATTAGGAATCCTAAAACATGTAACCATAATCATGAGTATGGTTATGAATCTCCTCTCACCTAGATCCATCTAATACAATGCACTATACTTAAGCCCCTAACATTCCATCTAACTTGATCACTCTCATCTCCATACAATAGTTTAACATGATCATCTTGCTCCTCTCACTCTATGTGGTATATTGGATCACCATGAAGTGGAAGTTGAGTGATCCTATGAACATCTTAAGGCAAAATAGTCATCTCTCCAATTAGAAATCGAAAGGTGTTCATAGTGGGATCCCATCTCTTAATGAGTACTATGACCATGGACACATCTCGAGACACATATTGATAGTGCCTCATCACTCTTGGCCTAAGCTCCTCAATGTGGGCCTATTTGACTAGAGTTATCCCCTACTATATCTCTATGAAGATATGTGGAATAAAGTCACACATCTGTATCTATTCCCTAGTCTACACCAAGTTAGAAGTATGACTTAGTCACTTACACCAATATCTCCCAAAACCTTTATGAGACTAACTTATTCCCTTATATATCTTACTCATTTACCTAATAATATTTCCATATAAACCTTCTATACTATCTTATACCTAGCCACATTCATCTAACTTTAACTTAGAATTTAACATTCTTCCCCAACCTATACTTTAATCTAGTCGACCATTGATGGTCATGGTGACAACCACTGATCAAGCACCCATATTTTTTAGGGTGTCAACCATCAATAGTCAGCCCTGACCACTAATGGTCACTATGGGTGTTCTAAGGTTGGAACACCCAAGCCTTGAATATCCCAAAACCTACCTAACTAGCAACAAAACAACCTAATTATCTAAATTAACCCCTCTACCCACCTGATCAATTCTATGGTTTACCCATCTATTTACCCACATTTCAAAAAAAAACCTACCTAAGGCATATTTAACTAAACTCAAAATTTAACCCTACCCTAACCTCCTAATCTAATGCAATTACAAAAAACTAGCTAATCTATCAAATTTATAACACCCCCTAACTCATTTTTTTACCTCCATCATGGAGTCAAGCATAGACTTACCTATCCTCATCCATGCCTATGTGCTCCTTGCATCTTGAATGATCCCCATGATCCACCTTAAAAAACTATGAAACTCCACCTCAAAAAGAACACCATCAATAGTCAACTTCATTGATAAGCACTAAAATCACTAGAGCCCAAGGTCAACAACAAGGAAAATATAAAGTGAGTAAAAAGTGATTCACTTTCACTTTTATGCTAAAAGATTTTAGGGTTTTTCCCTAGACCATTGATGGTTAGGGTGACCATCAATGGTCACCCTTGGGGAACCTAAATATCAACAGTTAGGTGAATCCACCTTTTTTAGCTCTTACCTTCCAAAGGATGTCTTTAAGTAGCATCAACTCAGCTCACCCCACCTATAGAGACTACCTTCTCCACCCACCCTGACCACCTTGTAAACTCATCATTGGTCCATTTTAGCTCAACTAGTGCACATTTTGAGACACTTTTTGCCTTGTCCTTTGACCATAGTGACAACATTGCCATGTTGACCACCTTTTGATATTACACTACCTTACACTTACCTAACCCACGTATGTCTTTTCAAGATCACTTCCTACCTTAAATACACATGAGACTTGACCTATTTGGGTTTTGCATGGGAGCACTTCCTACCTTAGATACCCATGGAAATACCAACCTTACCTAGGAGACTAAAAGGTGTACCCAGCTACCATGCCTAAATGCAATCATGTGGTACACTAGTCACTTATCTTTCTATCACCAAACTTTATTATTTTTAACCATGGAAATTGAGTATTTACATGATCTTGGCTATCACACCTTTTTTCTCTTTTTGTGTGATTTTTTGCACCTTAGTGCCCAACCTATCACCCACCTTCATGCTGACCACCTTCATCATCACCTTCACCCACCTTATCAAACCTACACTTGATTCTACTTTACCTCATCACCTCCCATTTTGAGGGGGAATACCTCCTCCCATACTCAAGAAAATCAATAGACCTTTGACTAGCATCCATTTTTTTGGTAGCTAGTTGATTCCAAGATGCATAATGTTGGGTGAATATTTTGTCATCAACTAACTGAAGGCAAAATTGGTATATCAGCCACAACATAGTGAGATAAATCTCTCCTCTCAGTAAGGGGAGGTTCCCTATAAATTATCACAAGCTTAATCTATAGTAATTACTAACTTAGGGGTGAGATTATATCATCCATTTCTCATTTTTTAGAAATGATGTTCAAAAAACAAGAGGAAAACTTCTTGGGTAATAATTGAATCCATAAGAAACCCATGAAATCACAAATTCTTTCATTATTTCTCTTATTGATTTATGACTTATATCACAGTAGAATGAGGTGTAGCCCAAAGTCTTCACCACAAACTACAACAGAGCATATGATTATGAAAGATAAAGGTATTTCAAAGCCTTTTCAATATCATCCATCCTAAGACACTAAAACACAAACTAAAGACTATTATGGTAGCAGAAAGTCTCCATAATCAGCCCAGATTATCTTCACTCACTCTGCTTATTTGATCAAATGGATAAGATTTTATTTAGGAAAAGGACATAAGAACAATTTCCTACATAACACAAGTTCTTTCAGCACAAATTTTGAAAGGTCATTTTATTTCTCATCCAACTGATAAAATTTGATTAACAATTTGAGCTCAAAGTCTCAAAAATGCCATTCAATTTGAGAAAAGTTTTACTTCCAATAACTCAAAGATCTTCTCTCTCAAAAATGAGAGATTACAATATATAGTATCAACAAGAAATACTTTGGTGCTTCTTTCCATAAATGGCCCATGCCACCTTGAATGCATTAGAAAGAGGAAGTCCTATGAAGGGGCCATACTGGAGTAGATTACCAGCCTTGACTTTGGCATTTAAATCATATCAAATGTCTCTTCAAAATCATGGGTTGCTTGGTCCTCTGAAAGGCAAGGCTGCTCCTCTTTATGATACTTACACGACTATCCACTCATCTTTACTCAAATGAATAAAAATAGGTTGCACCATTAAATGCTTACATTCCTTGATAACCACTTGGTGGACTATTCCACCCACTAGAATAACTCTTCTACTGATGCTTTTGGATTCTCTATTTTTTTCCCTCTTTCCTTGCTATATTTTGTCTCTTCTTGGTGATCTAAGCTCTTGGGGTTATCCTCTCACCTTTTACTAGCTTTTTTGGCTTCTTTCTCAGTGGGTCACTAAGTTTGTCCTCAGGTCTGCATCATTTGAAAACTAATGGTTATTACATTGTCATGTATTTGATGTCCATGGGGATATCACTATTCACTTGAACATTTTGTTCCTTGAACCATCTTTTAGAGTTCACTAGTTCAATGGTTCCATGGTTCACTACTTTATGTTTTGCAAAGAGTCATGTTCACCTCAGTCTTCTTAGGAATTTGATGTATCATTGAACTAACTATTTGAACCTTCTGCTAGAAACTTTTGTTTGAACCTTTTGTTTAAATTTTAATGGTTCAAGGTTCAATACGACTATGGTCAGTCTATATGGTTCATTTCATATTTTTGAACCCCACTGGTGAATCATATTTGCCAATTTTTAAGGAAATGCCTTCAAGTGTCTTGAAATCTTTTCTTGTGAAAACCCACCTTTTGAACCTTGTTCATTTTCCTGACCATAAACCCTTTTTGAACACAAGCAATTTCCATTTCCAAAAAGGCTTATGCAATTCAATAACTTGACTATTGAGAACATTTTTGAGAAAGGAGGAGACCATTTTTGGCCTGTAAGACCAAAATAATCAACAAGTTGTCCACAAAATGAGTGACTAGTTTTGGGAACAACAGCTAGCTCCAGTTGGGAAACTTTCATCAATTATATTTTAAAATGATTAAAGGGAGTGGAAACCAAATTATAAGTGCCTTCATCCATTCCATTGGGCCATGGAGTCAAGCCACCCAAAAAGAGAAAGATGCCAAAAAATAAATGATAAAACATAAAATAAACAAAGACTATATGAATGTATAAATGAACTTATCTAATACTTCAAGGGTTAAAGTGCTTCAGATGTTGCCCACTATGAGGTAGTGAGAATAGCATTCCATCTTGATATTTTAGCAAGGAAATATTTTCACGACTGAATTGATGAATGGTGAATGGACCTCTCCACAAGGAATCAAAATTTCCATGCATTCCTTTTGGTTCTCTCCTCTTGTCCAATAATAAGACTTGATCTCCAATCTGAAATTTGTGAATCCTTTCTTTCTTGTCAAAGAGTTTCTTTACCTAATTTTGGTGTTTAGCAATATGGTCCACTACCATAGTTCATTTCTCTTTTAACTTAGTTAGGTACATGATTCTTTTATTGATAAATTTTTTAAAAGTTGAATCTTCTACCGCCTTTGCCAACTTTAGTGCTAGTAGTTCTAAGGTAATAGGTATTTCTGCATTTAGACCATATAAAATTTGAAATGGTAACATACCTATTGCCCTTTTAGGTGTAATCCTATCTACCGATAAAGCATCAAACAACACTTTATGCCAAGTTCTCTGATTGTCATCTACTAGTTTTTTGATAATAGTAACCAGATTCTTGTTACTTGATTTTGCTTGACCATTTCCTTGCAGATAATAGTCTGAGGAGTGAGATAGAATAATCCCATGATTGTAGAAAAAGTTAGTAATCTCATGAGAAGAGAAAATAGTGGCATTATCTACAATAATATTTTTTGGAACCCTAAATTGAGAAATAATATTTTTCTTAATAAAATTATGTACCACTTATGAAGTAGAGTGCTTAATTGGAATGGCTTCCACCCACTTGGTAAAATAGTCTGTTGATGTGAGAACATAGTTGTGTCTAGAACTTGAGGATGGGTTCACGGTGACAATAAAATCAATACCCCATTTTTGAAAAGGTTATTCAATCACCACTGGATTGAGAGGTAATGTGGCCAACTTGGGTTTATTGATGAACTATTGACACAACTCACACCTACGTACCTAATTATTCACATCTTGAAATAGTACAGGCTAATAGTACCTAGCTCATAGAATCTTATGAGTATTCACGAGCGTATAAAAATTTCCTCCACAAGCCAAATTATGGAAAGACTCTAAATGTTTACTCTGTTGTGCTTTATCCATGCAATGAAAAAATACCCCATCGAGGCTCCTTTTATACAAATCATTGTCCCACATGACATAGTTAGCATCTTTCAAGTTAACATTTATTTTTATTTATAAGATAGGTGAGTAGGAAACTCACTATAGGCGAGAAATTGAGTTATATTGGAATACCACTCATCAGTAGTAGTGACAAAAAGAACTATTAGCATGTCTTCAACTTCTTCTTCTTCATGTCCTATTTCTTTTAGTATGTTATCAGAAATCAATTGACAGAGACCTCTTCCCTGAACCAGCTTAGTAGGTTTGATATCAAGATCAAAATCTTAAATATTAGCATTCTAATTACCCCTTTTAGTACCAAACTCTTGTTGAGTTAAAATGGACTTTAATATTATATTAGGCATTAGAATAATAGTGTGTGAATTCAGGATATAGAATCAGAAATGTTTTATCACCTTAACCATGGCATAAACATGCTTCTCCATATTTGAATATTTCAATTTGTGAGATTTGAGAGGGCAACTCATAAATGATATGGAAGATTCCACACCTTCTTCATTTTATTGAACCAAAATAGCTGAAAGTGTATGTTCATAAGCATAGCTATATATTATGAAGTCTTTGGCATAATCCAAACAAACCAGGATTGGGGCATGAGCAATAGCATTTTTGATATCTTAAAATGCTGCTTTGACTTCTTTAGTCCAATGAAAAGTAGCTATACCCTTCATCATGTTAACAATGTGGTGAGTCTTCTCTATGAATTCAAGAATGAATCTTCATAGAAAATTCACTTTTCTAAAGAAAGAATGAACTGCAATATTACTAGCAGGAAGAGTAAGATTTTGGATAGATTTGACTCTCTCTGAGTCAATTTTTATGCCTTCTCAAGATAATGTATGCCTGAGAAGTCTACCTTCTACAACCCCAAAAACTAACTTCTTTGGATTGAGATAAATACCATTCTGCTGACAACATTCTAGGACTTGTTGTAAATGATGCACATGATCAGGATGATGTTTAAACAAAATAGTCAAGTCATCAAGATACACCATGATGAACTTCCCTAATTCATCTATAAAATCAAGGTCCATTGCTCTCTAAAATGTGGTTCTAGCATTGATCAAATCAAAAGGCATTCTATGATATACAAATGTACCCCAAGGTATAGTAAAAGTAGTTTTATATTGATTTACTTCATTGAATTCCACTTGATTATACCCAGAAAAACCATCTAACATTGATAACATTTTTGAGCCAGTCACTACTTGCAATACTTGATCCATGATGGGTAGAGGGTAGCTGTCCTTCAAAGAAGACTAATTGAGATTCCTAAAATCCATGTAAATATGAATTTCTCCATTATTTTTTCTTACAGGAACTATGTTCACGATCTAGGTGGAATGGTGAATTGGAAAAATTATTTTGTAATTCGACATCTTCTAAATTTTTGAAAGAATAGTACCTGATATTTTGGGATTGTATTACCTCTATTTCTATTTGTGAGGTACTATCCCAGTCTTAAGGGGAATTTCATGCTAAATTTTTTTAGGACTGAGAGATTTCAAGTCATCATAAGAATATGCCAAAAAATTAATGTAATGGTGAAGAAGAGTAATGAATTTGAGCTTTTCATTATTAGTGCAACATTTCCCAATGTTGAATATTTTGGGATTTTCTTCTGTACTCAAATTTATTTGATCGAACTCCTTAGAGGAACTTGAATCTATTTGTTGCTACTTGATATACCTGTCATGCTTATCAAAATAGATTCTCAAGAGAAACTAAACCTTTTGGGATTTTATTCCCTTTGAGTTGAAGAAACTCTTCACCAATTTGTGAACCCCTCTTAGGGACTGATTCCTGTGGGGAAGAGTCACTACCTTCAAAATAAAGCTCCTCAAAACTGTCCATCTTTTCTAAAAAAGTGACAATTTGATTATCACCATTAAACACCTACCAATGGTCAACATTATTAGGTACACTTGGTTGAAAGACCAACTCAATAGTGTATTTATTTATTTTGAAATCTTTATGAGGAACCATGAGGGCTGTGGAGATAGCTAGTAAATTTGCATGATCATTAAACTCTCTTGGTACTATAGAAATATTGAAAGCATCAAAGCTTTCAATGCGATTCCATACAAGATTGTGATAATGCTGCAGTATTTCATTTTTGGTTTGGTATAGATTTCTTACTTGACAAACCACCAATTCAGCATCTCCTTAGGCATGGAGAATTTTAACACCTTTAGCATGAGCAACTTGTAATCCAAGCAACAATGATTCATATTCAACAGTGTTGTTGGTATTGCCAAATTTCAACTTGTATGAGTAAGGAAAGATTTCTCCTTATGGGGATATCAAAACAATTCCAGATCTAGAATCGGTAGTAGAACAGTTGCCATCAAATTCTAAAATCCAAACATCATTAGAATTTGATCTTCTTAAATATTTCTCCTCATTAGTGAGGGAAGACCCCCTTTTACCTAAACTTTTCTCTACAAATTCTTCTAATTTTTTGTCTGAATTATTTGAATTGTCACCCAATGAACTTTCATCTGATGAAATAGAAACATCTTCAGTGGATAGAAAATAATTACCCATTCTTGAGGATTCAAACAAAATTTGAGCTTTAGGGTCTGATGTTTGAGTAACAATGTATTTTGACTCCTCAAGAAGCAACTTTTGCATGATGCCCTTAACATGTATCCTCACTTCAGATAGATCCATGTTCAACTCTCCACCTACATCTTTACAAAAATTATGTCTGAGTAAAATACCATAAGAAACTAGAACATCAGCCACTAAGACTGTCATCTTAATCCTCTTATCTGGAAAAGCTACAAATGCAAATTGGGCATCTTTGATTTGACCTAGAAGTGGCACTTGCTTGTTTTCCATGGAGAAACCTCTCCCAAAAGTCTTAATTAAGGTAAGACCAAGGGAATCTGCTACCTTGGTGGGCATAACATTATCAGAGGCTCTAGAGCCTATTATACAATTGCTCAATTTATGACCATTTATCAATAGAGAAACATAGAAAGGTTTTATTTTCCTAGGGGAAACAAGAGGAGTAGCGACAAGATTACTTTGGGTGGATTTGTTCTTTGGGGGATCCTGGGTCACTTTTGGAGAATCTTGTCTTGCAGAGATGGTTTTGTTTTTGATGCATTCAACCAACCTATCCAACTACTCAGGGTTGGTTTGTAAGTATTCAAACTCAGACATTTGGATCTTGGTCTTCCTAGCATGATCAGTTATGTTAAATAACTAGAATGAACTCGAAATAGAGGAAGTCCATCATTCTAATTTTTGTTTGATATAACACTGGTCTGAGGAATAGAAGTAGAGGGTATATGATTATTTGAGGTACTTATTTTTTTATTGGTCATCTGGTCCTTTGATTGGAAAGGCAGTGAAGTTCCTCATTTAGCAATCGAGATCACTGGCTAAGGTTCTTTTACTACTTTTCCTCTATCAACTTGTTGAGTTGATTGGTTCTGGGACTTGGTAAAAATAGCATATGCTCCATCAAACACTTTTTCCTTTTTTTAACTTCATCTTGGTAATTTAGAAAACCAATATTGGAGTCACTAGCTAATTCTTCTTCTCCTTCTACAAAGATATTAGCATCCTCTTCTTGGTCCAGCTCAGGTTGGAAAGAGAAGTCATGTTTAGCTTCATAATAACTGACTACTAAGTTGATTGGTGTTGCTTCAATGGCAAGCTTCCCCTATGTAGGAGGAAGATGATTGGGTGGCCCTTGATTTTTGGTAGCATTGCCTTGAAATGAATGGTTGGGAAATGTCCTCCTTGGTATATCCTAATAAGGAGGAGCAAACATACCTTGGGACATTTGCCTTTTTAGAGCTAGCAATTTATTCACTAACTTTTGCACCATAGGATTAGTGGTGCTTGTGGAAGAATATTCAGTAGATGAAGAAAGATTATTTCTATTAAGATTTCTTCTTATCTTACCTGCAAAGATAAGATCATCTTTGACCTTGATTGCCAAAATTTGAGCTACATAAATATCTATATGGCCAACCCACCTTAATAGAAAACTCACTTCGAGAAGTTAAGAATTGATGAAGAAGCACTTAAGATTTTTTGGTGTTGGTTGAGCAATTGTAGGAATCTTGTTCCTCAGCTTATTGAATTTAGAAATGAAGTATCACATAGGCTCATGAGGCTCCTTCTTCATTTGCATAAGATGAGCCAACAAGGCATGTACATCTTCTACGGGTTTGAACCTAGCCTCCAACTAGGCCTTGAGAGTGTTCTAGTCAGTTAGAGTTTGAGCTTGAAGGTGATAAAACCAATCTATGGTAGTGCCTTGCAATGTTTATATAAACACTCTTACCACTATATCTTCATATTCGATGCCTATCACACCACAAGCTATGCAGAAAGTTGCAATATGCTCATTAGGATGAACTTTCCCATCACCATAAAACTTGAGAAAATTCTTTCTTGAAATATGAGGTAGTTCATGTAAAGGTGGGGTTAGATTGAGAGGGCCAAAAGTGTTACCCCAAGGGCCTTGGGCTGCCATGATATGATGATTGAAAGGATGGATACCAAACCTTTGTGGAGTATGTATAGACAAAGCTATGTTAGTAGAGAAAGGAGAAGCTTCACTTGGAATTGAAGACCTAATGTTGGTAGGAGGAAAAATATTGGTTCACTAGAGGTGAAATCATGGAGGAGAAAGATCAAAATTATTTTGCTGCACAAACTTGAATACATGATCAACAATACCCTAAGCTCTCTAGCTTTGTGTATGTCATGGAGCTGCCAGAATGTAGAATAGAAAAGAACTAAAAATGCTTCAATTTGACACGTGAAGCTTCAGAGTGTGCATTCTTCTCTAGTGGAGTCACCAAAAAGCTATTGGGTGAATATTTTTTCATCAACTAACTGAAGGCAAAATGGGTATATCAGCCACAACATAGTGAGATAAATCTCTCATCTCAGCAAGGGGAGGTTCCCTATAAACTATCACAAACTTAATCTATACTAATTACTAACTCAAGGGTGAGAATGTATCATCCATTTCTATTTTTTTAGAAATGATGTTCACAAAACAAGAGGAAAACTTCTCGGGTAATAACTAAATCTATAAGAAACCCACAAAAGCACAAAGTCTTTCATTGTTTCTCTTATTAATTTATGACTTATATCATAATAGAATGAGGTGTAGCCCAAAGTCTTCACCAAAAATTAAAATAGAGCATATGATTACAAAAGATAAAGGTAGTTCAAAGCCTTTCCAATATCATCCATCCTAAGACACTAAAACACAAACTAAAGACTATTATGGTAGCACAAAGTCTCCATAATCAGCTTCAGAACATCTCCTAGATTATCTTTACTTGCTCTACTTATTTTATCAAATGGATAAGATTATATTTAGGAAAAGGACATAAGAATAATTTCCTACATAACACAAGTTATTTCAACACAAAGTTTGAAAGGTCATTTTCTTTCTCATCCAATTGATAAAATTTGATTAACAATCTGAGCTCAAAGTTTCAAAAATGCCTTTCAATTTGAGCATAGTTTTGCTTCCAATAACTCAGAGATATTCTCTCTCAAAAATGAGAGATTACAATATATACTATCAACAAGAAATAATTTGGTGTTTCTTTCCATAAATGGCCCATGTCACGTTGAATGCATTGGAAAGAGGGAGTCCTATGAAGGGGCCATGCTAGAGCAGACTACTAGCCTTGACTTTAGCATTTAAATCATATCAAATGTCTCTTCGAAATCATGGGTTTCCTAGTCCTCTAAAAGGCAAGGCTACTTCTCTTTATGATACTTATATGACTGTCCACTCATCTTTACTCAAATGAAGAAAAATGGGCCACACCATTGAATACTTACATTCCTTGATAACCACTTGGTGGATTATTCCACCCACTAGAATAAATATTCTACCACTTCTAGATTCTCTATTTTGTTCCCTCTTTCCTTGCTATATTTTTTATCTTCTTAGTGATCCAAGCTCTTGAGGCTATCCTCTCACCTTTTGTTGGCTTCTTTCTTAGTGGGTCATTGATTTTATCCTTGGGTCTGCATCATTTGAAAACCAATGGTTATTTCATTGTCATGAATTTGACATCCACGAGGATGTCACCAGTTGCTTGAACCTTTTATTCCTTGAACCATATTTTAGAGTTTAGTGGTTCAATGGTTTAATGGTTTGGCAGTTCATTACTTTATATTTTGCAAAGAGTCATTTTCACTCAGTCTTCTTATGAATTTGATGTATCATTGAACCAAATATTTGAACCTTCCATTGGAACCTTTTGTTTGAACCTTTTATTTTAAATTCAATGGTTCAAGGTTCAATGCGACTATGGTCAATCTATATGGTTCATTTCATATCTTTGAACCCCGCTAGTGAACCATCTTTGCCAATTTTTAAGGAAATGCCTTCAAGTGTCTTGAAATCTTTTCTTGTGAAAACCCACCTTTTGAACCTTGTTCATTTTCCTAACTGTAAACCCTTTTTAAACACATGTAATTTCCTTTACCAAAAAGGCTTGTGAAATTGAATAATTTGACTACACAGAACATTTTTGAGAAAGGATGAGACCATTTTTGGCCTACAGGACCAAAATAGTCAATAGGTTGTCCACAAAATGAGTGACTAGTTTTGGGAACAAGACATAACAAAAAGGGTCAAAATGTAGACACCATGATTCTAAATGTCATCATTCCCTAAGACTACCTTAAGACCCCCTTGGGACCATTTAAATTTGTAACCTATATCTAAACCTAACATATAGTTAGTTTGAATAGACTAGCTTAAACTATCCTTTACCTACTTTTTACCCTTTACCTTTGACCATCGATGGTCAAGTTGACCATCGATGGTTAGGGTCCACCTCCTTAACAAATAACATGCAAGTCACCCACCTTAATTTTCTAAATATAACTTATCCTTATCCATGTGAAAACCATTATATGAGTGACTTATAATTAAGAAGCTCAGTTAACGTGTTGTTTCAACTCTCTTAAGTTGCCTATAAGAGAAGAGCAAAGAGGTGAAATTGGTTTGTAATTGTTATCAGGTGCATGTGCATCTATAATCTTATTTTTTATAGGTCAATCATCATTAGAAATTGAGTAAATGAGCCACCATGTTCGAGAGTCAGCTTGCTATTGTAGCTCTCCCAAAGCACCAAGTACTATTACTCTATTGGAATCAAGATAGATTCTAGAAATAGGTCAACTACCTCAACCATCTACCCAATCAACTTCTAGTAAGATAAGTACTTGTTTCTCAGTATTCATTTATTTCATTTCATTTTTACAATCAACCTAGGTCTTACCCATCTCTTAAAATCCATATTTTATATCTTGTCAATCAGCCTCTTTACCAACCCGAATCTATACATAGTAACCATCTAATGATTGTCTCAATTACTAATGGTCTATCCAATTATCGATGGTCACCTTGACCATCAACAATTACCTTAACTATCAACGATCAATCCAACCATTGATGGTCACTATGGTAGTAAAATCTAGAAAGCTATTTACCCACCTACCCCCAACCAAATATTATTTTCTATGTTCTTACCTATTTACAGACCCCTTTGTGATTTTTTAAAGCATACCACAACCACCTATCACTAGTATTAATAAGTTTATTACTAATCTATCATTTTTTCTCTATATTTCTTATCAAGAATTCTTGTGTTCAATTTTAGTATCTTTTGATTATTATTTTAAGTACCTTCTATTCTATTTTATAAACTTAGTTGTTTAAAATGTGTGGATTGACAACCCCTAAGGAAGTTCTTGCTTCTAGGATTTAGTTATCACTAGATAATACACTCAACTATCTATCTAATGAACAAGTTTACTTTAGTGCTTTCTTATCTGTAGGCCATCCTCTCAAGCCAAAGAGGATCTTTTCAAAATATTTTAATTACATGCACATACAATCAAATAAGTTTTTGAACCATACCCACACTTATTTTATTGTTTTCCCTTTCCACTAATAAGCAATAAATTCATTAAAATATGAACTTATTAAGTGTCATTCTCTTTGAGTGCATGCCTTAGAGGGTGCACTAGGAAAGGGGTAGGCTGACCATTAGTGCTTTACAAGATTATTATCCCCTATACCACCACTTGTTATCAATCCAACCTTCTCATACACACTTATATAAGACTTATATCTTATCTTTCAAACTCCTTCAAGCATTAATCACCTTACTTAGCCCCTTATTAAACCTAAAACCTTTTTTGACATTTTACATTACACTTTTAGCCCCATCAACCCTGTATTCAAATTGATAAAACACATTAAGGGTCTAGGTAGGCTCTTGGCTGACCTAGATTGAGACCTAATTTTTTTTTCAAATAATGATATATATTTAATTAGTTCAACCCTATCGACTAAAATTTTAGAAAGGTTTGGGGTTAAATTTAGCTATGTATACACATTCATTTCACCATTTCTAGGAGAAGAAAAGAAGAAGAATATTATATTATACATCTACTTATCCACCATTATACTTAAGGAGCATAGATTATGTTGGGCCCCCTTTTGTGCCAACTACATGGTCCATACTAACTCAACATTTTTTGGCATGAGGTAAGCATGTGGAATGATTGCTCCCTTTTGTACCTTTTGGCACCAGTTGGAGGAATCCTTAAGGATCCCATATCAACTGGTAGGTAATTGCTTGGTGTCACCTTTCAAAGGTAATCCCTATAGGTATTTTCATGTGGTGATTGTAGAGTTTAGGTGACAGAGTAGTGGAGATAAAAGGATAGTGACCTCTAATGACAACTCAACATTTGGTGTGCTCTCATCCAACATGGGCAACATAGTGGAGCTAGCATGATATCAACCATTAACAATAAAATAACACTTGGCATGTACCCATTTTACCTAGAAAGAAGATACCCCTTTACATATAAAAGTAGGCTTGAACCTAAAGAAGAGAGGGGAAATTAATAGTAGTGAAGCTCTGGTGAAATCATGAGCCACCATTAGTATATTATACTTAACATGAACTATGTTTATAAATTTGAATGTATAGCCCAAGCTTACTTAGGAGCTACTGGGCATGAGTAGTTTTTAGGATGAGCACATGTTTTATCATATAAACTATAATCTATGTCGACAACATTTAAGTTAATAAAATGGCTTGATTATCTCATGGGTTATTAATTCTTTCCATATGAGTTAGCAATGTTGTATGTTTGTAGCTTTAGTTTTATATGAATAATGGTATAGTTTTCATTGGTATAATGTATTGAGATACAAAGGTCTATTTCAAGTTGCATATGGCATCATTATTACATATAATAGCTTTAGGATGCCTATGAAATCCACTAAGTATTGAAACTAGCATGTGTTGAGGCTTTAATACCCGTGCCTAGAGTTATAACTTGAAGAATGAGCACTTAAACATAAGCTAGCCCCATGACTTAGCTAAGCACCTTATTAACCATTACCTCATAAACCCCATATCTAAAACCATTAAGATATATGTCAATCCAGATATGAACTTACTCCATAGGACTTGTACCCTTGAATATGTTCCTACCTAATGAACTATCCCAGAATAGCCCAGTGTCAACATGATACCTAGGCCTATCTTGCCAATGACTAAATCTCATTGAGACCAAAGTTATACCATGTTTCAACTAGCCCAACATGAGCTCGATGAATTTACTATTTCACTCTGAGTAAGTTTTGTACCTTGTGTGAAATTGATGCTAGTGTAGTAGTGTGTAATATGTTGTGCACCATAGACCCTACTATGCTCATGCCTAGATGTACCAAGTATAGAACTAACTTGGCTTAACTGCTAAGTGCATGACTAAGCATAAAAGCTAAAAAAGAAACTTTTTTTATAATATTTTGGTTCTATTACTAGGACCCATGTTGAATTTTGTTACTATAATTATGCAATAATATGATGCTCTGACTATCACTTAAGAACATCAAGCACTGGCTAGATCAAGTGGAAGATAGCTTTGCGTATAGAAATTTGACATGCCAAGGATAAAATATAAAAGAATGGGTGAAAGATAACTTATATGATACTCTATATGAGGTGTTATTTTGTAAACTACATGAGCATGTATACCAATGGCTAGTTGCCTATACCACCTATAAAAGATGAAGCTACATCCAACACCTCAAATGAACTAAGGAGTGCACAAAGAGGCTTGAAAGCCTAGATGACATTTGGACGCACATTATGGACAAGTGCTGGAGTAGTGCATTAAATAGTTATGTGTTAGAATTAGTAGTGTTGACTTTACATTACCTTGAATAAGAAGAGTATGAGTTCTTTCATGGACCAAGGGGTGTATTCATAAGAGGGCTTGGCATGAAACTAAATAAATTATTGGTAGATTATGATATTAAAACCATAAGGATATAAGGCTAAAATTATTGCATGTATGAGCAAATGTAGAAGGTGAGAAGGGGAATTATAGGTTAGGTGAGATGAAAGGGAAGATAAATTCACACCTAAGAGATATAAATATAGATCTATAACAAGTGAAGGTGCAGGTTGATAGAGGACCTAAAACCTAAAAGTTCCAAGTGGACCCATAGTGAGTGGCAAGGGCATGGGGAAGGATCCTTTGAATTGCAGTAGTATGATGAGAGAGAGGAGGAATCAAGAGATCAAGATTAGTAGTTGGGTAAAGAATGCTTTAGGTTCCTATAATATGTGACAAATGAGGATGCACTAGAAGAACCTACCTCTTTTTAACATAAGGTGTAAGCTCATATACTAGATTCTTCACCAAAAGATAAAAGAATGATAACTGACCCTATTATCAACATTAAATTTGATAGAATTCAAGATTTAAACTAGGACTTTGTAATAAAACAAGTGATACCTAGTGAGGAATTAAACTAGAATACCATGAGATTAGTGGTCACTAACCTAGGAATCTAGAACATAAGCACAAACATTTTCATTCAAAGGATGTTAGCTACACCAACTAGGCAACAACCCATAAAATGTAGCCCAGTGTTGTAAGTGAGTAACACTATGCCATTGATCTTGATGGTGTAACCTATACTAATAGGGTTAATACTCAACCCCACACCTAGAGGCATTGAAAGAATATCTCCAACACAAACATTAGGGGGGTAGGAAAATACCTCAAAATATAGCACCACCCCCTCAATACTTTTATTAAGAAAGGGTGATGCACTTGCCTAAATATAATGGTCTAGATAATTCCACATATCATGTTTTTAAGTGTGAAATTTAATGACGTGATTAATGTATTACCCAATTAGAGGATAAGGTGACTCGGTTTATGACCACCTTGTTAGATCATGCCCATAGTTGGTATTTAATATTTGATCTAAACTAGGCTATGGTTGATTATGATAAACTAAAGTAGGCCTTCTTGAAGGAATTTGATATTCTTGAGTTTGAGAAATAATGCATCGTAGTGCTCAAGGAAATTAGCCAAGGTCTATCTAAGAGCATGTGCTTGTATGATACATAATTTAATACCCTCCTTTCTAATATTCCATATGATATCCACCACTCCCAATGTGCACAATAATTTCTTAGGGGCTTGATAGTACCTTCTAGAAGAGTATTGTATATGAACACCTTCATAGACACCCACAAAGCACTTAAATCCATGATTTGGGCCAAGGCAGTAAGTAAGACCAAAATTGGGATCAATGCATTTATGAAAGCATAGATCGCATTGATTGCCTCCTAATTATATAATTTGAATACTAGTTTGGTGCATGACACTCATAGTGAATTATGGTGTATTGACTGTGAGATGGAGGGGCATAACAAGAATAATTTCCCATGTAGAAATGTTAGCACCTTACTTATCAACTATGAAGTTTATCATGGGATACATGACTCTCAAAACTATCCCCTATTACAATGTGCTAATCAAGTAAACACTACCATCTATTGAATGATGTGTGATGCCTATACTCATTCAATAGTGGATTGTCAAGTCATTGATGAGATGTGATAAAATATGGAAAGAGGTATGAGGTAGTCAACAACCATAGCCAACAAGAGGGTGGGCCAAGAGAATGAAGGCTATGGCTAGCAAAATGATAGCTATGGAAATTAGTGAGGCATGTGTGGGTGAGGTGGATGATGCAATGGAGGAATATTCCCACCATAATCATGTTACAAGTATGAGTTAACTGAGCATAATCAACATGACTTCCCCATACACCTAATGTATGGGTATTATTGGGGACCACATATGGTCAAATATTACTTAGACTTATATAAAGAGATGATTGAAGGTTGGCTTGATGTAGATAAGGGTACTACCATAATTAGGCAGGATAAAAAAAAATGGGATCCCAAGCTATATCAAACTCACAAAGAGCCACCTAAGGTACAAAACATAACTTATAGTGGGTTCACCACTCAACCACCTATTGTATCAATAAAAAAACTATGCTTGGAGTATGGTGAGCTAAGCTACACCAAGTGTATAACACAACTTGAGCCAAGAGATATGCCCTAACCTAACCCAACATGATATAAGGACATCCTATAACAAGCCATGAGTGTAATACAAAATTTGTATGGAGATATCCAATTGCCTAGGGATCTAAAGGCATAGGTAAGTGCCTCATGTAGGAAGCAAGATAGATAGGAGGCTAAAGTTTAGGATTTAACTAAGATCCTATGCCTCCTGGAAATTGAGGGCTTGTTGCCCCTAATGAAAAACTTGCTTTTAGTGCATGTAGGGAAATGGCTAGAGGAAGAGTCCATGCCTCAGATGATTAAAGTTACTACACTACATATGGAGTGGGTGTATGGATTAAGGCATACTCAAAACATAGAGTATGATCAAGAACTATTAATAAATGTTACCTTTAATAGATGGTCCATTTGTGAGGTCCTCATAGACATGGGCACTAAGGATAACATTTTGACCAAAATTGCTTGGGATAAGACGAGATGACCACCCTTGAATCCCTTCTCATATATGCTATTTATGGCTAATAAAACTTGAGAACAAACTATCAAGATGTTGAAGGGTATCATTTTAGATATCATGGGCATTAAGTTTTGAGCTGACTTTAAGGTAATCAAATTGGTAGATCAAGATAGCTATCCAGTGCTCTTAGGTAGGCCATGGTGTTACACCAAGAATTTATCTATGCACTTTAAGAAACACTACGTGAATTTTAAAAATGGAAGAGAAATGGTGGTGATCCCCCATCAAGTGATCAAGGGCCCCCATATGTAGAAAGCATTGATATCAAAGATGAGATCAACCAGATTTATAACATCATAGTGCAAAGAATCGAGAAGCTTAACCAAAATGAACAAGGAGTGACCAAATGGGAGGATGGATAATAAAATTTTGATAAAACTAATATAACCTATAGTCAGTGGGTTGAAGAGGCTTATAAATTCACTAGTTGAAGATGCTGCCTAGTACAAACAACTGAACCAAAACTAGAAGGAACATGACTAGTTAAGATTGAGCACATTTAGAAGAAATGGGTTCCTCACACCATAAAGGTAGATAAAAGGGTGTTTTGACTAAGTAAAGGAAATCTTGTAGTGTTCCTAGAGTATGAAGGAAGATATCCTATAGATAGGTATGTCCATGACATTGAAGCTTGTGTCCCTAAAGAAATAGGTAGAATGGGCAAACTAGTGCATACATTAAAAACAATTATTGATCATTGGTGGGTAGTGCAAAGACATAAACTACCAACATGACAAGATTTGAAGGCAAAAATATGCACTAGGTTTGAAAATAGTAACAAAGATTTGGACTTCCCTACTTACTCACATAATTCTGACCTAATCATAGATGTGCATGTGTGTGAAGAGACCTAGACTATTTTCAGTGAGAACGTGCCTAAAAACTTATGGGTGCATGCTTTCTATAGGACTTTGAAAATATGGCCATGAGCATGATACATTATAAATGAGACACATCATGAGATAGGGAACTAAGAGGTACTTACAGAGAGTTTCATGCACACCTTCTCCTTCTCTTCATATAACTTAGAGCTACTAGAGCCACTAAAAGTTATTCACATGGTCATATTTGAAGACACTTTCATCCTAGAAGAGTATCTTAGAGACATGTTTAGGGAGAAAGGATTATCTCTCCAAACATTATTTAAAGAAAAGGTGCTTAATAATGACTCTAATAAAGAAGATGACAAGACCTAAAAAAAGTGCAATTATAAGACTCTAACAAGAAGACAAAGACTTATGTGCTTTGTGGATGATATCACCCTAGTCAAAGAAGATCCGATACATCTTCAAATTGAAACAACTGAGAGGATAAGGAAATTTTAAGTCACTCTTTAGGAAAGAACTAAACCCTACCACATACTACTCAATATCACTGAAGTAGACATTAGCATATAAGGTGAGTCAAAGATTGCCATTATAGGTAGTTACTAGTCTAAGATAGAGATGGAATGAATCATAGACCTCCTAAAAGAATTTTAGGACTTACTCTAGCATATCCATCAAGACATGAAGGGAACCCACCCTTCCCTTAGAAAAATGAGCATCAAAATGGTGGATGGAATGAGGCCAATCAAGAAGCACCCATATCAAATGAATCCTAATCTCTACACCAAGGTGAAAATACAGATTGATGGAATGCTTGCTATCAGTGTCTTCTGCCCTATATAAGAGTCTAAATGGGTGAGCCTAATTATCACTAGCATAAATAAGGATGGGTGTATATGGATCTGTATTGACTACATGATATTAAATTCTACCTATGTCAATGACCCTTTCTCAACCCCATTCATCTATGAATTAATAGATGGAGTTACAGGTTGTGAAATTTATACGTTCATTGATGGTTTCTTGGGCTACCATTAAGTGTAGATTGAGGAGGAGAATACTCCCAAAATAACCTTTCCAATTGAATGGGGTTATTTTAATTATAATTTTATGCCCTTTAGACTCAAAAATGCACCAACCATGCTCTCTAGGGTAGTGATCACTGATTTCAAGGAATTCATCCATAAATTATTCCAAGTTTATCTTGACAACTGGACTATGTATGGTATTATAAATGACCACTATGATAATATGCACCTCATGTTTGAGAGGTTTAGGTAGCTCTAGATATCCTTACATCTAAAGAGAGCATCTTTGTAACCCACTTTGGAATATTGCTCAGGCACATCATCTGCAAAGATGGTTTGCTTATTTAGCCTATGAAAATAGCAATCATAATTTAGCTCTAGACTCCTTCAACTCAAAAAGATGTTTGCATCTTTCTAGGTCATTATGGGTACTATAAAAAGTTTATATAGAGCTATTCTAAGATCGTAGTTCCTTTAGAGGAGTTATTATGAAAGGATGGCCTATTCTATTAGGCTAAGGTACAAGAGGATGCCTTTGAAACTTTGAAGTTGAATTTGGATAATGCACTAATTCTATACTTTTTGGAAACATTGAAGTTGAAGTTGGCTAATGTACTAATTTTGTAATTTCTAAAATGGAATACTTCTTTCCATGTCCATATCAATGCTAAAAGATCTACAATTGGTTTCATATTGGTGCAACTATGTGAGGGTAAAATGGATCAACCCATCTCCTTCAAAAGTAGGAAATTAACATAGGCAGAACAAAATTACACTACCACCACACATGAGTCACTAACAATGGTCTACACCTTACAAAAATTTAGGAAATATCTACTAGTAATCGCATTCATATTTTTAACCAATCATGAGTCACTAAATTATCTCATGAATAAGCTTGTTTTACATGAATGAATCTATATATGGATCATTCTATTCTAGGAATTCTAGTTCTCCATTGTTGTTAAGCCTAGAAAGCAGAATTTGGGGCTAGACCATTTGTCTTGTATCAATTATAGCAATGTGATGGTGCCAATTGAGGATGACATGATAGAAAGACAACTATATAGAGTCCAACATCTCTATAAAGACTTTTTGGAGATTTATGCCTTCTTAACATCTAGGTTTGCACCCTAGACCATGCCAACTAGGGAAAAGAAATAACTTGTAGTTTGCACCACCCCCTTATAGATCATTAAAGGGGGGATATAAAAACTAAGTAGAGATAAAGTATTGTGATAGTGTGTTATAAAAAATGAACAATACTCCATCTTACATGAAGTGCATGAAGAAATTATAAGATGCCATTATAAGGGAGATACAATGATGCACAAGATATTATAATTAGGATTGTGGTGGATAAGCTTATTTTAAGACACAAAGGAATAAGCCAAAGCATGTGAAATATATCAACATATCAGGAAGCCCAACCAATAGGATGAGATGACTCTCATCCCCATTCTTGCCTAGACACTATTCAAGAAATGAGCCATTTATTTCATTGGGATAATAGCTCTTAAAGCACGATGCATAAGTGCAAGGTATATTTTGGTGACCACTGACTACTTTACTAAGTGGGCTATGGTTGCCCTAACCAAATACTACATAGCCACAATATCCATGCACTTCATCTAGGGGAGCATCATAAGTCAATATGGGCACCCATTGAGTCTGACTAGTGATAGGGGCACTCATTTCATCAATGAGATGGTATGAATACTTCTAACTAAATATATGTTGGTGCACCACAAGACCACTCTGTATCATCCCCAATATGATAAAATAGCTTAATCATTCACCAAGATACTTGGAACATGCCTAATAGATATATGTGACATTAGTCAAAAGGATTGGGATTATCATGTTTTATTGGTACTATGGGTATACCACCTAACTTACAAGTGCTTGAATAAGGCTACACCATTTTAATTGGTGTTTGGCACTAAGGTAGTACTTCCCATATAATTAATGGTGTCATCCTTATGTATTAAATGAATTGGTCACTTAGATGACCAAGAATCCTAAAATAAATGGTTAGAAGACTTAGAGTTCTTGTATGAGAAGTGTACCCAAGCAAGATGGAGTTAAAAAATAGAGAATGTATGCTAAAAATGCTAGCATGACAAGCATATCAAGCACAAAGAGCTAACTAAAGTATTATTGGTGATACTCTATGATTCTAAGTACTTTAAGAACCCAAGAAAATTAAAAATATGGTGGATGGGCCCCTACATCATCCACCACATACTGGAGATAGGTGCATACAATTTGTGCACATTATCTAATGAAATACTCCCTAAGAATTTCAAAATCAACTAACTAAACCCATACTAGAAATAGGATGGTGCTTTCACCATAAAAACATTGACTTCTTGGTCATTAGTCAGTTTGAGGTTGAGCTAATAAGACTACAATTTAGCACAAGCCAAACTATTCCTTTCTTTTATTTTATTATTTGTATAGTGTATAGAGGTAATAAGTATCACATAGAGACTATAATGACTTATCTCCTAACACTTCACGCATAAATCCATTTAGGTGAATCAAGCACTTACACTTTCTAAGTGTATTAGGCCATGATACCTAAGTTATGGGTGCATGAATCAAACCCAACTCCAAGGAATTTATTTAGCCTCTTACATATAATTGTAATTAGGTGAGTTAAACATTTGCATACTCTAAGTGCATGATTATATAAATATAAGTGGTGGGTGTGTGAAACTAAGTAGATGCAAGCCAAAGATGCAAAAGATCTATGTACATAAGTTGAACATTGTAAGGATCTAGGAGGACCTAGAATGAACTACTTTGGTATTTCCACGCATAATAACAATTGGGTGAGTAAAGCCCATTTGGTTTTTAATCACCTAAGGCCAGATGCCTAAGTTCTTGGGTACAAATAAGTTTCTAGACTTAAAATAGTTGAGGATAAAATATTAGTGTATAAGTACAAAGGTAAATTATGTGCCACAATTCAAAAATGGTGCATCTTTTGATCATACACTAGAAATCCCAAGGAAAACAATGAAGATGCACAAACTTGGTTGTGTGCATGAGAGAAAGTGAAGATGCATAATCTCATCATGTGAAAGATATCAAGGAACAGATGACAAAGTATTGGAGGGATATCACAAGGAATTTTTATGGGGTAGGATAGGCCAAGGCAAGATGACATGTAAGAAATCAACCAAGATGGAGAAGCACTTTTGAAATGGAAGTGTAGCTATAAGAATAAATGGAATTGAGGAGGTTGAATCATGTGCATGTGAGGTGCTATGCCAAGGTTTCAATAAATAAGGTGAAGGTCATGCCAAGTGAACAAGCATAGAGGGAAATCATCTAAGATAGCTGGTGTTCACCTAGAATTAAGCAAAAAGTGACCATTTGAACCACACATTACTTTGACTAAAAATTTGTTAGGATTATTCAATGTGGTAGTGGAAATGACACAAAGATATGTAATTAATGTGATAAGAATAAGAGATTCTCAAAGATTTCACATATTTTCACATTTTCTAAGAAATTGAGGTGCATTTGCCATAAAGCCTACATCAATAATGGTAGTTGAGAAACAAGAGTATAAAATAGCATCAAAGTGAAAAGATTAAGTTACAAACCTTAAGATAAATTAAGACTAAGTATTCAAACTAAAGAGATGAAAGTGAAAATTCTATATCGAGTGAGAATTCAAACACCCCAAAGCACTAAAGGTGAATGATTGATTAATAGGATAATTACATTCACATTGGCATTAGTTTAGAGGGGGGTTGAGAGAGATTGGTGTATAAAATGAATATAAGGAGCAAGAAGTTATCACCATGGATACCATTAATGGCCAATAAAGATTGAGAACTAAAGGTGTAGTCATAGATCCCATGGATATAAAAGCACCAACCACCATTTGAGGCCTTATAAAGCCACACATACTGAGGTTAAACACAAGTAAATTTATGATGGTGAAGAAGTGAAAGGAATAGAGCTACATGTAGGAACAATAGGAACCCAAGAGGGTTAAAATTATGGAAGAAATGATGGCTTCCAAAATAAATGCACAGATGATTGAGGTAGTTAGCATTGTGAAAGTTGACATCAAGGTGCTAAAAAATATATCCTAGTAGTTTATGCAATTCCCACCAATGGTTATAATGGGATAAGATTGGTTCTAATTTGTGCACACTTTTTAACTAACGGAGTATAACTATTGGATAATTAGTCACTTGTAAGACATGGCACAAGATTGGATAGTGGACATAACGTGCAAGACATTGCAAGGTGATACCCAATTTTATGTCTTAATTTTAGACAACTTGACTACTTATGATGCAACTTAAACGTCTATGAGTTACCCTAATTTAGAAATCTAGAGGAACTTGTATAGTTCCTACAATCACATGTACTTTGCAGGAAGGTGTATGAATATTTCAACATAGTTGATCAAGAAGATTACCAAGATCCTAGATGTTGATAAGGACATCCATAAAATGATGGAAAATGATGAAGAGGTGGAACACATTATAAATATACTTAAGTAATTTAAAGGGGGTTTCATGTTCCACATCAATAAATACAAGGACCTTGATATGAGGTTGGTGACACACTCATAAGTTATAAACTATGCCTAGGTATTTGATGGATTGATGTGTCAAAGGTATAACTCTGCATCACCTATCACATGATACAAGGCATACAATTCAACATTATGAAGCTCATCAATAAAGAGTTGGTGAAAAATGCACCAGAATGCCATAACACCAAGGGGACCTTTACGTGGGGGTCCATCGTTATTTTAATTATTATGGAGGAAATTAGGATCCTAGATGAGAATGAGGATAGTCTCTAGGTTGTGTTCTAGGAAATTAGGATCCTAGATGAGAATGAAGATAGTCTATAGGTTTTCCTAGAACACAATAATTCCCCAGCAAAAATTTTTCAGGACTTCACTTACCCCACCTCCTTGAGTGCCAAATACAAAAAGCACATGATATGATGGTGTGAGAAATACATAGAGGCCTTTAGGCTAGAATAACAAGTTCTTCAAGGGATCTCCTAGAGTTTATTTAGAATGCAAAATTTTACCATAATGCAACATTATTATGTAGTGTACTTAGTACTATGAGATGGGAATAGATCGATCTAGCTGAATCTCCCCTTCATTATTTTGGCATGGTACTTTAGGGAGGCATTATTTAGCATCCCTAATGCAAAAAAAATGGACATTCTAGTGAAGGAACTAAATGCAGAGAGGCACAAGTTGAGGTGCTAATTTACTCATGCAGATGGGAAGGCCACTAAAGATGAAGAAGATGCATCAAATTGCCTAGATATTGATCTCATCCAAGAGGTCACCATCCTTGGCTACATCCATATATTATACTATGAGATGAAGCCATGAAAGGACTCCAATGTTGAATAAAATGTTGAGTAGAGTGAATTGCCCCTAATCCAAATTAGGGATGAAGGGATGATAATAACATTTGAGCAGAATAAATATCTAAACAAAAAGAGGGGGGAGACTAAGGAAGAGATAGAGGAGAGTCTAAGGCTCAAGATCACTTCAAAAGGAGAAACATATCCTTTATATTCCTCAAAAAAGTGCATGCAATTCATGCCCAAGGCTTCCCCTAGCACAAGGGAGAAGAAGGGGAAGGTTCCTCCTGTGGTGCTCAAGATAATACTATCTTATACAAAGGAAGAAGAATATTAAGAGGAAGAAACATAGAAGAGGTAGATCAATCCATTTTGGATGGTGTGGATACCTCACAAATGAAATAGGTTCACAAGGTATACATGTTTATAGAGTAGATGCTTCACTAGATGAAGTCAATGATTAAGGAGCAAGAAGACCTATATGAGGCCATGAAGAGAGAGTTGAAAAAAATATGGATGTGGTAGAAGACCTCTTCACCAAACTAAAAGAGGGCATGGAAGAAGTAGATGCCATATTTTATAAATTTGTTACTGAAGCAGTGATCATTAATGTGTGCCTTAAAAATTTAAAGGAGGAGAAAGATGCCTTGTTACAACACTCCTTCATAGTGAGTAGAACTAATCATGTATAAGTGATGGAAAAGGTCAGCACCCTAAGTGTCTAACTAAAGAACCAGGAACAAGACCTAGAGGCACTCTTTCGTGCCTTCCAAATGAAAGAAAGTGAGAAATGGGATATCATAGATGGTAGGGTAAGGTGAGCAAGGGAGAGGCTTGAATCCTTTAGAAAATAACTATAAATTATGAATGTGCTCACCCTAAAAGCTACATCAACTAAAGTAGAAGTCACCATTAAAGAGATCAAGCTCGCTATCTAAGGCTTTAAAAAATTCAAGGCAAAACTTGAGTAGGGTGTGCCTAGGTTTTGTGTACTAAAGACACTAAAAGACTAGTTTGAGGTGGACTATAAATTTTGTATTGGGTAATATTGGGCCCTTTTTTTTGAAAACTACATAGTCTATGCCTACTCAACATATTTTGGCATGAGGTAATCATATGGAATGATTTATCCCTTTTATACCTTTTGGTGCCAACTGGAGGAATCCTTAAGGATCTTATGCTAACTAGAAGGTAGTTTCTTGGCATCAAATTTCAAAGGACATCCCTATAGGTATTTTCACATGGAAATTGAAGAGTTTAAGTGTTAGAGTAGTGGAGCTAGAGGAATAGCAACACCCAATAACAAATGAGCATTCAATGTGTACTCATCTGACCTGGGTAGCATAGTGGAGCCTATGGCATAATGACCTCTAGTGATAGTGCAACACTTGGCATGCACACATTTGACCTGGAAAGAAGATTCCACTTTTATTATAAAATAAGGCTTAAACTTTAAGATGAGAGAGGTGATTAATGGAAGTGAAGCTTTGATGAAATTGGAAACCACCATTAGTATATTGTACCTAGCATGAACTATTTTAGGAAATATGAATGTATAGCCCAATCTAGCTTGTGAGCCACTAGGCATGAGTAATTTCTAGGATGAGCACATGCTTTGTCATATAAACTATACACTATGTTAACAACATTGAAGTTAATAGAATGTATTGACTATCTCCTAGGTTATTGATTCCTTTCATATGAGTTAGAACTATTGTATGTTTATAACTTTAGTTTTATGTGAATAATGTTATAGTTTTCATTGGTATAATGTATTATAATAAAAAGGCCTGTTATAGGTCACTAATGACATCATTATGCCATATAATGGATGCAAGATGCCTATGAAATCCACTAAGTGTTGATATTGACATGTTATGAGACTTCAATACCTATGCCTAGAGTGCTAACTTGAAGAATGATCACTTAAACATAAGCCACTTGGGACTTGGCTAAGCACTTGATTTACCAAATATTAACTTGATCCATAGGATATGTGTCCTTGAATAGGCTCATGCCTATTTAACTATCCAAGAATAGCCTAGTGTTGATAGGCCACCTAAGCCCATCTTTCTAATGACTAAATCCCATTGATACTAAAGTTGTACCATGTTTCAACTAGCCCAATGTGGTCTCGATCCCTTCACTATGGCACTTTGAGTGAGGACATAAGGCTTTCACCTTATGTGAAATTAATGCTAACATAATAGTGTGTAAAATGTTTTGCACCATATACCCTACTATGCTCATTCCTAGTTGTACCAAGTATAAAACTGACTTGGATTGATTGCTACGTGCATGACTAAGCATAAAAGCTAAACAAGAGGCTTTTTCTAAAATAAATTAGGGTTTTAATAATTTATTTGGAGATATGGATCTTGTCTTGTGGAGATATTTTTGAGGTGCATAGAGAAGTTGTGTATCCTAGATCTGACTTATACTTGTTACCCTTACATACCACAACAAGCTCTTGGGAATCACCTTGGCCAAGGGAGAGATTAAATCTTGATAGGTTCATCTTCAAAGGTAAGTATTACTAACTTTTTTACTTCTTTTTAAGAGTAGATATATTAACATTTGTACTTCTCTCTTATGCATTAAGATTTATTATACATTCACATGAGTATAAGTCTTCTATGCATGTTTTCTATTTATTTTTATTACCCCCACTTTGTATCACAAGATTTGGTGAGCACTAGGTTAAATTTTAATTTACATTACATATACTTTGTGAATATGAAAAATAGGAGCTAACTAGGATTATTTCATAGTTTTACGTACCTAGAGGCTTTGGAACCCTCTATAGTAATACTATTGTGGTAAGATATCCTTTGGTTAGGTCTAGTGGATCCATCTTGGTCATGACCCCGAATATATAATGTATCAAAATTCAAAAGTGTAATTAGAATTTATCTTCTCCAATCTAGGATTGATTAATAGATTAGATGTATTTACCTTTGCATATAGGATCCATATCCCTTTGTATTAAATTCTCTTCCACTAGTCTAGTTTCTTTTTGAGGAGAGGGAGGAGGTTATTATTTTGGAGGTGATTAAGCCTATTGCTGAGGACACTGATAGCTTGCATCTCTATTAATATCCTATACAATTATAAGTTCCTCCTCTCTAGGGATTATAGGATCATATTGAATATTTTTTCCACCACTATTGGCATATTGTGGCTGTTCATTCATATATAGGCATCAAAATCATCCTAACTATTGATGCATATTTCATCATGTTCAAATATTTTGTGACCATAGGGGATTTGAAGGTGTTTCTTCATAAGGTCATTTAAATACTACCTAACTATCCCTTAAGGTCCTAATATTTGTGCCTTACTTGCTCTAAGCCATATTAGGCCCTAACATTACAAATTGCATTGAGATGCACATAGTTTTTTAGTAGTATCCTTGATGGTTAACACCAAGGTCCTCATCCACACTGCTATATATGTGGTACATAATATATTAATTTTTGACCTCAAGGACATAACATTACAAATATAGGGGAGGTACCCTAGTTACTTCTATCCTAATTATGGCACAATTAAGATAACAATAATAATCCCCTCTTTTCTTTACTTTTCGTCACATTTTCATAAATCCTCAGCATATGGTACCTGTAAATGTCTTGGTATACCTATGGGTAAATATATTATATAATATTTTTTATTTCAACCCTAAATTTTTAGACATATATCATATATTAATCATCATATACCCATTTTCTTAATATATATAACAGATGATTCCTACGGTTGCCCATGAATTTTGTATAATGTTCCCATGATTATGTCCATTACATAGGACATCACATATAAATTTTTGTCAAAAGGTCTTTGGTCAATTCATAACATCTATGATCTGAGTCTTACACTGATAATCTCACCAAGGGCAATAATCTTGTCAGTAGTCAAAATAATATCGAGCAGGAGCAGCCATTCCTCATGTACATAGGTGGTGCAATAAAAACCATATATTCTATTCATAATTTCTACTGTTATTCAAATCCATAACCTAAATTTAACCATAGAGACTAATGAAATAATAACTTGAATAGTCGATTTCTTTCTTTTCTTAAGCCATTGCTTAAGTTTCCCCTCAACAATGTTCTCTTCTAACCAAACATTAGCAAACACCTAGTCATAAGTTACTTCAAGCATTGGGAGTTGTAAATAATTCTTAAATGTTTCTCCATAAATATATTCTATGTCATTTATTTGAATCCTAAAGTGAAGGAAATCACCACTAATAAAACCATTAATAAATAAATCATGTAGTAGATAAATACAAGGGATTACCATAGGTTTTATAATTGTATTATGTAATCCCATGGCCTTGATTGATAGTAAGTCATGAATGTATCTTCATTCATACTTATATAGTTGATCATGTGTTGAATATGGCTCTGTGTCGCACACCCTATCTTAGATTGCTAAATAATCTGGGAATTTGAATTCCAAATCTCCCTTATCAAGTAATGTGTCCATATATTTGGGTTTCCCTGATGGTGTATGAGGAATGTGGTTTACCTGATCATGATGAATAAGCAATTAATATAATGTAAATAACTATAAAAATCTTCTTAAAGTGACTCAAAATACTCATAGGTTTGCTAGGAGAAAATATAGGGATTTTGGTAAAAGATAGATTGAATTCATAATTTGTTCATATTCAATTGATGGCAATGGTTATTTGATTTCATTTATAAATCTTCATATATTACCAAACTTTGAAGACTTTAATGTTCATTTTGTGTAAATTTAATGTACTAGTGGCTTTTATTCTTTTTCCCATTTTAATTTGAATTTTCTAGTGAGATTTAGTGGGAACCTTTTGTCATGTGGAATTTTTTCATTCACTGTGAGTGTTTCTTCATCACCTTAAGATAGGTTTCTATTTCCCATGCATTATATTTTAGTCTGGATATTAGATTTTACATTTTAATTCTAACTATGACTCTCTATCATTGTGACACTGGTCATAATCTCATGTATCTAGAGTCTTTGTTTTTTTAATGTTGCTTCACACCCCTTCTAATCTATGAGTTATAGAGATTATTCCACCTATTGTGATATCAAAAATATAGGGTCATTAGACTACTAAATTAATACATATTACTAGTAGGCACAGAGTGAATGTGATCTTACCATGTGTTATGATTTTAGGGTTTCAATAGTTTTGAAAAATGACTATGTACTTTAACAGAAAGATCAATATTGTTGTGATGGTGACATGTGGATGGATCTCATGGATATAGAGGTTCTTTACTTTTTTTACCCTTGTACATTTTATATCAAGTTCTAGACTTTTGATATGATGACACATGGACAATACGAGAAAATAAGATCTTGACTATGTAATTTCAACTGATAGTCTTTGAGTTAACAAGATATCACACATAATTGGCTCTCAGAGCTATAGAGTCTTTAGACAAATTGACGTTGTACTTAGACTAGTGAATCAGTGACTATCTTGGATCATATATTTATTTATGATAGTGTTCATGTTTCTATGATGATGATAAGTGGATGGTTTGCATTTTATGGAGAGGATGAAATTGTAATGATGTGCCTTTGAATGAATATTTTTAGGTTTATGTGATGATGACATGTGGATAGTCTATGTTGATCTAGAGAATTTTGGAGATAATTCTATGCACTATTGTTTTTTATGTTCTGGTGAAAATGATCATACCATGTGGAATAATCTTAGGGATTCAAGGATATTATAAATTTTGACCATGTACTTTTCTAAAATGGTTTGCAGGATTTCAAGTTGATGTGATGATTCCACCTATATTAAACTTGAGTAACTGAATAGTAAGAAAATAAATAGGCTCTAGTATTGAACTACATGTTGAGGATATCCATGATGTCAACACATGAATGACTGTCAAGGCTATAGAGATATCTAATAAATTATGGCCCTAGGAACTTAGGATCAATGAGACATGAACATGTAGCCATGGAATTTGGCCAAGGATCAAATGTGAAATAATTCTAACTCTCAGAATCAACCTTGAACATTTTTAAAAGTTGAGATGCACTAGAACACCATTTCATTAGCTCCATTGGTCAAATAAATATGAAAAAATCAACTTAATAAAATCATTCAATATAAAATTAAAATTGATAAATAAGATAATCCTCTATCATTCCAAAGCTTTAAAATTTTATTTTTAAATGTAAAATTAAACTCAAAATAACCTTCTGTTACATGGATTAATTCAATATATTGAATCCTAAGGTTATTCTAAACCATGAATATTTTTGATAATAATGGGTCTCTATTTGAAATTTTAAAATGGGGTGTGTTAGGTAATAAAAAATAGTGACTCAATGGGTAAATACTCCTAAGTATTTAGGAACCTAGAATCGTAGTTAATGGATCATGATAAAACTTCAAAATTTGTAGGAAAATAATAAATAGACCAGATAAGTGAAAGAGACTCCAACTTTCTCATGAAACATATTAATCCCTTCCATTTATAGGATTGGTTGTAATTATGTGGAATTATTTAACCCTTATTATGAGAGTTTTCATAGAGATATGGATAGACATTGTAGTTTCATTTTGATTTCTTAATTTTATAAATATAAGGGATGTTTGATCATTTCTTTGATGCTAACCAAGAGTCTATAGACCCAATAAAGATATCTCTAATTCCACTTTAAGCATTATTCTATTTATATATATGAATCTATAGCCATAATAGAGTTTACTCTAATCACCCTCTTTTTATTAGTTTATACGATTTAATCAATTTATTTTTTTTTACTTTTATTGGAACAATGTATGAAAGAAGATTTGGGAACCACCATTGGTTGGGTGTATGTATAAGAAAGCTTATCTTTATCAATACATCCCTATCAACATACATCCATTTTAATGTTTATTATCTCTCATTAAATTTTTAACATAGATTACAACTAATCTTTGAAAATGGAGAGTCTTTCTAAAATTTACATGAGTATATCAGAGTAAGTTTCAAAGACTTGGTGAACTTATTCAATTAAGATAAAAACTTGATTTCAGTCATAACACATATCTTAAGTCATGATATATGAAGTAATAAAAGAATAAATATTGGTGAATTATAGTTATTTACTTCTTGATTAATCTTATTTTTTTAAAAGGCCTTTTCATGATTCCAACATAATAAATCAATTGAATTGTTCTAAAAATATGCAACTAATCTAGAAAGTAACAAAACTAACTATGAAATCAAGTGCCAAAAATAGGAAATTAATCTAAGAAATATATAAATCTATCTAAAGAAGAAAATGATATAAATTATGAAACTAATCTAAAAAATAAAACAATCTAATCTACTCCTAATTATATATTCATTATCATAGTTATTTAGAATCATCTATAGTTAGAGCAACCACAAAATAATGTTTTAAAAACTACCCATTCACTATAAAAGCAAGGTTATTACCTTGGAGGTCATTAAAACAAAAACCATTGTTACTTAGGATTTATGAGATTTGATATGGCCCAACCCACAAATATTGTCCATTTTTTATGTCTCTTATCGCATAAAATCACTAAGTCTGAAATCTTGAAAGCCTTAATCTTGGATCTTTTATCGAACCACCTCTTGACAATGTCTTGGTGTTTTTTGTAAAATTATGCAATGCTTTTTGTATACACATAATATTTTCAACTTTTATAAAATATTGATGATTTACATATTGAAATAACTTGTTGAGACTCAATCTCTCTGAGTGCATGCCTTAAGGGATGCATCGAGAAAGTGATGGGTAGACCTTTGGTGCTTCAAAAGATTGTTATCCCTAATTTATGCATTATTACCAATCCAACCAACTCTTAAAACCATTCCCTAAGCTATCACTCCTCCCTTGCACACTCCTTTAGTATTTTTTGTCTTCCATCACTCTTTTCCTCACCTTGATCCCCTTTTTCTATTTTACTATACTTGGTTAACTAGGTTAACCCTATACTATTTTTGGGTATGTTTACTTGAGAGTTTTGTGAGCTCTTCAGCTGACCTAGCTTGAGACCTAGTGATTCATCTCCTAAAAACATACAGGGTTGACAAGGTCAAACCCATACAACTAACATAATTAGAAGGATTTAGGGTGAGATACACCTATAAATACAAGATCATTTCATCATTATTTCAATATGTAATCAAGATTTATTATTTGCTCATGTTTATTTACAATCTGTTCTTCCACCATTCTACTTGAGGAGTCTTAGCTTAGGGTTTCTACTTGGATAATCTAGTATTTTGGATAAGTCTTGAATGTTTTGGCCTTTCCTAGTGATCCTTAAAAATGACAAAAAACTCTTGTAAATCCCCTTTGGCCAAGGGAGAGATTGAGTCTCGATGGGTTCCCATTTAGGTAAGTATATTCTAACTTTTTTCTCCTCTCTTTAATAGATAAAAGTAGCATAAATATTGAATCGAATAATATTAATATTAATATTCCATGTATTAGGTTATTACTCATACTTAGCTTAATTTATATTCTCCTATACATATTTTTATTACTTTACTAACCCCTCATATTATGCCACAAGCTTTGGTGAGTGCTAGATTAGATTTTATTTCTTGTTTATTAGAATAAAGTGAACATTAAACCTATGAATCTTTTAGGGTTGTTGCATGATTATGTTAGACTGTAGGCTTTGGAATCCTTCTTAGCATGGTGTATTATGATAAGTGATCCTTTAATTGGGTTTAACAGATCCCCATATTAGTCATGCTCATACTTAAGAAATGTATTCTCAATTGAAAGTGTAGGTATGCTCTATTTTTAAGAGCTAGGATTGATTTAAAGACATGATATTTTTGATTACATACATAAGCCAACACATTATAGGAGAACTACATCAATTAGAGGCCATATTTAGAGTTATGTCTATGTAGGTAGACCCATTAGTAGATGGATCTTTGGGTTATCTCAACACCATGAGACCACAAACCCATTTTTACCAATGTCATTATGAAGATGAACTAGGATTTTTCCATTTCATGAGGAGTGACAGTAAAAGACTTAGATCTAAGTGCACCAGATCAAAGGTGAAGAAAAACCTAGAAGTATCTAGGTGGTCACATCCTTTTCCAATAGGTATTATATATAGGACACCTACATCTAGTTCAGATAGTGGCATCAATACTAATGTCTAAGGTTGATGCTAATGTCTAAAACTCCAGCGGAACTCAATCCAAAATTTGGTGACTATTTTAGAATCCTTTTCCAATCTACTTCCTGCTTCTAGATCTAGAACTATGTTAGCATTAAAAGTATCTAAGTACATTGTTTATTTATCATTTACATATCTAGTATAGTTTTACTTTCTATTTTTATTCTATCTCAATTTAATAAATTCACAATATGTTGTATTTGATTTTAGAATTTAATTAGCTTACTATAGATATGATTATCATCCTTGTACATTATAATTTCTATATTCTTAACCCTATCTACCCAAGTAGGATCCACAACTAATTTAGGTTTAAACATTTGTTGAACCCAATTTTTAGGATTAAATCCTTAGCTGCTTTAAGGTTTTGTATTTATTTTTCTAAAACACATTCTATTTTTTGATTAATCCTAAAAATAAAGAGTTCAAATTTGTAAAGAATTAGATATTATCTATTCTTACAATCATGTTTTTATGGATATATCTATTAATTAGTTCATGTTTCAATAATGTATAGTGGTTTTTACTTATTATATCACATGCTTGATTAAATTAGTCTAATCTATAAGGGGTTCTAAACTTGTATTATTGCATACTCCTTGTTCTAATTTTTATAATGAGATTTTACCTATCACTACAAAGTTTCAAAGGGAGTCCATGAAAAAATAATCCTACCCATGTCATGCTACCACCCCAATACAAGGATTTTACTACCAAAACTTCACTTTTAGACTTGATACACCATTCATCCCATTACAATGATGTCATTTTAAATGCATTATATATGACCATACTTTATTATAATGTCAAACCACCATATGTGGCCTCTATCTTAAATTCCATCAAATGTAATGAGCATAATATATCCTTTGAAAAGGATAATTTACCACCTCAATAGATTATAAATAACTATTTTTCAATCTACATCTAGTTGTGTGTTTGTAAAAAATGGTAAAATGAGTTCTTGTGGACAATATTTTAGGGCTCCAAATTTGCAACATATCCTTTCTCTCATTAATTATAATTGGACCTTTAGATTTGAAACCATCTAGTATAAGTACAAATGGATTTGATAATATCTCATGACAAGTTTTTGGATAAATAACATCAACTATTATCATGGGTCCCTATACATTACCTACATTATGTCAAGTTATGCCAAATGATTTGAAATATAACATTTTATTCTAATGTCCTTGGATACATGATATGTATTTGGTTCCCTCTACATTACACACATGCTTAAAATTTAGTCATGAGGGATTCATTTACACAATTTTAATAAATACTAATCCCTTCAAACATTATGCAATGGTAAAAAAAACTAGTAATACTACACCACAATCTTATAATCCTAATTTTGGTTCTCAATATTTGCTCAAATATAGGTATAAGGTACAAGTTTTGGGTAAAAATTATCAAGGCATAAATTATCCCATTTCTCCTACAAATAATACAAGCTGACAAGGATTTTTTTTTATAGAAAAAAACTACAAGACACAAGCATATCTCTCACAATAAACTTATTTTAAAATGCCAAAATAGAGTGTATGAATTATTATAGAATTGAGCTCAAATTGGTCAACATTCATCTAATTGATGAGGTTGCTTCCCTGAAAATTTTGACATTGGATAAGATCTCCAATGATGAATCATTACTAGAGTACTTGGGGGAGTATGAGGATCTCCATTCCATCTATCATAAGAATAGGTTTTTTCATGCCACATCTATTCATGCTTAAATTGGTGAGAGTGATGATACCAATGTCCAACATTATGCATTAAAAATTATTCCTACTACATCATTTATCATAGATATGTCTACTTTTTTAAATGAATAAACAATCAATTATAACTTCAGAATAAATAAGGACCCTCAACCAATTTTACTTGTTATAATGATTTATGATGATTAAGGAAAAACCTATTGATAGGTTCTCCATGATTTTATCAAAATATTTACTTGGGATTATTTGGATATGTCTACTATTGATCCATTGTGGTGATGCACAACATTTTATTATACCCAAATACAAAATTGATAAAATAAAATAAAATGAAAAATTCATCCTAAATTGACATTATTTGTAAAAGATACAATTTACAATATTTTAGACATCAATTTTATAAGAGCCATTGTAAATTATGACTAGTTGTCCAACATTATACTTATTACAAAACCTAATGGTGACATTCTCTATTGCATTGATTACTATGATTTAAATAAGGCTTTTCTAAAATATAGTTTTGCATTACCTAATATCGACATGATTGTAAATTTTATAGCTAGATATGAGACATTGTAATTTATAGATGGATTGACATGATATAATTCAATCAAAATTAACTCCAAATATCAAGAAAAGACTAAATTTACCACTCCTTGGGTTACATTTTTCTATACAGTCATGACTTTTGGATTAAAAAATGTAGTAGCCACATATCAAAGGGCTATGAATCATATATTTCATGATTTTATACACAAAACTATTGAGGATAATTTTGATAATTACTCACAAAATAAATACATCACCAAGACCATGGCTACAAATTTATGTAGAATATTTGAGTGATTGTGAAAGTTCAATGTTTGATTAAATACAAAAAAATTATGATTTTGGGGTATCTTTAGGAAATATCCTATGACACATTACTTCTCAGTGAGGCATTAAGGTTGATCCAAAAATGGTAAAATCCATTTTATAATTTCCACCACCAACCAATCTGGAATAGTTGTGGTTTTTACGGGGTTGAATTCAGGTTATTCAACATTTCATTATTTAGTTGGCTAATAAAACAATTCCTTTCATGTGTTGATATAAAGGGACACAAAATATATATGGGATGATGTGTGTCTACAAAGTTTTGATAAAATCAAAGCATATTGATCAAACCCACTAGTACTTATGCCTCATATTCTAGATAGACCACCACTTCTTTACATATTGGCCACTCATGAGGCCCTTTGGGCCCTATTAGCACAATTTGATGATAATCACAAAGATCATGAAATCTATTAAATTATTCACTAATTACTAAATTATGAATGCAAATATGTAGTAATGGAAAAATATGTTTAGCCTTGGTTTTTACTACTCAAAATCTATGTCATTATTTTCTCAATAATGAGGTTCATGTTATAATTAAATAATATTCATTAAGGTTTGTTATGAATAAATTACACCAACCTAACTAGATTCTAAAATAGGTGATGTAGATTACAGAGTTTGAATTAAAATTCATAGCTTAAAATTCAATAAAAGGTCAAGTTATAGTTGACCAATCGGATATGTCTCTTTTACTAGATTTGTTCTCTCACTAAATCTTACTATGATGAGTTAAAGGCATATATTACATCTTCCAATAATTATTAGAATGATTTCATCATTTCATTTTATAGTTTTGTTGATGATCAAGCCAATTTCATTGATAAGACCTAAAGGTAAAAAACATATAAAATACAAAAATATCATGGGGATGATTTATCTAATTATCAAAATTATTTCATCATTTTATCTAGAAATTTCATTGATGATCCTACCAAATTCATCATTACATTGTCAAAAATTCATTGTTTAATTCTAAATAGACTTATACAAAATTTTGGAGGAAAAAAGAGAGAATTAGTTTGTTTGGAAGGTTAATTTTAGTAATTAGAAGATTGTATATGGTCTAAAAGATGTTTTGGGATATGTCCAATCCCTTAATAGGTCCCACTGGTTATGCCATTATGTATATCATCAATCCAAGAGAGTTTGGTCAATTTTTATTAAATCAAAATCCAATAAAAACTTAAAGACATAACTTCTCAAGCCTAATCCCTAGGTTAAACTATAAACAACAAACAATAAATTCAAATTGGAAGATAAATGACCCTACTCTTTACCTCCCTTGAAGATTCATTTGAAGACTATTCTAAAGAGGCTGAGATTAACTTGTATATGTATAAGTCTTTGTTAATCCTTGAATCCTTGTGTGAGTAGCACCTTTTCTTGTCTACACATGATTTGGATTTGGCTTGACATGAGAGAGTTAATGAAGCTTCTTGGAATAATATAGTATATTAATTTTACATTAATAAGCTTTATTAAATGAGAGATGTGAGGGTTATATTTATAGATTAATTGAACTATTGTGGACCATTCATCTCATCTTAAGATGGAGGTTTTAGGATCAATCCTCAAATATATGATTACACACATGGAGTGTGTAAGAGATGCCATTCAATACATTTTTGAAGTATGGAAAATATAGAAGAAAAGTGCAATCAATAATCCTCTTGAGTGTGTAAGAGGAGTGCATGAGAGAGGTGTAAGATCTTGTAAGATCTCTTACTTTCACACTTTACTTGATGATGTCATCTTAGGTGAGGTAATATACCAATTTTAATTTTAAGAAAATAAGATAATTTAAATCCATGGATTTTCCTATTATAAGAATAATTATTCTTGATTAAGTGGATTAATCAATAATTATAAGAATGGTGGATTTTATAATACTTCTATTTATCAATCAAGTATTCACTTATTTGCCCTGTGAAAACACTTGCAAAGAGTTGATTTAATTAAAGATACACTAGACAAGATAAATGATGAAAGATGATGCATTAACCCAATCAGGGATGTATCATTGAAATTTTAGGTTAAAATGGTATTTGTACATATAAATTTGGTCTAGTTGGAGATTTTTGTTTAAACTTGCCTGCAATTATGAAAAGTTGTTTTGAACATAGTTTAAACACATTAGTGGTAAAACTTGAGTGTTTACAATGGGTGCCTTAAAAAAAATTGACTTAAAAAAAGTTTTGGAAGATAACCTAGCCTATTATAATATCTTCTTATCTATATATTTCTTATTTTCTTAACTAAGTTTACCAAATTTACCTATAAATGATTCAAGTTAATTTCTACTTATCCTAACATTAGCAATTTACTTTCTCTTTTGTAAAGATTAAATGGGCTTAAGGGATGTGTAATCCAAAAATGAATGATAATTATCTTCAAATTCTTCTATCTATGACCTTTAACCTATGATACTTATTTGATTATGCAGAACTCCCTCCAAAAAATATTCTTTCGTTGGTCCGAATATCCTTCTTTGTAATTATGATCTACCCCTATCTTCTAAATGCTCAACTATGAGTTTAATTTCCTTTTTATCTTCACTCCATTACATATCCTCTTTATCCAAACCTATGTCCCCTTCTTTCTTATGACATTATATTTTTTGCTCTCCATAATCTCTAAATTTTCTAATTTATATAATTTGTGTATCCTCTCTCTAGGTTCTCTCTCTTTTACATCCTCTATTTTACTCCTACTCCTATTCATAGTTCAATGTATTTGCCTTCATTTGCATTTACCTTTTACATTCAAAGATTTTATTTGTGCCTTCAAGCTAGTTGTGTGTCATAGCTACATGCAATGTGAAAGAGTGATTACGATGAATTATTCATGGATTTTTAGCTTCAATTGTGTGAAACCCTCCAAATTAGCAGTAAGTGTTATTTTAGCTCCTTGTGTTGTGTTATTTAAGAGGGGTTTGAAGGTATTTTTAGGGTGGTTTGAGTGAAGGATTTATTAAAATTAAAATTATTTCACTAAAGATTTAGGGAAAAATGGTGGCATCTTCAACATCTGTGAAGAACAACATTGTCTTTGTCTTAGATGGAATCAAATATACAAATGTATAAGGGTTAAATTTTGTGTCCCTATTGAATGTATTGCAATGGGCAAACCCTCTTCTAGTAGTTTCCAACCTTGGTATGAGTTACATAACTTCTATTATAGTATTCCCCTTAGCTACCACATACCCATAACTATTTATTTCATATGCTCAAGTATATCAACTAGACATAGGGACCATCATCGATTGTAGTCAATAAGTTATTTGCTCTTTCACTCCTATGGCCCTCAAGACCATACTCAAGATTCCTCCCCAACCCAAAAGTATTACACTCTCCCAATAGGAATGTCAAGGGTATGCAGATAAAAATGACAAAGTAATATGGGATATTGTTAACACCTATTGACTAGCCAAGAAAAGGCAAAAAGTCTCTAGAATGTCTAAAACTCTAAAGCTAGAAGAATTAAATGAATTAACCTAGTACATCATTTCTATGGAATCAAGAATTTATGGGATGAACAATGTGGAGAAATTTGAGCCTTGGTTGTTTTTAATCTTAATCTATGTGTTGGAACGATAAAAGAAGTTAGACTGTGCCACTGTCCTGAGTGATAATTTACATAGGTAGATGATGCAGCTCTAAGTTGTAATCCATTCAAAAGAGGAATTAATAAGTATATTTTATATGTCTTCTTACCTAATTTACATACTAGTATATAATAGGACATTCTAGGGGTTCACTAAGAACCCTAATGGGATGATAATTTATGAGATTTATCTAGAAATCACTATGGATGACTTCAAGAAGAATTTTTGTAGGGTTTATAATTGGTTCTTTAACATTATGATGAATGTTTTCTTTCCTTTGAGGAGACTCAATAGAATTTACAAAGTATCCAAGGAAATAATTGACAAGTATGGTCTCTTATATTTAATTCAGGATATTCACCTATATCAAATTAGGTGGTTACTTAGGGTGTCCATGAAAATTTCCAAGATACCTAGATGATAAGTTAGAAGTAATGGAGTTGAGCTGATAGATGCTACCCTCACACAAGATGATAATGGTGAAAAAGATAAATAATCCCTTAAAGTTTCCAATTATGATTTTACATTTTTCATGTCCTTTTATTGACAAAGTGAAAGGATTGGAACAAGAAATGGGCCAGTATGTGATTGATAAGATGTCACCCAAGCCAAACTATGATATTAGATGTTTGGTGAACACAATGACCAATGCCATTCTACATCAATCACACTATGACTATATCTGGTCTAACTGCACCACCAAAGAGGATGCCAATAAATTATATTATATGAGGCTCATGGTGTAGGAGGTTATTGCTTACAATATCACTCCCATCCCCAAGGACATAGCAGATGATACGAGGACACTATCTACAGTGTATAATTAATCTAATATTGAATCCCAAGACATCTCATAGGTGGACTTAATTGTTAATTAGAATGATTCCTTCCCATGGGGAGCCTTTACAATCATGAGAAGAATCTTTAGGTGGTTAAAATAACATGGGATTGATCTTGTTGCTTATGATACCCCCAACCTTCAGGAGCTTAGACAAGTTTAGGAGTTAAATAATTTCCTTCTAGAGTATAGTGATGATCCTTCTGTTCCACCACCAATAGTAAATGGTAAAGGGAAGTGCAATATTAGTGATGTTGACTTCACTAAGCTAATTAATGTGGAGTCAATAATAGCATCATAGTCTAAGGTTGGATTGTCCTTCTCAAAGTTAACAAGTTTGACTAAAAATTTAGATAACATTGTTACCAATGAGGTTATATTGGCTAGTGCCACCCCCATATCCATTTTAATAGAGGGAGCCCCAAAAATGGCATCCATTCCAATAACCATCCCAATGGCCAATCTAGCTACTATTACACCTGATCCACTAGAAAAATAACCAATAGTTTCCCCTCTCCCAAAGATATATTCAAGGAAGAGAGGAGGTGAGGATACAGGAAAGTAGCCCAATAAAAAGAGAATTAAGAGGGATTTGAAACCTCCAAGTGGATTTCTTGCAAAGAAGAAGAATGTTGTGTTTAAGAACCTACCTTCCAAGGAACTCCCTATAAAAAGGAAAGAGGATCAGTCCTCATATGACCAAAAATTGAGGGATATGAGTGATGATGAAGACACAAACAAAGGTAGGCCCATTATCGAGGTGATGAAGAAGAAACATGCATTCACTCCTTTAAATTTAAAAATTAGGCAAAGAACTTCAAGGGAAAGGCCTTAGACCCTAGTAAAGGTCCCTGTGATGGGTTTATTTCTAGAAGAGGGTCCCTCAAGAGTGAAAAATAAAGGTAATGAAGAAGACATTTTAACCATAAATGATCATCTATCTTTTGATGATGTTATATAGATTAGAGTAGAGGTGACCACACAAAATCAAGCCCTATAAGAAAAAGAAGTGGTATCATCAAATACAAAGACATTTTTTGAAAATATCATCACCCAATCACCAAGCCAAGGTGATCAAGGTGGAGCTGAAGAGTTGAACAAATCTGATGAGAGAGTTGAAGCATAACAAGAGTAGGATGTTTAATTTACCATAAATTTTGAAGTAGTGGTTGAGTAAGGAGGATTATAGGTATCTTTTAAGGTATCAAAAGATGTACTTTCCCCTCTAAAGGTATTAAGTTCAGCACTAGAGGAGAAGGCAAGTGCATAAGAAGGTAGGGGAGAAGCCTGCAAATGGGTACCTCCACCCATTCTGAGATAAATATATAATTGGACCAATATAATAGAGATGTTAAGGAGGATAGCTTAGGAAATGTTACTTCAATTTAAGTTCCTTGAAGTCTCTTTCCTCACATCAAGGTCCATGATCCAGCCTAGAATAAAGGTATGGAGGTCATGATTGGTTAAGAGTTACTTGAGGGTAGCAAGGAAATCACCATATCCTTTTCTCTACCTAAATCTCAGGTAAATAAAGAAGATGAAGTGGTTGTGGAACCTTCTAGTCAGCCCATGGTACAAGGGATCTCCATTGAAATTTTTTTCAAGGAGTCTCACTAATTCAGACCAAATTTTGGAGTGTTGGAGCAAATTGAACCAAACCTTAAAGGAGAAGATAGAGTAGATAAGGAAGGTGGCAAGGAGTTAAAGAGTGATAAAGAGACTAAGTAGTTTGTATTGAGTCCACATCTCATTCCTATAGTAATTTCAAAACTAATTACTCCAATGACACCACCTTTAAATGTCTTAAGGCCTACATCAATGTCCAGTATGTCAATAGGAATTCATACTAGACCCATTTTCTAGGTTGAAGAATAGGTCAAATATGTAAAGGACATCATGAGAAAAATTGGGGAGATCAATGTGGTAAAGATCACTCAGGCATATAAGGCTAAGCCCCCCAAAAAGGCCAAGACACACTCTTGAACTACATTCACTACTATGAGAGAGAGGAATATAGAGATATCCATTCTTCCACAAGACGCTCTAGAAAAGGATGTTCCCCTTGAGATTTACACTATCTATAGCTACAAAATGGGGGAGCCATCAAGGAATGAGATCAAACATATCTCACAAGTTCTAGAAGACATGGTGGCTCATAGATTGGACAAAGATAAAGCCACCATAGAGGAGTCAAAGGCAGAAAATTAGGTTATGATCTACTACCTGAAAAGTTACTAAGTGAGCCTAAGCTAGTAACTCTAACTACTAGTGTTGATTTATATTCTCTCCATGTCTCATTTTCATCATTTGACTCTAGCCAAATTTATTATTTGAAGACCAAGGGATTAGCAATATAAAAATGGAAAGAAGACTTGGGCACTAGGGATGAAGAAATAGTCACTCAACATTTAAATGCTTGAACAACATAGTGGATAATAAAAGGGAGTGTGATGCATAGATGTTTTTGTATGAGCTATATATCAAAAAGTGGGAATAAGTCTAGTGGAATATGGATGAGGTTTGTAAGATGGGCATAGACACTCTGATTGTAGAAAATATCATTCCTCCAAATGATCACAAAAGGCCCAAAGAATGCCAATTGGCAATCAAGCATCATCAAATGATGCTAAAAGATGGCATATTTAATTTTAAAGGATAAAAGTAGTCCCTTAAGACTACAAAAATGGAAATAAATGTTGTAGTTAGGAAAATGGTAAGCTTTGATGGTGAAAATGATTTGGAGGAAGAATTAATACTCATTGATCTGAAAAAACTCATTGATACACTACAAGAGTTCTTTGATGTTGAAAAAATAAAGTAGTTAGTATCACTTGAGAAGTCTTGTGACCAACTCAAAGAACTCATTAGACAAAAGTAAACCATACTTTAAAAGATTTATTCCTGGCTTGAGGAGTATCAAGTGAAATTCAAATACCAAGCAAGCCTAGACCAAGGGAATCTCACCCCCATACTCAAAGAATATACCAAGTATAAGAACATCTTGGTGAAGGATATTATTATCTAGATCGACTCCAAGACATAACTAGCTATTTTAGTTTCTTCTGAGATGGAGCCACTTCTCTCTTCTTTTCTCTTGTTTCTTCCCTTTTTCTCATTTCTCACTAGGAAACCATTATACTTCTCCTATTAGTGGAACATCCATTTCAAAGTTAGTTTTTGTGTAATCATGTGCATAAGAAAGGGAAATTTTTGTTTGTTATGCAAGAGGACAAAGGTTTGTTTTATCACTTGTGGGATCATCCTTCATGTAGATAATTGAAAATATTATGCCATAGTGGAGGATCAATCTTTCCATCATCACATGAGCATGAGCATAATCCAAGGAATAATGTTTGTTACAAGGTCTAATAGACTCGAGGTCCATGAAGGAATCTTCTAGATAGATCATATTTAGGAATATGCTAGGCTTAGCTCAATTGTATAAGTAAAGGAGGTATTTCCCTTTATAGGGGTTAGTGAAATTTTTGAGTCAAGAGCTATATCCTCAAAGAGTTGTCACTATGAAATATTTCTAGTGATAAATTGATTTTTGATGTTAAATGATTTACAATCTTTGAGAGCATTATACATGTCTCCCTTGTCACATGATTTTCTTACATGGTGTTAATTTGTTATATTTTTTAATACACATTCCATTATATTTTAATTATTGAAGTACAAGGCCATGTTTTACATGCTTAATTGATTGGTGATCTGATATATTCATCTTTATGGTAGTCATTTAGAGTGTATTTATAGATTCTAAAATCTTTTCTACTTTGAGATTTGGAAATAAGGCATTGATAGCCTTTTTAATGGTGTTCATGGGATCATGGATTCAATTAGGAGGGGTTATTGAAATATATCATTTGTATGTGATTCCAATTTCATTTATTTTAGATCTATGGTACATAAACTGGTAAAGACAACATAGTAATTTATTTGAACTTCTTTGTGCTCATGTATTAACCCTCCACTTTAATTTTTATTAACTGATAACTTTGTCCTACCCTATTTTACCCTACATATAACATGCCCTTTATATACTTAAAGTGTTATTTTCCTACGAATGCATTAATATTGTATACTTAGCATGTGTTTGCATTTTTTGCATTAAAAATTAGCATTACATTATCTTATTCAACCCTCTATTATTGAAGATTATTTAGAATAAAAGTTGCAATCATATTCATATCTATCTTTATTATCTTGTGTCTAGCCTAGAACATTTTCTCATTTTATGTAACAAGCCTTCTCAGGTAAATTGCATAAGTTTGGTTGTGTTCTTGTCAGCAATCCCCATGAAGATCAAATTATAGAATCCCTTCATGTGAGCAAGCTACCCCTTAGGTCCTCTAACCTTGGTTCAAGTAGAGATAGAAGTAGCAAGGAACTCACCATACCCTTTATAGGTGCTTCCTAGTCATTTTATCTATTTTTCCAATCTTGATGTTAAACCCTTCCTTGGATATAATGAAATATTAAGTGGGTTTTTCAAATTTTCCTTCCATTCCCTTCAAGTTTGCAAGACTAAGTGATTGAGGTGTATAATCAAGAACCAATAAGTCCAATCAATACCTAAATTTCACATAAGTCCAATCAATATCTAAGATTCATAGTCTTTCTAATTTTTCTTCCATTCAAACTATAATTTTTTTCCTTCTTAGATAAAAATATTAGCACTCCTATATGGATAACCACAAAAATATTTCATAAATTTTCATATGTATATACTCTTAAATATCTTATTTTATAATTTTCCTAATTATTTTTGCTTCTTATTAAAATTATGTATTCTTTCATCTAGCCATCTCTCCAAATCTCTTTACCTTGGTATCCATCTCAATGTTTTTTAGTAGAAACATCCATGCTCACTACACCATTGTTAACATAGGTTCCTAAAAAGTCCATCAAAACATGTTAATACAAGGATATCTATGAGATAAGTGACAAAAGTATAAAATACAAATTGATTCACATTGAACCCAAAAATATATTAACTAAAAAATATATATAGATGTAGAAAACATAGAATTATTAGTTATAGAAAATTTTGTAGAATCTACATGATTAAAAAATTTGAAAAATAGAGCATTCACTATGCATAAAACATCGATAAAATACATATAAGTAAAACCATTTCAAAACTCTATATTAATCTCTATCACATCGAAACCATTTTAGAATACAACAGAGTGTTATTTATAGATTCTTTTATAAAGCATTTTTACTTCATATTCCAACCCTTCACTACATTCAAAGGTAAAACTCTTCACTTTCTGAAGACTTATTATGTACATTCAAGTATTGAATACACATAAAAAAAGATAAGAAATAAAAAATAGTTTGAATCGCACATGTGTCCATGAATTACGTAATGCAAATTTTGTATCCTTGTTCTAGTCCCAATAAATAGATTAACACATAAGGGTTTGAGTCATTTTTCATTTTATCATTGCAAGAAAAATAACATTCATTTTATGTATAATAAATATAATGAGGTTAAGATAATTAATTTTTTAATAAATAACTCTTGCATTAATCAAATTAATATTTATATTCCCTATTAGTATATAATTCTTTCTAAGGAAATGAAAAACATATCTAAGGTAAAATGTGTGCACCTGATTATTGGAGCATTTCTATCAATAAAAAAACTTCATAATTTTCATGCTTCAATATTGTTATGAAATTATTTTGATGTCATGATCCCCTTGACCATCCACATGGCATTTGCATGTATTATATTGGGTGAAATTAAGGAATCCATCCCACTACTATATCATCCACATCTCTAAAATGATCTACTACATTTACTCAATTTATATTAAACACCAAAATGGTTAAAATTTCTCTAAAGCTTTCCATCAACTAACCAATATAATGGGTTTTTTTGGTTAAGATATAATGTATTTAACACTACTACCAAACCTTTCCTTCATTTGAGTATATATGGATATGTTATCATTTATCCATAGAACCATGTATGCATAAAAATCAAGTATCTTGATATGGATAAGCATATATATATATACTACAATATCTCAAGCCATTTTGGGGCCTTGCAATGGTTACTTGACCTTCATTGTCTAAAATTCTCCAAAACTTCCTCCTTTAATCTTATGGTGTTCACTTTATTCAAACTAGTTATCTTTTCCTCCATTTATGTGCCTTATTCTAAGGGTTTTCTTCTATAATTATCTTTTTTCCTTCATTATACAATCATTCTAATAATTTACTATTTGATCTACCTTGAACTAACCACATTAATTCTCAAATTGCATTCCATGTTGTTCTTCAACTTTCGAGATATCCTTTATCTATGTTTTCCTCTGTTCACATTTATATTTTTGGAAGCTATAGGGTCAACTATCATTTATTATTATAGTCCCCATTATTCTTTTTCAAGTGGTCTACATTTTCATCTCTTATATACATTTTCCATATTAACTACATTTACTCTTGTTATTAATTAGTTGCATTTCTTGTCATAGTCCACTTCATTATTCTATGTTTTATAACCACCATGATTTCCTCTAGATCAAGTTAGTGACTTATATGGCCATGCTCATTATTATTTTTAATATTGTATACAACCTTTTTTAGGTTATTCATAACCCACTTGTATGATAAACATTACCAACCACCATGGTTTTGATGGTGCTCTCTACTTTTTTGGTGGTCATAGTTTAATTTACAATTATAATTCATAATTACAACTCAGTTTGATGACCATGATGCCTTTTATCTTATCATATTTTATTTTTATTGCTATCCATGTTTAAATTGATAATGATCCTCCTAAACCTCAATTTCCTCTTGTGTATATGTCACATAGGCATAATGTGATAAGTATCTAGACATCGAACATACCATATAAATAAAATGCATAAAGGTGACTCCCATGGCCAATCCCATGTCTATATCCATTTTTAATGTATCTATATTTTTTTAAAGCTATTTCTTGTGCCACATCGACTCAGATAACACTCTGATCGACCATGTGCAAACCCAACCAAATCATCTCATTTTTTAGTATATAAACCGATTCAAAAACACATCTCCCACACATGCACAAAACTCATCATGGTACCTCTGTGGTATGAAGAGATGGAAATAAAAGCATATTAATCAATTTCTTATTCATTATAAAAATAATAATATATATCTCTTCTTATATGATCCAATGTAATATGTATGTATGTATGTATGTATGTATGTATGTAAGTATGTATAGATACATATATATGTATGTATGTATGTAAGTATGTATAGACACATATGTATGTATGTATACATATATATATATATATATATATATATATATATATATATATATACATATATATACATATATATATATATATATATACATATATATACATATATATATATACATACATATATATACATACATACATACATATATATATATATATATATATATATATATATATATATATATATATATATGTATTATATAATATTATATGTATGTATGTATGTGTGTGTGTGTGTGTGTGTGTATGGTTTTGATGGTGCTCTCTACTTTTTTGGTGGTCATAGTTTAATTTACAATTATAATTCAAAATTACAACTCAGTTTGATGACCATGATGCCTTTTATCTTATCATATTTTTATTTTTATTCCTATCCATGTTTAAATTGATAATGATCCTCCTAAACCTCAATGTCCTCTTGTGTTTATGTCACATAGGCATAATGTGATAAGTATCTAGACATCCAACATACCATATAAATAAAATGCATAAAGGTGACTCCCATGGCCGATCCCATGTCTATATCCATTTTTAATGTATCTATATTTTTATAAATATCTTTCTTGTGATGCATTGACTTAGATAACACTCTGATTAACCATGTGCAAACCCAACCAAATCATCTCATTTTTTAGTATATAAACCGATTCAAAAACACATCTCCCACACATGCACAAAACTCATCATGGTACCTCTGTGGTATGAAGAGATGGAAATACAAGCATATTAATCAATTGCCTATTCATTATAATAATAATAATATATATCTATTCTTCTATGATCCAATGTAATATGTATGTATAGATACATATATATGTATGTATGTGTGTGTGTGTGTGTGTGTGTGTGTGTGTGTGTGTGGGGGGTATATATATATATATATATATATATATATATATATATAATACTATATGTATGTATGTCATATGTTTATTTTTATTCCTATCCATGTTTAAATTAATAATGATCCTCCTAAACCTCAATTTCCTCTTGTGTTTATGTCACATAGGCATAATGTGATAAGTATCTAGATATCCAACATACCATATAAATAAAATGCATAAAGGTGACTCCCATGGCCAATCCCATGTCTATATCCATTTTTAATGTATCTATGTTTTTTTAAAGCTCTTTCTTGTGCCACATCGACTTAGATAACACTCTGATCGACCATGTGCAAACCCAACCAAATCATCTCATTTTTTAGTGTATAAACCGATTCATAAACACATCTCCCACACATGCACAAAACTCATCATGGTACCTCTATGGTATGAAGAGATGGAAATAAAAGCACATTAATCAATTTCTTATTCACTATAAAAATAATAATATATATCTCTTCTTATATGATCCAATGTAATATGTATGTAAGTATCTATAGATACATATATATGTATGTATGTATGTGTGTGTATATATTATACACACACACACACACATATATGTATGTATGTATATATGTATGTATGTGTGTGTGTGTGTGTGTGTGTGTGTGTGTGTGTGTGTGTGTGTGTGTGTGTGTGTGTGTGTGTGTGTGTGTGTGTGTGTGTGTGTGTGTGTGTGTGTGTGTGTGTGTGTGTGTGTGTGTGTGTGTGTGTGTGTGTATCTATACATATACATACATACATACATACATATATACATATATACATGCGTGTGTGTTTATGTATATATACATACATATATATATGTATGCATATATGTATGTATGTATATATATCAAGACAAAAAATATGAATACATATCATATCAACGTGTCCAACCTTGATCAATACTTAACCATTTGCCTAAACCAAGGTGAGGCTAGATGGGGAATTATAGTTGGAAAGGGCATTGAAACAACCCTTATTCTTGTACTGGTGGTGTGGAATATGATAGAATAGTGATTCGAATATAATTTTAAGGATGATTAGTAACACTAGAGCTTATGCTTATTATAGGTGGTCAATTTTATTTGAAGCATCTTCACTAAATTTTTTAATCCCAAGATACTACTATTGTTTTATATTTCTACTCTAAATCCATTCTTCATTTTCAAGAAAATCAACATAACTTATAGCTATAATGTCCTTTATGATTGGATTATATAATTTATATTCTTTTAAATATTCACTATATCCTACAAAGATATATTCACTATATATATATATATGTATGTATGTATGTATGTATATATGTATATATATATATATATATATATATATATATATATATATATATATATATATATATATATATATATATATATATATATATATATATATATATATCAAGACAAAAATATTGAATACATATCATATAAATGGGTTCAACCCTAATTAATACTTAACCATTTGCCTAAACCAAGGTGAGGCTAAATGGAGAATTATAGTTGGAAAGGGCATTGAAATAACCCTTATTCTTGTATTGGTGGTGTGGAATATGATGGAATAGTGATTCTAATATAAGTTTAAGGATGATTAGTAACACTAGAGCTTATGCTCATTATAGGTGGCTAATTTTATTTGAAGCATCTTCACTAAAATATTTTATCCCAAATACTACTATTGTTTTATATTTCTACTCTAAATCCATTCTTCATCTTCAATAAAATCAACATAACTTCTGATTATAATGCCCTTTATGATTGGACTATATAATTTGTATTCTTTTAAATATTCACTATATCCTACAAAGATGCATCTCATTCAATTATCAACTAAGTTTTTTTCTCTTTTCATCATCAATATATGTATATACATTGCACTCAAACACTCTCAGATGAGGAAAACTAGGTTTATTATTATTCCATTCTTCTTTTTTACTTCTAGCCATCATCATGATTATTCTATTATTTGTTTCACCAACACCATTCTTATGTGGTGTATTCCTTGTAGTGAATGATTTATTGATTCCATTTTTCTTTCAAAACATTTTGAATTCATTTGACATATGTTTCCCACCTCTATTAGTTTGAAGCACATTTATAAAGTGTCCACTTCATTTTTTGACCAAAAATTTTAAAATATTGAAATATTCCAAAAACTTGTGATTTTTTATTTCAATAATAACACCCATGTCTTCCTATAATAATCATCAATGAAAATGATAAAATAATACATATTTATAATTGAGGGAATTTATATGGGCTCACATAAGTCTTAATTCAAAATTTATAAAGGATCTCTTATTGTATATGTATGCACCTAAAATAGCTTGCTTCATTATTGTTGACTAATATTCCTATTAGTTGACACTGATTCTACTTAACCTATTTTATTCCGCTAATATATCCCCCTTCCTAGCCATTCATCTCATATCTACTTCTATTATCCTACATTCACTAACCTTATTCATCCCACCTCTTTCATTAATTTTATCCTAGTTCCTATTATCCTAATCTAATCCTAGTTATCCATTTATATGGGGATTTGTAATTCCCATAACCCCACCTACTTACATACACTCTAACCTTTCCGACATTCCTAGTCCTTAATCACCTACCTAATCCCTATTTAAATCACACATAATCCTCCATTATCCCTAAGCTAAGCCTCTAGAATTGGAGAATCTCCTCCAAGACTCTAGAAGTCTTTAAGCTAGAGATTTTTAAGGAATTTAATATTCCTTGAATAATCCATATCCATTATATCTCCTCATATAATTTTGAATATCAACCCTTGATCTTACCTCCCAAATATATATAATCAAGGCTCCTTTTCTATATAAGTGAACTTAAACTTTCATACCCAATCCATGTCCAATCATCTATTGAATTCATCATCAAAATTAATTGATCAATCATCCATGTCAATCTAAGTCTAAGATAAATTATTCCTAATCCTCTTGTCTTTTCTATCTTGTTTAATCATAATGTGAAGCACTTAGGATTTAGTATTTAAATGTATGATTGAATGTTACATTAATATAATGGCATTTATATTCTAATTGTTTAATCATATTACCTAGTGGTTTATATTTGAGTTAGGATTTTACATTGTTAAATCCATATAGAGCTCAAATTTCATCTATAGTATATATGAATTTCTAATATATAATGCCTTTCTATGTTACTTCTCAAAAATATAGTCTTCACAAACATTTTTGGGCTTCTCAATCAATGGAAAACCTTTTACCATGTTCTTTTTTAAAACAAATTAAATCTATTAAAACTTAAAGCCCAAATCTCAAATTCCATAACCCTAATTGATATTTCAATGCATCTTTAAAAACACCACTCAATTCATTCTAAATTCTCAAAGGAAACACATTATTTTTTTCATTTGAAAATTTCCAACCATCTTTTTAATTCCATTTTAATCCAAAACTACACATACTCCATTCTCAAATGAACTCTATGTTTATTACGCAATAGCTTCCCAATGCTAATCAAATTATGATTAAAACCTAAAACATAATATAAATATAATATGTGTATTATCTCCTTGTTTTGTCTTAATTAGAATGCTTCCTTTACCCATAACAAACACTTTGTTATTGTTAATTTAAATTTAGGTTGGACAAATTGATCAATGTTTACAAACATTTTCTTATTACTACTCATGTGATTACTACAACCACTATATTAAACCCATACTTATTCTATACCATCTTCAATTATATTACAAGTAATAAAAATGAACATTATTATCATATTACTTTTTAGATTCATTTTTTCTATAAATAATTTTAGTTTGTTTATTCATACCATACTTCTTATTTAATTTATTTGCATATCTCCTTGACCATTGGGGGGAGTGCCCCATCCACTATGAGAAGAGTTTTTCCAGATGGTTGGTACTACAGTTCCTCACTAGATGCTTCCAAGAGGCATAGAATTAGAATCAAATTTTTGCCTTTCCCTCCCCTAGGGGGTGGTTGTTATTATTCTTGGTTGGCCTATTACTATTCATGATGACCCTTGGATGGTTGGACTACTCTAGAGATTCCTAACGTGGAACCACCTACTTGGTTGTTAGTTCTTAAATATGATATTCCACCTTCATCTCCTAGGATGGTGGCCTATTCTTAATTTTTGATTGGTTATTTTTAGTTACTTATACTTTAATTGACTATTTTTGATGTTTCTTCTTCCAAAATGTAATTTGGGCTATGATTCGGTTGACTATATTACTTTATAACCTTATGTAATTATATTTTATTATTTAATATAATGTGAATCATTTCCATAATAATTCATCTTCATAATGTCTAATTTTATTTAAATAATGACATTGGATTTGAGATTTATTTTACTTTTTCCTCCACGAGAATAATTGTGGTTGTTGTCTCTACCTCTTCCTTTAGTTGCATAACATGATTGAAATTTTTATTTCTCATTCATGAAAATATTTTTTTCTAACACCTCTATAAAATTATTTTTCTCTACTTATGTTTCTTCTTGTGGCTCAAATGACCAACAATAATTAATGTATCATGAGGAGAGGTTTTGTAGATTCTCTTAACGCAAGATGTGTAAAATTACAAAATTGCATTTAATTATATCTCCCATCCATTTCTAGAAGCATTTTGCTTTGATGTGACTTATTTTTGTTCAAATAGATATATTAAAGAATAAAAGTATTTAATATCTTGGGATACATACATATTTTATTCCTTGCAATATTTTAATATGAATTATGTTGATATGGTAAAAAATATGTCCATATAACAAAGTGTTAATTCTTAAGTGATGATTTGTTTTTACAGTGGACGGCCATGATTTTTAGGTTGAATTGAAATTAATTTTGGATTAGGGATCAATTTTTTTGAAAATGTATTATTTTGTAATTTTTTCAAGATATTAAAAAAAATGAAAATTAAAAGGGGATTATAACATTAAGAGAGCTATTTTTTATGTTAGGTTTTCACTTTTACTATGGAGTTTGGTGGTTTTTTCTTTCCTTAAATTATGTTAAATTGGATAAAAATACTTATAATTAGGTGTTTCATTTGGAGATATTTCTAACTCTCCAAATTTCTATGAAATTTTTATTGATTTAGAAAAAAGGCTTTAAATCTTAGAAAAGTTCAAGACAATTGGGATAGAAGAGAAAAATATAATTGACATAGATAAAGCTTATGATCTTAGATAAGCTTTTTATTTAAACTCATAATGAGAGAAGTAAAGTTGAGGCATGTGATATCTTGAAAAACACACATGAGAATTTAGGTGATGTATGGATTCTAACTCTCGTTACATAATTGTATAATATGAGACTTTCAAATATATAAGAGTTAGTCCCTCATTTCACAAAAAAAAAAAAAAGGAAAAAAATAATGGACTTCATTGTCTTGGAAAGGATATAAATGATAAATATTTTATGAAAATAATATTAAAAATTTATTCTTGTCTTCATAATAATTTATAAAAGTAGAGACATTGTTAATAATAAAAAAATATAAAACCCAAATAATGATGTGCCAAGAAAGAGAAACAAAAATGTATATTAAGGAAAAAAAAAAAGCTTTAGTATTGATTCTTGAGATTTTCTAATGAGGGGAAAATAAAACTTCAATAATTTTCAAAAAAGCCAATATAAGTACATAGAGAGGAACTAGAGGCACAACAACAATTACAACTCATCTAAGAATCATGTTGCTTGTAGAGATAGCCTTGAATAAAAATAATAATTATTATGATCAGCTAGGTTATAAAGAAAATGAATGTTACAAAAAGATTTAATGATACAAAAAATAAAATAGACAAGTTTTCAAATAACTATGATTCAAAAATAATTAGCTTTATGTCTCTATTAAAATAAATAGTTCTTATAATTATCAATTGCATAAGTGAGGTGTAATAGAAACATAGATTAAGTAAAATAAGTGTCTACCTAATTTTTATAAAGAAAAAAGAGACCAAATATAGAAAAAAAAATGAAAAGATGGGTGACATTTTAATTGCATTCCATATAACACATTCAACAAACATCCCCTAATGTAACTCCTTAATATTTGAATACCTAAAACCATTATCATGTTCTAAAGTACATGATAAAGGTAAGTAAATAATAGAAAATGAAACATGAAATAAAACAATATGTAATCCATATGACTTTTAGGAAATATGCTTCTTGAACAACCCTATCTATCTATCTATCTATATATATAATTATAATTGATACAATTAACATGATTACCACACAAAATAAGACATGTTTTATGTAGTGCTATTATGCTTTGTTAAAATATTTGATATTGTCATATTTTTTAAACCTTTTTTCATACTCATATATATAATGATATTGCGCCAAAATTAAGGAATTTTATGATATTGAATTCCCAACATATAATATGAACCGTTGATCTAGAGTGAAATGGAAGGATTATTTATTTATCTCAAGAACAATGTAAAAACATTCTCTTAATCTCAAAAAAAAGGTGAATAATGACCATGGAAAAGAGACATAAAAATATGATTTATGCACACTTTTAGTGAAATAACAATTCTACTCTCGTAGATTATGATTTCACACATAAACTTAAGATTTTGATATGAGATTGGCATGATATTAATTCCATCATCAGATTGGGTTAGTAACACAATATTGTATGGGTGTGCACAAGTGTGATTTTATACAATTCAATGATTAGCATGCATGTCTTAAATAGACATTAGCAATTTTTATATGGTTGAAAAAATAATATAATGTTAATTGAAGTTATTAATTTAAACTAATGTAAATTTAGTGTATTAAAGGACCTTAAAATAGATGGAATGAATGAATTAAATTTTTTCTACCAAAATTTTATAAATAAAAAAGTAAATGCAAACAGATATAATTATATAGATATAATTCTAAATCACTCACATTGAATGAGAAATTTTAATAAAGTAAATAAGGCAAGGATAATTCATGTAGGTGAATTATATTAGTGTAATTAATATTTCAAAATTTTAAAACTAAATTTCATTAATCGCATATTGAAATTTTTTTTTGTGCAAACTTGTCATTTATGTAAGTTTAATATTACATTAAATCAAGCTTGATTGAGAATTTCAAACCAAGTAAATTTTTAGATCTATTTTATAGGTTACAAATTTATAAAATCTTGACCATATAGGCTTGTTATGAAGTTTACGAGAATAAAAAACATAATTATTAAATATAAATATTTATATTAGTGTTAGAAACAAAACTAAGACAAACACAATATTCTCATGACATTCACACACATGCATTGATTCAATCTTAACTAAGTTGATGGTATATGTGCGATAATACATCAAAAATAAAAAAAATAAAACACATAACCTCTTCTTATATACACCCTAAAAATATCCATAAAACATTCAAAAAGTTGTTTACAACAAAGCCAATGATTCCATGTTGTCAAGAAACATAGTACCTATAAAAAGAATTAAGGCACAATCGGTTATTTATGTAATTTAGAGGAGAGATGTTAAATTTAAATAATCCCAACTTTCACCATATTCTAATGAAAAAAATACGGATTTGAAAATAATAATGTCACAACCCTGCAAACTTATAAATAAGTTTATGTGAATAATAAACCTATGGATTAAAAATAGTTAATATAAGTGTTAGAAACAAAAATAAGATAAATAAAACATTCTTATAGAATAGACTTACCATGCATCAAGAGCACAAAAATGAAATGTTATCCATATTCCTATAAACCATGAATTTGAAAATAATAAAATCACAACCTTGTGGATATATACAATTTTTTTTGACATGAATAAATTTACTATTTAAAATGATTGACATCAATGTCAACAAAAAAATTGAGACAAACAAAATATTCTTACCACATTCACATAGAGACACTAATTCAAGCTTAACTCACTTGAAAATAAATGCATGCCAAATTTTTAATCTATATACATTGAGCTTTCAAATTCCATGGATTTTCCATCCCACTGAATATGCTAACTAAATATTGAACTTCATCTCATAGATGACAAGCTCATATATAGATAATATTTTTGTAATATTCCATTAATGGAAAATTATTTTATGTTAATAACATATCAAATGAACATTTTTTTCCTTACATACACATTAAAATCAAACATAAAAAATACTAATGACATTTAAATCAATATAAAAATATACATATAACACATTTTCCAACATGGTAAAAGATACCTATTCCATTATTTTGATTTATTGACCATTCAACATTATGCATCTACCACTTGGTGGTTAGTAGGCCAATGAATCCCTACCAACATGTATATAACCCTACAATATGGGCCATAAATTATGAGAATGTAATTATAGTTGTTTTTTCCTATATTTTATTATTGACACTAATACATTTTTTTCAATAAGGGTTACAATGCAAAATACATTTGGATAATTATCTCTATCCCCATGAAAAAAATATATTTTGTATGGGTGAGATCCATAAACCTCTAAATGATTTCATGATATGATTTGGTTTATTTCCTATTGGTGATGTAATATTTTTATTCATTAAATTAAAGTGAGTATTAGAAAGGAATGTGATCCTATTCATCCTCAAAATTCAAATGTGGACCATTGATTAGGTATAAAATAGAGGGATCATTATGATAGGTGGATATAAAGTAATATTTTATTCTTCAAGATGATAGTGAAGATTGAAAAGGGATTTTATATTGTTTTTTCATTTCATTTTGGGTTTGAAACATTGTGTAGTTATGATATATTGACATACATAAACTAGAGTTTAAGCATATAGGCATTTCAAGTTCATTTTTTTAAAGAAGATTTGTGGCAAAAAATATTTGGGTATACTTGCATTTGTTTTTATGAAAAAAAGGATTAATTTGTAAGGGTGAGATAAATAAACCTCATAACATTTTTTTATTCTTTAAGATAATAGTGTATATTGAAAATGGGTTTTAGATATTGTTTTGACCTATCAGTGATCATGGGGTAGATACGAAAGATTGAAAAGGATGACAAATTTATTAATTATATTTATTTTATTTTCCCGTTAGTGGTAAGGCTATTTTTCAAAAGATATTATTTTTTATTTGATTTTTATAGTTAAACATTCTCTCTTATTACTCATTAGGCTAAAAATACCTATTTTTTCATATTATCATGTATAGACCAAATATTGGTCATGAAACCATTGAAAAATTCTAATAAAAGGCATTAATTTTTAGTGCAAAATCTATTGACATGTCGTGTAACTCCTATTGTCCCTATAGACTATCTTTAGTTGAGTTAAGTGAATTTGAGTAGTATTTTCAACTAATATGTTTTTCATGACCACTTGTTTTAATTCCATGAGACACAATTAATTTATATTGATTTTTTTCTTTTTCTTTGTGGTATTTTGTTTTTTTAGCTTTATTCTACAATCAAGGAATGGCCAAATTATTATTTTTAGATATTTAACTATTTTGAAAACCATTATTAGGTAACCAAGCTCAGATAAATGTTTATATTTAAATATGGTACAAATAATCTCATATGTACTGATTAGAAACACATAATATTTTTCTAAGTTTTGGAAACATGATCAATCAAATATATCTATTCTTCAAAAGTGAATCTGGACTATCATTGGATACCAAAGGAAAAGGTCTTCCAATTTTTTATACATTTGTTTTATTTTTGTAAGTGGTATAGCCATTGAGAGGGGGTGAATCAGTGTGCAAACTCTTATTTCAATTCTATATATTATCCATTAATCAATCAACCAAATCTAGAGATATGATAATGTATAATCAATCATTCATATGAGCAAGAAGTAGAAACATAACACATGAATACAAAAGCTATGTGGGAAAACCCATTTGGGAATAAAACCCATTGAAACAATAATTGGATTACTATCTTATAAGTAATGAGTCGAACTTTTAGTGAGGCACCAACACCACAACAAGGACCAACCCTCACTTAGTCAAGCACCAACTCAACTAGCCCTTTAATAATCACCAGATTAAAAGGAGGATATAAAACCCATAGGTATCTCAGCACCAAATCAAATATATTTAATCTATTATCACCCTTTAACACATGTTTATCACTCAACTAAATATGATCTCCTTATTTTGCTCTTCTCACTCTTCAGTCTCTCTTAAATAGCCTCGTAGGATTTCATGCTCAACTAGCCCTTTCCTTGGTAGAATTAGGTCAAATGACCTTGAACAACACTATTTTAAACATATTTATATCTTTTTTTCATATTAATCACACATCTTTGATGATATTCAAGTCATTTTATTATTTTCAAAACTCTATATCATTTGCTCATATGCTCAATTCTCTAACTAGTCAAATTAGGCCTATTAGGCCTTCTATTTATACTTAAATCTTGATCTTACCCATCTTTGTCACCTGATAAACTCAAAATAATTTAATAAACCTTATAATATTTCAACATACATGTTTCATAATTGAAACAACCACTATATAGGTCGGTCAATTAGGTCTATTAGGCCTTCTATTTATACTTGACTCTTTCTCTCACCCATCTTGGTCAGCCAAGAACCTCAACATAATTGGATAAAAATTGGAATAGATAAAAATATATTTTTAATAAGTTAAAAAACCAAAATATAGGTATATAATTACACTTAAGGGCCAAAACCACCATCAAGCCTAATAGAGACCTAATGCAATTAACCCTTCTCTAAGTACATGTTTCACACATGCCTCCTTGGATCACTTTGAGACTTAAAAAATGGATAAAACACTTTAAAAAATTTAAAATATAACCCTAAAAATCTCACCTTATTTACCCATCACAATTTTTATCATTTCACTCTTTGAACTACATAACTAGGTCTACTCACCATTAGGCCTTCTAACTGCTAGAAAGTTTATCTTGCAAATATGAATCATACACTAAAATTTTCAACATAAACATACTAAAAAAAAAATTTATATGATATAAATTACCTCATGTTAAACATAATTTTGATTATAATTCATAAAATAGAGAAAATACCTCTAACTGATCAACTTCATATGCTCACTCATAACTATACACAGGCTCTAAAGACCCAGTCAAAAACCTTTAAATTTTCACACCTTAATAAGAGTTTATCATGAATAAAAATGTGTTAAAATGAGACTATGATACATATATAAAAATTTCATGTGAAATTTCTTCTTCAACACTACACAAAAACACATAGGAACAACATTCTCACATACACATAGAAAACTGCATGTAGCTCCAAAAACATAGTCATGAAAATCAAGATTTAGAAAACCCACGTGAAAAATTTTGTGATATTAAAATGAGTTATAATTTTAATTAATAATAATTATAAAATCTTTGAATATATATATTACAAATTTCTATATCAATATTTGTCTTACAGACCAATCTCACATCTTTACCTTACACAAATTTCACTGTAATAGATAGGTAACTTTAAGAATAACTTTTTGATTTTTTGTGATCTTAATAAAAAATTATAAAACAAGGTATAGGTATTTAAAAATTAACTTATGAATTTTTATCCATACATAAATATCTAAAACTAACCCCTAATCTCTTTCTCACTACTACCTAGTTTTCTCACCATCTTGCTCATTAGGCCCTTTTAGCGATATGACAAATTCCATGACTAGTTTAGCATATTTTAGGTATAAAAAATACTTATAAAAATAAATGATCATAAAAAAAAACTATCACACATCATCCTCCATCTATTCACATATTTTGACTTGGTCAGTCTTGCCTACTACATCAAAATTCTAAGAAATAAGGGGTTTCTTATATCTTCAACTCACGGTCTGTAGACACCAAAATTAAATCACACACATGTGCATAACTCCCTTTGTAAAAACCCATTTTAGACCATTTTTTTAATAATAACAATTAGCCTTCCTAACCCATGCTTTTACCCTCACATATTTAATTTATTTAAAGTACTTAATTAAGTTAATTAAAAACCCCTTTTGCCACCTTACCTGACCACATCATCCTATGAATAATTATAACCTGATGAGTTACCTCAAGAATTTATACCCTCATCCTAACTACCTAAGACCTATTCTCACTTTAAAACTAAATTCCTAATCAACTACCTCCTTAACCTCTTATTTTTACTATTTTGTAATGGGTGCCACACTTGTCATGAAGAACAATAAATAATAGGCCAAAAATAGTAAGCTTTACCTATTCTAAGGATAATGACATTGGTCAAACCATAGATGATTTCAGAGAGATCACCGACATTGATGATATAAGCAAAATTCCAACATAAATTTTAGGTCAGTACAAATTAAAAAAATGATTCTTACTTGCATTCAAGCTCTCAATATTCAAATTTTGACATCTTAGCTTACTATTATCTTGCATAAGTCAATCATGATCAGGAACCAAGATCTTGAGACCAAAAACACCCATTTATTCTCTCTGTTTAGGCCATAAATTTAGATTACCTAATAAGAACCATCAATCTAACACTTATCATTTAGTCACCACTATAGCTAACTACATCACTTATTCTATAGGTATTTTAAGCATATATTCTACTATCACTTTATACCTACTATTCTTCTCTTTACACATTCCTAACTAAACCCCTGTGAAGGAGTTACAAAGTTTCCCTACTAGTTTCCCCTTAGTCTAATACACCAAACTACTGACCAGATCTACCCAAATCATACTCTCTCTCTCTCTCTCTCTCTCTCATAACTCTCCCTAACCTCCCAGACCTAAAAAATCCTTTTGAAAGCTCTTAGGCAATTATTTCCCCTACTGACCTTGACAACCTAACCAACATCAGTCACCTTCACCACTGACCTCGACAACATAGCTAATATCGGTCACTTCCCCACTCATGTCAGTGATTTTGGATTCCCTAACCTTTCTAAAACCTACCCAAATAACTTCTAAAATATAAAAAAATACATCACTTGCACCATGTCACTCTCTACTGCAATAAAGTTATGAATAACGGTAACATTATTTCTCTTTCACTCTCTCTTCACCTCTTTTTTAGTTATTTATTACTCTTTTATCTCTCAAAAGTGGACTGCCATATCTAAGGAAGTTTCACACTTCCTATAACAAGCCCATAGCTTGGCAACCCACTCATTTATCTATTAAAAAATATTTTGTGGTAATGATTTCTTACTTGTAGGTATTCCTCCCTAGCCAAAGAGGAGTGCTCACAAAATTTGGATACAACATGAAAACCAATATATATTCATTCTAATCACTTATCCCTATCATTCTTCTCTATTTTTATTTAGATTTGAAATAGACAAAATTTAGCAAAACATTTCTAGCATGCCCAGTGGGACATTGAATTTTTTCTTAGGTTCATTTCTTGTTTTAAGCATTCATGTAGGTGCATTATGGTGAAAAATTCATTTGTTGCACTTTCTCCTTCTCTTCTCTTCTCTTCTCTCCTAAAATAAAAAAATCAGCATTTTATTTTCTATTTAAAAGCATTAAACCAAAATTTTCTTTCTTTCCTCTTTGCTTCTAAAAGTAATTTATCATTTTTTTGACAAGTTAAAAAGAATATTTTCTTTACTTCTTCTTGCATGCACATTAGGATAGTGAATTTCATTCTCTACTCCTATTTCATCTTTATTTTCATTTGAATCTAAACATTTTAGATTTGGGTTTAAAACTTATTGCATTTAATTGTTTGCTTGCTACATTTTGGCTCACTTAGTTAATTACAAACATTATGAATAAATTGTAGTGCACTTATGTTACACAACCAAATCACATTAACACAAACAAACATCTAAACTCACTAGAGAAAAGGCCCATCTGGATTTCATCACCTAGTGGATCACCTTACCCTACCTAGCTATCCTATTTAGATCTCAGCACCAAGGGGAGAACCCACTTCATTCTCTGGTGGAGTATAAACTCTAGATATAAGGTATATTTTGGCTAAGCATCCTGGCTTGGCTCTAAGGTTGTGAAGTGTGGAGAGCAAGCTCCTATAACAAGCCACATACTTGGTCAAACATATATTTCCTCTTGAGCACTAAAACTAACCTAAAACTAGCTCTAGATTACTTTCTAGTACCTTCAATAACCAAATTCTCTTTTCACTTTCTGATTAAGGCATAAGCCAACATGAGACTAAAAATCAATGTCCAATATTTAATAGTTTTTGGTTGTATGTTATTTTTTTCTTTTTTATTGCCTTCTATATTTTGGAGATGGTAAGGATGTTTTCCTATTAATTCACAAAATCAATACTATCTCTAATACTCAGTTTGTATAACCTATCATATCAAGGTTTTTAAGTGTTCTTCCTTCTTACACAAACCTCTTACATCCACTATTTTACCTAGTTTCTACTTCTGGTTTTCTAAAACATCAAATTTTCCATCTCCCAAGATATTACAGTGACTAACATTGGTTAACTATACTGACACATTTAGCTTTCACCCACCAACATCAGTTAATCTATTGATGTTGGAAAACTTTTGCTACCAACATCTGTCAAGTGACTTACGTCGATGACTATGTAATTTTTATTTGCTTAAAACAACAAATTGAAATAACCCACTTACCTACACTCAAACCTAGTTTTTCTTTATTCTATCACTAATATAGGGTAGTAAGACTACTTATACTTCCTCTTGCATGGTATTGATGTGATCTCAAGCCAAAATTCTTACCGATTACGTAAGCTGACAACCACTTCCACCTTCCCCTCTTGTTGTTGAGCATCTTATAGAGAATACTTTAGATACATAACATACTCCTAGCCCCAACCAAATTACCATTACGCCTAAGGGAGATCAATATTTTTCCAAATTTATTGATCGCAATGTTACAGTCCTTCAACATTACCTTACTATGAGCTAAACCCATAATTCTTTACATGACCCAATTTATGGTATGCCAACCTCTCTAATAGAAATAAATTCAATTTCAGCTGCCTCCACTATTTTCCCTATGGTTACTCAAACCACCACTTTTACAAGTAACCCAACTATAAACAATAGATAGATTATAACATCATCAACTACCCAATCCCACCTAAACCCTAGTGTGACTTCCCTACTTTCACAACCATAACCTGTTCAGTCAAGTCACACCCCATTTCAAAATTTAGTGTTATCTATTCTATCTACCCTCCTACCTATAATTACCTGAGTTATGACTCACCCTTCATCTAGTCTAACCATGCCAAGAATCCAACCTACAATAACAACAACCAACCACATCATAATCTCTAACCCAATGGGACAAGCCCCTTTTCTTTTTATACCCTAGCCTATGACTTATTATCTTTATGTTTCCCCAACATAACCTCAACAATATATTTCATATGTTCCCTCTACTTCCTATTAGGTTCTCTATAATTTAGGAAGTATCCCCCAGACTAATCCCCCTCCAAACCTCATTAAGATGCTGATGGACAAGATGTCTAATCTAGAGACATCTATTTCTAGTTCAAAGAATGTGTTATCTTATGATTAGATATGTAATGAACCTATCAATCCTTTTATGCCTATTCACCCTTATCCAATATAATGATAACTCCCTAAATTTAATCATTTCTAAAGTAAAGAGGACCCACAATAGCATTTGCAAGCATTTATACATGCTTGTTAATTAATAGGGCACGATGATGCATTACTACTTCACACTTTCCCTATGTATCTTTCAGGAGTTGCCTTGGATTGGTATAGATCTATACCTCATCACTCCCTTTTCTCATTTACCCAACTCACACAAATATTCCTAGACCATTTCTTTATTAACATCTCTAAAAAGGTTTCTATCACAGACCTTTACTCTATCAGACAATTTGATGATGAGTCTATTATAGATTTTGTCACTCACTGGAGAGGCTTGATCAATCAACTCTCCTTCTCCTTACCCCAACCTGAGATTATTGAGATATTTTCAAGGGCATGTGCTTAGCACATCTCATCCACACTTTGAGTAAAACTTTTTTCACATTTGATGAGGCCTTTACAATGGCATGGAAAATCAAGATTCACGCTATAGATGAAGGAAACGTTAAGTTGTGTAGTAAGAACCCCAATTCCAAATCAAATGACTCCTCCTCTTCTAAAAATTCTCCTTCTAACCAAAAAGCTAAAGGCTCTACTAATGTGGTGGTCATTAAGTTATCTTCTTCCACAACCACAAACCAATCAAATTCCTTGACTTCCCAAAATCCAACCAAACAATTCCAAAAATGGTATGAAGAAAATACACTCCCATTGGGGAGTCAAACACATCCATTTTAGAAAAACTATTACAAAAAGGGGTCATAACCCTTCCTCAAATCAAACCTCTTATACAGTTTCACCCTTCCCATCCTATCCCAACTTGGTACAAGGAAGATGAGTTTTACAGTTACCATCAAGTTAAAGGCCATAATTCCAATAGTTATAAGACACTCAAGAACATTGTTTAAGACATGCTTGATAGAGGTGATCTCATCTTGGATAATACTAATGCACCCCCTAATCAAAGTATAAATGTATTCAAACACCCTTTTCCTAACCATTCACCCAATCAAAATATTACTCAGACCATAACTATCTCAGGCGATCATAATATCCATATGATTAATATGGTTTTTCATTTACCTCTATTTTCACTTTACCTTCAATAGGAGACACCCATTTCATCGACTCCTCCCCCACTATCAGTGGCATTTATTTTTTCCATTTTTCTTCCTTAGGTAGAAGAGCCTATTTCACCCATTACACTCCCTCTTGAGGAAGATCCTCCTTTACCACTTTGTTTACCACCTGAGGAGCATATAATGCCAATTCCTTTTGCACCAATATTACCTATCCTCTTACCACTTAAAGACCACACCCTACCCATTCCTCAACTACATATTGAAAGGAGCATCATTCCTATGTTATACCCTCTTGAGGAAATTTATTTTCCTACCTCCCCTCCACTAATAGAGAGTACTACCCCATCCACCCCACCTTTGCACTTAGAGGAGTCAGTATTATCTACTCCCATAATAGATGAGAGACCCATTGTGCCTACTCCAATTGTACCACTCTTACCCCTTCTTTTACTTATGGAGGATCATACTTTACCTATGCCTTTCCCACATGTTAAGGGAGCCATAATACCTATGCTTTACCCTCTTGATGAAGCTTCATCACATACCTTTCCTCTGCCCATGGCAGACCATGTCTCTTCTCCTATCTCTATCGAAGAGGACCCCGTTACGATTCTTTCTTGTCTTTGGCCCAGATTAGTAGAGACCAAAAATTTCCCTCTTTCCTATACACCTTATAATTATAAAGATATAATCGTAAGGCCTAATTCAACTTCATCTAATCACTTCTCATGTTTGGTGAAAAGTTTATAATTTTTTGACTCCATGAAGCTAGATCATGCATAATTTTGGGATTGGCTTAAAACTCCTTATCCAACACAATGAATGTCAACATTTACTACCAACCCTCTCACTACCCTTTACCCCAATATATCTAATAAAGCTAGAGCTTCTTCACCAAAATCACCTAAAGTTTAGCCATCTATGTCAAAAACCTCACCCTCACATATATCTACCACATTAAAGTAGATCAGGGCATTAGGTGTATGCCCTATTTCTAATTATTTCATCCACAAGTGAAATTAGGTTTAATTCCTCAACAACAATTTAGATTTTCATGGCCTAAACTACAAGGAAATGTTAAGCTTCCTAGATCTCATTGATCCCCTCTTCAACCCTCAACTTTACCATCCATTTTAAGACCACACCCCTCTACTTTAGTTGGAGTATCACTGACCTAAGCAAAAAAAAAAGGTTAAGTTACCTCCACTACTACATTTGCCACCTGGTAGGCCTTTCACATCTAACACCAAGATACCTAACACAAAGCAAGTATTATCAAAACACGTAAATCCACTATCATAAAAAAAATCACCATGTAAAATTACCTTTTCAACACCAAAACAAAAGGTGTCCACTCCTATTAGCACAATAGGTGTGAGCCCACTTGTAGGATCTCAGATATTTTTCCTATGTTAGTTATTGTAATCTTTCGTAATAACTCTTACTCCCATTAAGCCTTATAGTCCTCTTAGAATTAAGCCATCTTGGTTCAATGATACACAAGTGTGTTTATATCAACATTCACCTAGACACGATACTTAGAGTTGTAGAGCCCTCACAATAGTCATTTGGTAACACTTTGATGTCAACAATCTCTTTGAAGATACTCCTATTAACCTTCATATTATTCCACCTTTAACATCCACAATGCCTCCTACTATTCCACTTAAATTCAAACTCAAAGATGTGGTCGTACCCCCTTTGTCACTTCCTTCACCTATATTTCAAATCAACACAGTTAATGTGGCCACACGGTCATAAAACAAAAAGGATAAAGGTAAGGAAAAGGTCATTGCTCCTTGGGATCATCCCTTCAACAAAGACACTCCTCCTCCTAGTCCTAATATTTCCATCTTAGGTGTCCCTAAACCAACATCTTTGGATGTTATTCAAAGATCGATGGTGAAACAACTTCACCAAACTCCTATGAAAATGTCCTTGTATGAGTTAATCCAAAACTCATCCCAACACTGTCAAACTTGTATTAGTGCCTTATAATCCATTGAGGTAAAACTTAATCATCCCCAACCTCTTGTAGCTTTGGTCAGCTCCCTTAATTCCATCTTCCTAATTTCATTTAGTGATTTAGAAATTGCATTTCAACACCTTGAAGATCAGGACTCTACCCTTTTTATTACCACATATATTGATCAAACTCATGTCAAGAGAGTCATGATCAATGGGGGAGCTAGTATTAATATTATTTCCACCCATGCCTACAAATATCTAGCCCTTCCTGACAATTGCATATCTCAAATCAACATGGTACTCTACTTCTTTAACAACACCATAGAAACTATGGTGGGCACTATTGTATTACATATCCATATAGGTCCCTACACTATTCTTGAACTCTTCTATGTTATGGAGGGAGAGTTATAATATAACATACTACTTGGGTGACCTTGGATACATGATATGGAATGTGTACTCTCAAATTTTCACCATTGTGTCAAGTTTGAACATGATAGATAAGTGCATATTATACCCACTGACCCATCTCCATTTAAAACATGCAACATGAATTATAGTCCCAAAGATGTTCTCATTCCATGGAAGACATCATCTTCTCTACATGATAATTTTGAAGCTTCCACAAGCTCCACTCCCCTAGTTATATAGATATCGACAACACAAATTCTTGAAAAAGATCCCATGGAAGAGGCCTTTCAATGTTTATCACTTGATGATTATAATTTATTGATACTTGACATATTATATATTCCAAAAGAGAATGGAAAGATTCACATGCACCCAAATTATGATCCCTGTATTGGGATGGTCATCTCTTATGGCCCCCTTAACCTTAGAACTAATTTCAGATATGGGGGAATTGATCAGGCTCCCATTGTCAACAATCCATCTTCTTCACCAAAACCATTTAACTATGAATTATATTTCCTAAGTAACCCTAGATTCACTCAGACCTATCTCTATAGGTGTGCCTAGAAAGGATTTGGTTTGGGTCATTACAAACAAGGTGTCCATATGCCTATTGAATATCCCACTAGCCAAACCATTGAAAATGCAAAAAAGAGGCATGGAATGGAATATGATGAATAAAAAAACTCACAAAACTTCACATGTACCAATTATTGAAGAACCAATTTCTCCTTCTCCACCTTATTCTTTGCCATCACCTACCAAATCAGAGGTATCTATACCTCCTATTTTTTAAAATAAATTCCATCCATTTGGGGCCTCTCACTTATCTCTAGGGTAAAGAAACAAGGTCCCTTCCTCTTGTTCATCTTGAAATAATTGATGAATACTCTCCCACTATTAACACTATCTAATGTTAAGATGATGATGCAATTCTCACATATATGGGTCCAGATGATTCCTATATCCAATAATTGCTCCCATATAAAACACAAGCTATGTTAAATAAATCAACCATTGATATCAATTTTCCCTCTCATGATAACCATCACATCCTTAAGATTGGCCAATCTTTAGGTTCCTTTGAACAAGCTAATTATGCAACATTTCTTAATAACCATATCAAAGCCTTCACTTGGTCTTATAATGACATGCCTAGTATTGACCCTTCTATCATCACCCATAACATTGTCACCAATCAAAATGTTAAACATGTTAAGTATAAGCTTCGTAAGATGCATCCTTGTATTGCTCTCCTTCTGAAATAAGAGATATAATGCCTCCTTTTTGTTAACATTATCCAGCCTATTGACTACCTATAATGGATTTCCAATATTATTCCTATCATAAAAGTGACTAAGGGAGTCTGAATTTACACTAAATATCATGATTTAAACCTCACTTATCCAAAAGATGACTTCCCATTGCCAAGTATCAACCAACTTGTTGATCTAATAGCTGACCATGAGATGCTATCACTTATGGATATGTTCTCTAGCTATATTCAAATCCTGGTTGCTCCTAAAGATCAACACAAGACAACTTTCACTACCCCATGGGGGATTTTTTGTTATCAGGTCATGCCTTTTGGCCTGAAGAACATTGGTACCACCTATCAATGTGCTATGACTTATATTTTCCATGATCTCCTACACAAAATTATGGAAGATTACGTGGATGACTTACTCAAAAAGTCTAAACTTCACCAAGACCACTTGATGATTCTCAGAACCATATTTACTCATCTCTTCCAATATAACATTTGACTAAACCTAAAGAAATATGTCTTTAGTGTTCTTTCTGATAAGATTTTAGGTTTTATCATTTATCTCTATGTTATTGAGGTCAACCCTACTAAGGTTATAATAATCATATAGACACCTCCATCTACTAATATAAAACAAATCCATAGCCTATAGGGAAAAATTCAATTAATTTGTTGCTTCATCTCTTAGCTATCAGATCATTGCCAACCCTTCCACCATCTCCTCAAAAAAGATGTTTCTTTCCATTAGAATACAAATTGATAGGAATCTTTTAGCACACTCAAAACACTAGTTCCACACTAGTTCTTATTCCACCCAAGGAAAACTAGCTTTTCTACCTATACATCTTTATGATAGACCATTCTTTAGGTGCTATGATTGCACATCGAGATGACCAACATCAAGAACATGCAGTTTACTTCGTAAGCTGCATGATTATTGATTATGAGACTTGATATATCAATACTAAAGACATTGCCTCACATTGGTCTTTTCTACCTCCAAGCTTCACCATTATCTCCTAAATCACAAAACCTATGTGGTCACCCATACTGATCCCCTTAAATACATGCATTCCAATCCATATCACAATCAATTTGTAGCTCAATGGCTTATGATTCTTGTTGAATTTGACTTATAATTCATTCAACAAAAGTTTATTAAGGGGAAAACAATCATTGACCAATTATATGCGGCCCCTTTACCTAAAAATCAACCTTTAAACCTGAAATTCTCTGACAAATCCATTGTAACACTCTCCACTGATGACATCTCCTATCAAATGATGATGTTCTTCAATGGATCTAAATGTCAATATAGTGGGGGTATAAAGGTCATTATTATTCCTTTAGATGGTGAGCCTATGCCTTGTTCATTTAAAATAGATTTTGAATGCACTAATAATATGGCCTAATATGAGGCTTTGATCTTAGAACTTCAAACAACTCTCTTCTTGGGTATCAAACCATAACCATTTTTGGTGATTCTTAGCTAGTGGTTAACCTGGTTAATGGTTCCTACTTATGCAAAAACGAGGTTTTACAATGGTATAAACATCATGTAGATACGCTCTTGGGAACATTTAACTCTTATCTCTTACAAACTGTTCCTCAATCTACAAATAAGTTTGCTAACACAATGGCTTCACTTGCTTCACATATACCATCTTCATTTGCTTCCTCAAGAATCTATGCCACCATTCATCACTTAACATTACCTTCATATGTATCAACTAACATTCTTTTCATCAGAAACATCACATCCAACCCACATGACCTATGGTACAAGAAACTCACAGATTATTTTTCCTTCTCTATTACCCCTTTTGATCTCTCCAATAATGGGAGACATGCCTTCATAAAACATGTCACTCATTACACTATGCTAGGGGGAATTCTATACAAGTGAGGTTTTGATGGTCTTCTTCTTAGATGCCTCACTAGTACTAAGACTCCCTTTGCCATTAAAGAAGTCTATGATGGGATTTGTGGTGGGCAATTCAATGGTCACATAGTTGCCAAGCATATCCTTTGACTTGGCTATTATTGGCCCACACTTCATCAAGATTGTGTTGATTACATTCAATGTTGCATCAAGTGTCAACAACACGCTAACCTCCTTCACATTCCAAGTCATGCATTACAAGTCACCAAAGACTTTTGACCCTTCTCCCAATGGGGCATATATCTAATTGGGGAGATTAACCCTCATTCACTCCATCATCATTCTATCATTACTACCACTGAATACTTCACCAAGTGGGTCAAGGCCATCCCTCTCATCTCCACTAAAGCTGACAAAATTATTGACTTCATTAACCATCACATCATCTATCATTTTGGTGTCCCTCATAAAATTATAATAGATAATAGAAAATATTTCAAAAACAAGACTATTCAAAATATTTGTGATACATTTGGAATCAAATTAATCTTCTCATCACCATACTATCTATAAGAAAATAGATAGGCAGAAGCTTCTAACAAAACATTGATAAAAATTCTCATGAAGGTAGTTAATGATACGGGCAAGGATTGGTATGCACACATTCATTTTGCTTCCTAGGCTTACTGCACTAGCATTTGACCCCCTACAGGTGCTACACCTTTTTTTCTTGGTATATGAGACAGAGGCTATTTTTCCTTTTGAAGTCTAGATTCCTTCTCTTCACATTTGTCTACAAGACATACTTAATAATGATGAATTTCACCAAGAACATTTGGCTCAACTTTAATTTCTTGATGAGCACCATCTCATAGCTCTCAACTACCTCCAAATCTATCAAGAGTGTATCAAACATGCTTATAACAAAAACCTCAAAGAGTAATATTTTAATACTGGATATCTCATCTTAAAATAAAATCAACATGTCATGAACATGGAAAAAAAAAATGGGGTTAGTTTTCTCCTAACTGGCTTGGACACTATATCATAACTCACAAGTATGGCTCAGGAAGTTATCGCTTGTCTTCTCTTTAAGGAAGGCCAAAACCTAAGCCTTTAAATGCCTTACACCTTCAACCATTATTTTGTTAACCAAGCATCACTTCACCTCATGTTTAACTTGAGATCATCCCTTGAGCACCCCTATTACATTCATTTCCCTTCCTCTTCACTCTTACTCCTATACACTTAACTAACTTATGTAGTGGTATGGTTTTTCACTCAAAGTGGAAAAATTCTAAGCCTCTATAGTTCTGTCCATGACTAAAAGATTAAAACAACAACAACAACAACAAATGGGATATGTGACAAGCTATAAAATATCAAATCATGCTTCTCAATGTAGATTTATCCCTTGAAGGACAACTACATAACTTCTCTTTGATACTATCAATAGACTACTCCCTTGAAGGATAGCTATTTAAATTGAAAAACAAATGCTTAGACCACTCCCTTGAAGGATGGCTAAACAAATCTTTATTTTCAAAGGGAAATACAAATAAAAAAGGCTTCTCACATTGATCACCTTTATACGACCTTAACCCATACAAAATCCCATTGTAGGCTTTCCGCATTGATCAGCTTATGTAAAAAAAAAATATTTAAGTCATGGACTTGCCTATAGTAGCTCTCGAGTCACCCAAAAAAATGGTATACCATCCCCACTTTGTAGGTTGTGGTACCCAAACATTTTCCCTAATTTTACCCTTTTTCCCCTCATACTCTTTCAAGGGACTATGAAGCTCACTTAACATAAGGTAAACATGACTTTTCTCTAACAACCATAATGGTTCAAAGATATAAGGCATGAAAGAGGCTCATTTTCCTAAGCCTATTTATGTTCTGATTATGGTCTTTTCTAGTGCACAAAAATATTGCCTCTTTATTTTCCCATCCAATCCACATGTCAATTTCTCTATTGAGATTAAAAACAATGTCATACCAACACTATCAAAGCCTACTCAATTTATTTTATGCATACACCATCACAAATATGGAAAAATGTTGAAATAAAATCACATAACCAACCCATTAATTTTAGGTATACACCATCACAATAGAGAAGAATACTAAGATGAATCTAACTAACCAACTATGCATATACCATCACACATATGGAAAATTCTAAGTAAACCTCAACTAACATGATCAACATTAACATCAAATTATCATAGCATAAAATCATAATAGAATAAAATAATCATCTACATTACAATCACAATAAATTCATCTCAAAATCAAAATAAACAAAAATCTCATATATTTATATATACAATCACAACAAATGTATATCATCATAATATCATCTCTCTCTCAAAATATACCTCTCGCATCTTCGGCTCGTAGGCTGGTGTACATATAACAAATATAATCAAAAATGGCAAAATATGGTGCTCAAGATCATCAAGGCTCTCCACATGGTCATGATGAAGCAATTTCATCACCACTCTTAGCTCGTCTATGTCTACATGAGCTAGAAGTTGTGGCATGTGACATAAATCCCTCATGCTCCCTAAACTTGTAATACCATTGAATCTATGGAAAATCCCTAATATCCATCTCATAATAGGCAATATCATCCAAGATAGTAGTATATCTCACTAAATATACAATCTATGGTGGTCCCATAACACCTAATGATGACCCAACCTATACTATTCCTTGTAGTGGAAGAGGAGGAATAGCCTGACCTACTACTTGTAGGCTATCCCTCTCTACTATCACTATAACCACCTAACCCTTTAACACTCTGACCTAGCCCTATAATGATACAACCTAGCCTTATAGTTCCCCAACCTAGCCCTGAAACATCACCACCTACCCTTCTAAGGCTAAAACTTATGCTTATGCTATATCTCTAGCCTATACTATTGCATCTCATGCTTATATGGATGTATCCCTCTCTCTCACTAACCCTTATAAATATGGTGGTGGCCTCTTAACCTCGACTATGGGATGTAAACCTACCCACCAAGCTATACATGCTACTATACACCTTGGATCTCCAACACCTGGCCTTGCTCGTAGCTCCTTAAAATTTTTCCCATCTATCTCCTAGGGTAATGGTAGGGGTGCCTCTATGTCATCCCTCCTATATGAAGGGAAGGTAGGTAGAATATCCTATAGTAGACTAAAATACCTCCTGACCCATGTCATGGGTACCATCTCTAGCTCATCAACTCATCTCCCCCTAACCTATAGTGAACTCTACAATCCAACTAACTGTTATGCCTATCCTCTAAATATGGGATGCATCAAGTAGGGTCTCCAAAAAATATCCATAGGGATCAAACCCTTAATCATGCATCTATAATAGGCAATATCATGTACTACACCATCCACTTGGGTCTATGCCATGACCTCTCTCCACAATCTGAAACCAACCCTAAAGCTAGCTAGAATCATGTTAGGTAACCCTAATGGTCATGTCACCATGATGTGCTTGTATGGCCAATAATATAGTAGATGGCTGACACATAAACTATATCACCATCATAGTCTCAAACCCCACAAATCTCTATATAATTATACCAAAAACACTAGACCCCATGCAACAATAGTCTGCTACTCAACGATCTATGCAAGCACACCTATCAATGTAATCATAAATTTGTCACCATCTAAATCTGGTAATGCATACACTGTGATCCTGATCATCATCAATATACTCAATCAATGTTGCTCCTCATTAGCCATATATAGTGGCCAATAGGTAAAAATCATTGAATGATAAGTAACCTCACTAACATGCTCACCATATAATGCCACCATGTAGATATCATACTCCTCTCTCAATCAAGAAAAGAGCTCCTCACCTTGGAGTGGCATCCATAAAATCCTATAGACATCCTCTTAGGTCACTGCCAACTCTCTAGTCAGTAGATGGAAGGTGTTGGTGGTGTGATCCCACCTCCCAAAAAATGTTATCATAAGGCTCACATCTCAAGTGACTCAACAATATCATCACACTCCTCTTAACCCCATAGCTACCATGTTCTCCCACTCATTTGGAGTGACATCCCTCCTCATATGCATCAAAATCCTTGGTAGATGTTCTTGTAATGTTAGCTCCATCCTTACCTACATCCATACACACATAAATCAAATCACATACTTTTTAATATAACCTACCACCACCCTTTTCCCTTCTCTCTAGGAGAACTACATTGGTATAAGGCCCTAAATTAGGATATATAGGTAGCACTCAGTCAACACATGGTCTTCTAAGGATATATCAACCATATACCCACCTAACTATCTACCCTATTCTCCCCTCTCTACCCTAGGCTTCATAGCCTCTCTCTATATACCCTAGGCTTCATTGCCTCCTCTCTCCATCCTAGGCCCATTTCCTATCATAACTCTAGGGTTCATGGCTTATATACCTTACCCTCAACCCTATGCCCTATCTTTTAAGCCCTATGTCTTTTGACCTATCTCAACATCTATTTTTAAAAACATACCTTAGATATTTTTCCCTAGGATCTGGGAGAACTACATTAGCTTGAGACCCTAAATTAGGCTATGTAGGTATCATTTAGTTAACACATGGTCTTCTGAGGCTACCTTAGCCATTAGGCTAGTTGACTACTTCCATCAAAGATACAAACTAACCCTTTCTCCTATTTTTCTAGTTATTTATAGTCATTGATGTTGGATTTAATGATGAAATCATTAATTTATATAATAAGTGTTAGTTGACATTAGTAGACACCTACTGACCTCAATGTTATATTAGTCGATGTCAGTGGACTGCACCAACAACGATGACTGGTTCGAACCTAGGGCCAAATGACCCATCCCTAAAATTATAATTTTAATCTAAAAAACTACCCCAATTTCACCCAACTTATACTAAAACTACCTGACCCTATTTATTACCCCTCTACTAACATTTTCTATCCCCCCACATCTAAATTAGCCTAAAAACTCCAAATAACCAAATCAAGTTTCAAAACAACTAGTAGAGGATCTTACCTCATCTCTTCATCTCCTTCAAGCTGGCACAACTGGTTCTTATGGTGACATGCCTCCCAATGGGTCCCCTCCTTGGTCTATCATCTTAGTCACTATCACAACTCTATTTATTTTCCAATCAGAAGTTGTAAATGAGTTTGGTTGGCTGCCAGACCCCCTTTTGTTGGGTTTGGTTAGCCACGAATGTCAACATGCTTAACCTAATCCACTGACATTGGTGCTTATGCCTGCTAACATCACTAACATTACCATAATGTGTCAATATCAGAGCTATTTATTATTGATATCAATAATGTCACCAATCTCAGTACCATTACAATAATGTTTTCCCCAAAAAGCCACCCTAGCTTTTTAGACTTTACCCATACTCTGGGCCAATTTAGAGATCAAGTATATCTCTCTGACCAAAACCAACAAATTGGGGATCACATTTATCTCCCAAAACATGAAAAAAACCCTTGGAAATCACTTAAATCTTCACCCATGATGACTTTTCTTGGAGATCATGAATATCTCCTCACACATTGACCCTTTTACACCAACCTTGCATTGCATGTCTTGACCACTTATGCTATTCTTCTATAGTTGGATATTGTGTACATGTATGTCTATTAGGTGTTTTGTATGGTAACCAAGTTCATCCTATCACCTTCAACCCTTTTGTGTTTCTTAGGGGCACTTCCTACCTCAGATACCTGGGACACATTGACCATTGAAGCTACAACTTTGATTGTTCTGACCTATCAACTATCACTTACAAGTTTTGCTTTGGTTATTTCTATCTAAGTCCTCCTCAACCTTGCCTATTCTTGACTTTATCAACTATATCTCATATTATTATACGTACATGATGTGATACTCAATTCTTCACCACTCACCCAAGCCTTTGTATCAAACCAGTACCCAATTCTAGTTTTTCCTCTATTAATTCTTGTTTTGAGGGGGGATACCTCATCTAATACTTGGAACATCTAACTCCTATTTTTATATTGAAAAATTATTAGTAAAAATTACAAGACAAAAAGGGGAAAATGTAGACACCAAAATTACATCACATACATGTGCATAACTCCCTATGTTGAAACCCCTTTCAGTCTATTTTTGCAATAATAACAATTAGCCTCCTAACCCATGCTTTTACTCCTCACACATTTAATTAATTTAAAGTACTAAATTAAGTTAATTAAAAACCCCATTTAACACCTTACCTAGATACCTCAACCTATGACTAATTCTCACCTAATGAGTCACCTCAAGATCTAGTCCCCTCCTCCTAACTACCCAAAACTTATTCTCACTTCAAAACTAAATTCCTAATCAACTACCTCCATCTTAACCTCTTATTTTTACTATTTTGTAGTGGGTTCCACACTTGGCATGAAGAGAAATAAAAAATATGCCGAAAGTAGTAATCTTTACCTATTCTAATGCCATTAACATTGGTCAACCCATGACTAATGTCGATGAGATCACTGATGTTGGTGATATAAGCCAAACTCCAACCTAAAGTTTAGGTCAACAAAAATTAATAAAATTGATTCTTACTTGCGTTCAAGCTCTTGGAATTTAAATTTAGACATCTTGGCTTATTTTTATCTTGTGTAAGTCAATAGTGATCCATAACTAACCTTTTTAGGACCAACAATACCCACTTGTTCTCTCTATTCAAGCCATCAGTTTAGATTACCTGATAAGAACCATCAATCTGGCACTTATCATTCAATCACCACTAAAGCTAAGTACATCACTTATTTTGTAAATATTTTAAGCATTTATTATACTATCACTTTATACTTATTATTCATGACTTTACACATTCTTGACTGAACCCATATGAGGGAGTTACAAAGCTTTCTTGCTAGTTTCCCCTTGACTTGACACACCAAACCTCTGACCGGATCTACTCAAATCATAATCTCTCTCATAACTCTCCCTAACCTCCTAGACCTAATCAAAACCATTTCCCAAACTTAGAAAATCCTTTTTAAAACTCTTAGGAAATTATTTCCCTTACCAACCTTAGTAGCCTAACTGACATTGATCACCTTCACTAGTGACCTTGATAGCATAATTGATATCAGTCACTTCCCCACTAATGTTGATGATTATGGATTCCCTAACCTTTCCAAAACCTAGCCAAATGAATTCTAAAATCTAATTAAAATACACCACCTACAACTATCACTCTCTACTGTACTCAGGTTGTGAATAATGGTAACATTATTTCTCTTTCACTCTCTCTTCACCTCTCTTTTAGTTATTTATTACTCTTTTGTGTCTCAAAAGTGGACTAACATCTCTAAGGAATTTTCACACTTCTTAGAAACAAGTCTGTAGCTTATAAGCCCACTCATTTATCAATTAAAAAACATTGTGTGGTATTGATTTCTTACTTGTAAGTAGTCTTCCCCAGCCAAAGAGGGGTTCTCACAATGTCTAGATACAATGCACAAACCAATTTGGGTTCATTATAATCACTTATCCCTATCATTCTTCTCTATTTTTCTTTAGACTTCAAATAAACAAAATTTATTCAAACACAATCATTATAAACCAAAACCACATAGAGAAACTTAGAAGAGTAATTTAGATGTTAAAAAATAAAATTAGGTCAAAAAAACCATTCTAATAAATAACCTACAAGATATTTCCTATCAGGTCATTATGAGGGTTTCAGGAGGGTTTTAACTAGTTTTCCTTATTAAAAATCATTCATAAAGGATTTCCCCTAAAATACAAAAAAAATTCTAATAAAATAAATATAGGAACCTTACCCTACTTCAATTAACTACTCAATATGTCATGCAAATGTTGCATGTACCAATGAGCATAAGAAATTCCTTCTCGAGTTTGCAACACCCCATTCTGAGCACACAACGGATCTCAACACCAATTTTCATGATTTGTTTTTTATTATATGACTTAAACCTATTTAAACACACTTAAAAAAACATATCACACCTTTTTAAATTCTCTAAATAGCTTTGGCACCTTGAGAAATGATCTTGACCCCTCATTAGATCACATTGGGTCTCTTTACACACTAGCCCTTAAAATTATAGTCATAGATAGACCATGATCATACCTTGAAGCCTAATATATTATTATAAAAAAATTATCCACATGTCAAATAAACTCATACAGTTCTCACACACTACTAAACTACTTCACACAAGTCTCATATTGCTCAACTCATCATGCTACCAAGCCTATGCCAACTCACTAGGTCTCTCAAGTACATGGCTTATGAAATCAATCATTAAAAACAATAAATATAAAAAAAATGACATAAATGACACTTTAATGACATTAATTAAAAATTAATTCATACCTTATAACACATTTAAAATAATCTCCCCCTTTGTCATTGATGGAAACCACTCATTGATGACACCTACTCAAAGAATCTTTTCTTACTGGGATACATCTACTCAATGAAGACCAATCTCCCCCTTTGAAATTAATGACAAAGCACTACCTATAAAAAAAATTCAACATATATAAATGAAAGATCATGCCTAAAAATTCCCCCTATCATATTTCATATCTTAGATATCTTTTTCTTGATAGATTGATATGACTCCCCTTTTGACCTCACAACTTGTGCATTTCTTTTATTCTTGGAGCTAAAAAACCTCCTCATGTGCTCTTCCTAAGAATTTTTACTTACTGAGTGACTACTAATAACATTAATCACATCTAATTCCTATCTTAGATGTTTAAAAGTAGCCTTTGGAAGAGGCTTAGTTAAGATATTTGCAATCTGATCCTTGGTAGACACAAATTCAAGCTTAATACTTTATTCACTCACCTATTCTCTTAAAAAATGATAATTTATAGGGATGTGTTTTGTCCTTTAATGCATGAAAAGATTCTTCTAAATACTTATGGTACTAGTATTATCACAAAAAAATAGGAATATGACCATCAAAGACCACCTTGTAGTCTCTTAATATTTGTCTCATCCACAACACTTGAGTACAACATGAAGCTACTACAATGTACTCATCCTTACAAGTATAAAAATCCATTGATTTTTATTGCTTTTTTAACCATGAGACTGGGTACTTACCTAAGAAGAAGGCTCCTCCACTAGTGTTTTTTATGTCATCTAGATTCCCACCTTATCAACATCTGTATAGGCTACTAGATCAAACTTTTTGTTCCTTGGGTACTATAAACCATACTCCATAGTTAATTTGAGATACCTAAATATCCTCTTGACTACTTGTAGATGAATTTACTTATGATCTACTTGAAATATTTCCACAATACCTAATTCTTGCATGATGTTAGGTCTAAATGTAGTATACAATAAACTCCCAGTCATGGATTTATATTTTGTCTGATTAACCCTTGAGGACTCATCCTCCTTTCTTATCTTGAATATTTTAACCATATGTGTACTTACATACTTAAAATCTTCCATTTAAAACTTATTTAATATCTATTTTATATGCTTGACCTATGAAATGCACATACCTTTTTTAGATTTACTAATTTTAAGTCCAAGAATTAGGGATAGTTTTCTAAGCATAGACATTTTAAATTATAACTTCATCACCTATTAAAAATCCTTTGTCATGTTTTCATTAGTTCCAAAAAATATTATATCATCCACGTAGACTAAAACTATCAACTAATGATCATTTTTAGTCTTGATATACATATGACTATCTGCAACTCCTCTCTTAAAACCTTGGTCCAAAAGGTACTTGTTTAGTCTAGCATACCAATCTCTAGGGGATTTTTTTAGACCATAAATGGCCTTATTAAACCTACAAACATAGTCATAAATAGGATACCCTTAGGTTGTTCAAGTTATACTTCCTCTTTAAAGTTCCCATTTAGGAAAGCTGACTTTACATCCATTTGGTATATCTTGAATCCTTTGAAACTTGCAAAGGTAATAAACATCCTAATGGACTTTAACATTGATAAAATATAAAAGGTTTCCTCAAAGTCCACTTCTTCTACTTGAGAATATATTTTACACACAAGTATTGCCTTTTTTCTAGTGACCTCTCCATTCTCATTCAGTTTGTTCCTAAAAACCCCTATTGTACTAATGATTTTTTTGTATTTAAGCCTAGGTACTAATTCCCAATTTTATTTATTATCAATTTTATTTAACTCCTCATTCATTTCATCCAACCAATATTTATCTTCACTTGCCTCTATATAGTTTTTAGGTTCAAATTTCTAGAGTAAAACAATATTTTGTTGATCAACATCACTCACCATTCTTCTCCTTTTTTATACCCCTACACTTTTATTTCTAATGATTTGAGATTCAGGATGATCCTTTTGAATTTATTATAACTTTTGAGTCCTTTATTTCTTAAAATTATTCTTCATAATCATCATCATCAATATCTATTTCTCCTTCATCATTCTTTAACTGAGAATATGATTTCTTTGTCTCATCAACCTTCACATTTATTCTCTCCACTATCTTTTTCAACCTCTTATTATAACATCTATAGGCAAAACTTACTAATGAATATCCCAAGAAAATACATTCATTATACCTTGTGTCAAACTTTCCTAAGTCCTCATCATCTCTATTGATATAATATTTGCTCCCAAAGACTTTAAAATGCCCAACACTTAAAAGTCTACCATTCCATAATTCATATGGAGTATTATCACCATTGATCCTAATTTAACATTTATTCAAAGTGTAGACTATATTACTTATATCTTCTCTCCATTAGACACTAGATAACTTGGACTCATTCAACATGGTTCTTGCCATTTACTGAACTATTGTGTTCTTTCTTTCAACTACCCCATTTTGTTGAGGTGTTATAGTAGCAAAGAATTATATTTTTATTCCATTGACCTCACAAAACTCATCAAATTAATTTGACCAAAAATATCCTCCTTTGTCAGACCTAAGTCACTTGATCATCACATTAATGTCATTTTCAACCAAATCTTTGAAGGTTTTAAAATTTCCTAGATCTTATGACTTCTCCTTCAATAATGCTATCCAAGTCATTCTTGTGAAGTCATCTATAAAAAACATGAATTAGATATCACCTTGAATAATTTTAATCCTTATAGGACCACATAGATTAGTATGATTAGTTCTAAAGGTTTATAAGTAGAATATTCTTTAGATTTGAATCTCCTCCTAGTCTAGTTACCATGTTGACATGATTTGAAAAGAAAATCTACATGTTTATAAATGTTAGGAATATTCTTCATTAATCCCTTGGACCTAATTTTGACTAGATGTCCAAAGTTCATATGACCTATCCTCTTATGCCATAGCCAACTTTCATCTACCTTGCTCATGAATCACTTATCTTTTATGATATCATTTAGTACATAAAGATTATTTTTGATTCTCTTAGATTTGAATATCAACCTTCCTAAGTTTTCCCTCCTTATATCACATCCTTTGTCATTAAATGTTAGGATATGTCCTGGGGTGCATATTTTACTTGCACTCAATAATTTGTGTTTCAATCCATCTACATATAAAATATTTACTATCTTGGCCTTCCCAATGTCAAATCTCAAAGCACCTTTACCAACTATATTAGAAGATGTATTATCTCCAAACATTACTAAACCTATGGCATTCTTATTCAAAGTGAAAAAATTATTTTTATCTCCTATCATGTGACTTGAGAAACCACTATCTATGTACCACTTCAAATATTCATTCTGAGTATGAAAATCAATCTGGGCTATCATATATTCTTCTCCTCTAGATTCTTACTTCTCTTTTAGTTTACCCATAGGTCTACTTTCTTTATCCATTATTTAGTGCCATTAATCCATATCTTATTAACATGACTGGTTTTCATTATAGACTTTGTCTTACACTCTCTTGAAATTTTTCCTCTTTGATTGTAATTATAACATATGATTCTACTTCTCCATCTATAGTTAATAGTTTTATGTCCAAACCTACCAAAAGAGAAATAATGACCAATGAATGAATACACATATTATGATTATTTAACCTTATTTATCTTTTTATGATCATATAACAACACACCACTACTTTTGATATCCTTTGATGGAGCAAAACCTTTCATAGATTGTTGATGATTGACTTCAAACTTGATTACTTATGCATAAGTCTTGATTCTACCAGCTTCATCACTCCTTGAATGATCAATGTTTTTTTGGAAACTAAATCTTCTTGAACTCCTTTTGTTCTTTTTTTAATCAAATACCTATCATATCTTAAAGGGATCTTTGACTATCTAATATATTATTAATCTTTCTAGTAATTTCTTTAAACTTTTGATAACTCCTTATCTTGATTGCATCTTGCTCAAATTATGCCTATAAAGTATTTAATTTCATTATAAGTTGGGTTAATTATTACATAATATTCTTATCTTTTGAAAAAAATTCAAAATATAATTTAGTGATTGTTGATAGATCCTCATTAAAATCATATAAAACACTTTCATTATCATAATCCGTGCATGTTCTCCAAAGACCTCCTTTTAGATTATTAGGTCTGCACAAGGGACCAGGATATGTTACCAATTATTGGAGGTATAAACATTGAGGGGATGGCTTAATCATTTTTAAAACTCTTATTTCAAGTCCATATATTATCCATTAGTCAATCAACCAAATCTTGAGATATGGCAATGCATAATCAATCATTCATATGAACAAGAAGTATAAACATAACATGTAAATACAAGACATATGTGGGAAACCCTCTCGAGAAATAAAACCCATTGAAAAATAACTAGAACTAATATCTTATAATTAATGAATCAAACTTTTATTGAGGCACTAACCCCATAAGGATCACCAATCCCTCACTTAGTCAAGAACCAACTCAACTAGCCCTTTAACAAGCACCAACTTGAAAGAAATATCCAACCCCCTAGGTGGCTCAACACCAAATAAACTAAATTAAATCTATAATCACACTTGGAAACCTATTTATCACTCAATTTAATATTTCCTCCTTCATTTTAATTTTTCACTCTTCAATATCCCTCAAATAACCTTTTAGGATTTCTCACTCAACTAACCCTTTCCTTAGCAGAATTAGGTCAAATGACCTTGCTCAACACATGTATAAACATAGATAGATATTAATCAAATATTTATCATACCTATCTCATGATATTCAATCCATTTTCATTTTTTCAAAACTCTATATCATTAGCTCATATGTTTAATTCTCTAACTAGTCAAATTAGGCCTATTAGGCCTTCTCTTTATACATAACTCTTGCTCTCACCCATATTTGTCATCCACAAACCTAAAAATAATTATATCACCCTTGGAATATATCATAATAGGTATCTAATAATTTAAACAACCACCATATAGGCCAATAATTACCCTTAAGGGCTAAAATCACCATTAGACCTAATAGAGACCTAATGCAATTAGGCCTTCTCTAAGCACATGTTTCATTTAGGCCTCCTTAGAAAATTTTGAGCCTTAAAATATATATGAAAAAATTAAAAAATGACTATAATATACTCCTTATAATTTCACCTTATTTCCCCAACACCATTGGGCTCATTTCACTCTTTGAACCACATAATTAGGTCTACTTACCATTAGACCTTCTAACTGCTACAAAGTCTATCTTGAAAATCTGAATCATACACTCAACTTATAAACATAAAAATAATTAAAAAACATATGGATAGGATCTACATGATCTTAGGTTAAACATAATTCTCATTATAATTCATCAAATAGGGCAAAAGACCTCTAACTAATCAATTTCATATGCTCACTTAGAACTGTACATAGGCTCCAAAAACCTAATAAAAGACCTTTAAATTTTCATACCTTAATAGAAGTTTATCATGCATAAAAACATGTTAAAATTAACCTATGATACCTATATAACAATTTCATTTTCATTATATTCTTCAACACTATGCAAAAACACTTAGGAATAACATTCGCACTTACACACAAAAAATTACTTATTGCTCCAAAAACACAATCATGAAAATCAATATTTAGAACACCTATGTGTACACTTTTGTTATCTTAAAATGATTTATTACCATACTTAATCATAATATATATATATATATATATATATATATATATATATATATATATATATATATATATATATATATATATATATATATATATATATATATTACAAATTTATATATCAATATTGGTCTTACAGACCAATCTCACATCTTTACCCTACACAAACTTCACTATGTTATATAGGTCACTTTAAAAAATAATTTTTTACTTATTTGTGAGCATAAAAAACACTTATAAAATAAATTTATATTAGGTATATGTATTTAAAAATTACCTAATGTATTTTTATCCATCCTTAATCCTCTGAAAGCAAACCCTAATCTCTTTCTCACTACTACCTAGTTTTCTCATTGTCTTACTCATTAGGCCCTTTTAACGATAGGCCAACTTACATGACTATTTTATCACATTTTAGGTCTTAAAAATAATAAAAAAATTATATTTTCATAAACAAAAAGTCTCACACATCATCCTCCATCCATTTGCATGTTTTGACCTAGTCAACCCTATCTACTACATTAAAATTTTGAGAAAAAAGGGTTTCTTATAACTTATACTCACTATCATGACAAACCAAAACCACTTGGAATATCCTAGAAGATTCCATTCCATGTTAAAAACATTAATCTAGGTCAATAAAACCGTTTTGATCCATAACTAACAAGATATTTCCTATCGGATCATTATACAGGTTTTAGGAAGATTTTGACTGGTTTTCCTTCTTAGCGATCATTCATAAAAGATTCCCCCAAAATATAAAACAAATGCAAAGAAAATAAATCTAGGGACTTTCCCCAATTTCCATGAACTAATAAATATCTCATTCAAAGTTTTCACATGCCAACAAGTACAAGAAATTCCTTCTTGGGTTTGTAATAGCCCATTTTATGCACATAGAGGATCTCAACACCAATTTTCCTAATTTCTTCAGTATATGAACTCAAAATTTTTAAAGACACTTAAAAAAACCTGTCACACCTCTATAAATTCTATCAATAGATCTAACACCTTGGGAAATGAACTTGACCCTTCATTAGGCCACATTAGGTCTCTTTACACACTAGCCCTTGAACTGCTAGTCATACTTATACCATGATCATACCTTAAAACCTCTTGTATTATTATTAAAACCTTATCCAATTGTAAAATTATATCATAAAATTCTCACAAAATACCAACCTACTTCATATAAGCCTCATATTACTTAACTCATCATGTTACCAAGCTTGTGCCTACTCACTAGGTCTCTCAAGTACATGGCTTATGAAATCAATCACCAAGAAAAATAAAGACAAAACAAAATGACATAAATGACACTTTCATGACATCAATTAAAAATGCATGCATACATTATAACACATTCTCAATATCTTTATTTTGAGAGACATTAAGTGCATATAACACTTTAATTGTATGTTCATAATTGAGAAAACAAAAAAAAGGGAAAAACATTTAATAGAACACCTTAGATGCATTTTTGTAGACATTTAAATTTGATGAATAATTTATTGACAATGCATATTCTTAATGTCTTTACATTTATTGGCCAATTCCCCATTCTGATAACCTATGATCTCTAAAAACTCCTTCAAAGTCTTGTATTTTTTGTGTCTATCTCTTAGACTTCCCTATTTTATCTCTATTCATACTTATTAAACATATACTTCATTGTCGCTTTATTTTTATAAGAATTTATTCCTTATTGACAAGGGTACACTATAGCCTTATCTAATAGTGTGACCTAGTCCATAGTGTTCCATCAGTCATATTTTCAAAATGACACACATCATAACAACTCTCCCATATAAACCAATAGTTTGGTTATTAGAAATATTTGAAATGTCCCTCTATAAAAGCACATCAAGGGAACACTTGAAAACCTTGACTCTCTTACTATATTTTACTTTAAAAAACATCTCTTTTATGATTTTAAGAGCATTTATATTTTGATTAAGGAATTTTATTGAAATCATGTTGTAATATCATAGTCCTTGGCCAAATCTAACATTATTTTATTACAGGTTAATGGCATTATTTTTCAAGCATTATAATAAAAAAATTTAGTTACATTCCATGATATTCCCTAAAGGGAGAACTACATCAACATGAGGCCTTCAGGCTATGTAGGAAGCATTTAATTAATAAGAGGTTTTAAAACGATAACTTAGCTATTCTCACATCCCCCAATTTCCCCCTTTTATATTTGATCTCTTTTTTTGTGTTTATACAGGACCAAGGATTCAATTTTATATGTATTTTTCACATCAAATCAATCTCTACATAGAAATAGATTACATACAAATAGAGGTGAATAAGACTAACTTTTTAGATCTAATGCATATACTGTTAAGACAAAATGGTAGTAGCAGACATCAGTGCATTGTGACGTTATCTACCTCCTGTAACCTTGTACAAATACATATCAAAACACAATTTTATGACACACATATTTTTTTAGGTTATTTAAAATAGTTACATATTATGAAAGGTCAACACAATATAAAGTAATTTGTTTGAAAGGATAATTTTTTAACTGTAACCATAATGGAAACATAATTTCTATTTTTAGTAATTTATAACTTCTATAAATTCTATATATCTCTATATTTATTTTATTATATTTTATTTAACTTCTCAAATCAGATTCTATTATTTTACATCTCCAATTATATTTAATTATAATTCCTAACTAATTCTAGAGTAAACATTTTGGTGAACTCACATTTTATTTTGAACAATGTTTGTTCTTTGTTGATTTTTATCTTAGGGTTTTAGTTTAATTATATAATTATTAACACTAAAATAACACAATATTCACATGTTGGAAGTAGAATAGGGATACCAAAATCATAGATTGTAATTTATAGACATGTGTGACTTTCACTATTTTTTCTCTTGTATATATTTTTGTATATACTCAACCCTTAAAAGGATAACAATAGGCTTCATAATGTGAAGACTCTTTCCTACATATGTAGCAAAAAGATGGAATGTGAAGTGATAAAACTATGTAAACTCTATGTATAACACTTAATTATATTTTGAAATGGTTTCAATGTGATGGAGATTAATTTACAATTTCTTAATGGTTTCCCTTACTTATCTTTTACAGTTGTTTTGTGCATAGTTTTGATCTATTTTCTAAATATGCTAATGGCATAGATATTTTTGAATTTTATGTATCAAATAATAAAGTGTTTTTTTATATTTTATTATAGATTTGTTAATTAATGGAAAAGTTAAATCTGTTATATGATGTATTGTATTATTTTGTCATCCATCTCACTAGTTATCCTTCTATTAACATGTTAAGATGAGTTTTGTAGGAACCTTTGCTTATAATGGTGTGATGAGCATGGAAATTCTATGTGAAACATGTTGAGATGGATACCAAGTCAAGGAAATTTAGAAATATTTTTGGATTAAAGATTCCATAACTTTGTTGAATATGAATAAAAAAGAATTGGGAAGACTATGAAAGAAGTTATTCAAGAGCATATATAGAAAAAATAATATTTTTTATTACGAATTATTGAGATTTCTAGCTGCATGGTTATCTAGGTTGGATTATTAATATATTTCAACAAATAAGGATGGTGTTTATAGTATGGATAGAAAAAAATCTAAATAGCCTACAAAATCTGGAGATTAATTGGACACATGCAGTAGATCATAATGCCAATACTACCATCAACAATTACATCACACAATTTTATGTACAAGGTTATTTGGATTTTGAAACTATACAAGATTTATTTTTAAGAGGAATTTGAGGGAAGTTACTTTAGTGACTACCTACGTTGATCAGGATCTTGGTTGTTGAAAAGGTCATGGTGCCTAGCCCTAACAACATAGAGTAGTCACTTGGGGTGTTATGGAGGTGCATGTGATGTAGGAGTGAATGATGAAAAGCTAAGTAGAGGAAATTGATATTGAACCCAAAATATGGAAAACATAGAGAGTTTGAGTGATAATAAAAATATCAGATTGGGAAGAGAACTACAACAACATACAATATGAAATAAATCAAATAATATAGACTTGACTGCAAATAAGAGTAGGAATAAAATAAATGATGTTAAATAGAGGGGAGACCATAGAGAGGATAAAAAATATAATAGAATTGAAGAGTATGGAGATTATTTAGAACAAGGAATATAAGGGCCCAATAAGGAAGAAAAAATAAATTAGGATACTTAGGATATGGATCAGAATGAATGGAAAGAGTAAAGTATGATAACAATAAATGAATTAGAAGATAGGAGTAGATTGTAGTTAATATAAAATATATATTTTTTTACCAAGGAAGGAATATTATTTGAATGAATTTATTCAAAATTTTAAAAGTATCTTTGTGTCAAGATCACATATAGAATAAGATGGGGACACAAACCATTAATTTTTAGAGTATGCATCCCTTGAGTCCAATTTATTATTAGATATAATAAAATAAAGTGTAGAGGAAGGGACATGTATAAACTAATTTGAATCATTTAGAGATGATTTTTTAAAACTTAACATAGATACTAATAATTCAATAGACAATAAAAATTTAGAAGAGGTTGGATTCACTTTTGACACTAGTTTTAAAACACCCATAAAACTAGTACACAGAAGCCCTTTATAGTTGTTACAAGTGGGACAAAAATGGAATTTAATGTAGGAATATTTATTAAGTTAACTCCATATGATGGGTCTTATAACACTAAATAATATTTATTAATTGGTGATTTGAAGTGGCAGGTTAAGGGAGTGACCGCTAAATATGTGAGGAAGTGAGAACTCGTAGGAGCATTAATAGGTTGAGCCTTGAAGTTTATTTGTAAAAGGGATGTTAATTCCATTAATATCTAAAAATTTAAAACTTAGTGAATTATATATTTTAATATTATGAAGGGTTCAAGTTAGATCATTTAATATATTAAAGTGATTAGGTAGCAAAGTGAATAATCGATATGGGACTATGATTGCATATTTTTAGATGTAATGAAAAAGATTGAATTTATTATGCAATAAAAGGATAAAAATGCTTGGTTTGTAAAATGGATATAGTTAATAACTATATTTTCTATTTAATATTCATGTTTTTTACTAAGGTTGATGCTTATATACCTACACTCCAATTAGAATAGATTGAAGATTAAAAAGATGTTCCATCATCTAGTTCTAAAATTGAAACAAAGATAGATGATTTTCTGATAAATATGGATGAGATTCATGAGAAAAATAAGCCCATGTTAGGTATATGGTTTTTGTATTGTGTTAATAAATGAAATCATAGGAATGATTGTCCTATAATCAAAATATAATTCTTCAACATATGAAGACTAGTAAGACATGCAACTTCAAAGTGCCACTTATTAAAATAACATATTCAAAAACCACATTAATTGTATTGTAATTTTTTTAATTCAACTAAACACGATAAGAAACTTTTTCATGCTCTGTAGTAACTAAAAGAGGATATCACCAAGAATGTCTTTGTAGTCACAATGTATCATATACCTATTATGAATAGGGAGGTCTAGACTTAGAGGTAGAAATGAATAGTGCAAAATAAGGTAGTCTTGGGTGGATGCCTTCATTACCTTAATATCAACCCCAAGATTTGGCTATCTATATGTCATTGTATCTATAGTATCATTATCAATCCTCATGTAACACCATGATTCCTCAACATCAACAATCAAAATGAGCTCCAACATTGCCTCATTGGTAGTATGGTGAATATGATGCACATCAACAACAATCAAGAGGATTTGAGGGAAAATAATTACAAGGCTTGGTTTTATAAAAATTGAGGAGGATAAAAGGGAGGATATCATGGAGGATACTAAGGAGGTTGGAATAAAAATAGCTAGAAAGTGCATCAAACAATCTAATTTTCTCTATGTGGAGAATATAACCACTTTACATGAAACTACCCAACTAATCCTCAAATATAAATGTACTACATAAATTGTAGAGTTGTAATACAATATCATACTAAATATTATCCAACTTTATAGAAGTAGAGTAAATTAAAGGTTGTGCATAATGTAAATATGATAAACTCATAGCCTCATTAGAATACATTTATACAAGAAGTCGTAAGGTAATAATTGGTAAAGCAAGGATTTCCACCATTATAAATGCCTCTAGATCAAAGAAATAAGAAGGTTCAATAGGATAAGTATCTCGATATTACAATATAAAATGGATTTATGTGCCAAGTAGTGTAAGTCCTATATAACATACAATAACATAATGCATTAGAAGGTTATTCTACAACTATTGATGTAAAAATATATGGGTAGCTTTTTTATATAATGTGTCAAGAAGGAATGGTGACTACATTAACATATTTACTAAAACTAATGAGCATGATACAAAATGAATGTATTTCACAAAACATCACAAATCCTCTACATAATTTGATCGATTACACACAACAAAGATTAAAACATACAAATAAGGTTGTTTGGTATGTCAAAACTAAAATGCCTTGGATGTTGACTCTCGAATGGACATTGAACTTGTAGGGTATGAAGTATCTAATTTTGTATTTTACTTTGTAAGTGAAATAAACATGATACCAAGATCTACATGGGAGTCTATTGATTGACCATTGTTGAACTTTAGTCTAATTACTCAAAGTATCATAGATTATGGGATAACAGAACCAATTAATTATCCTAAAGACATTGAAATTAAATATACTAATATAAGCATGTGAGAATATTTATAGGTATTTTATATGAAAACATATGAGACTCATTATCTTGATTTGATTCATACGAGATAGGATTATGATGGATAAATGATTATCAATATAGTACAAAATCAATTAGAGGCACACCAAAGAGATAAGATAATTATGATTCATTTGAACAAGTCTAAACATAAGCCTTATGCCATTCCTAGATAACTAGAATCACATTATGTTTATGGGGACGATAATTAGTTTAAGGTTAATGCAGATATAAAATAGAATACTCTATAAGATGGTGAATATCCATTCCCCAAGACACATGAAAATCCTTAAAAATAGTCATAGTTAGTAGACTAACATATGTGCAAGTCAATTATAACAATTTCACCCTCACTCTAATTTCATATTGAAGAATGCAAGTCATTTCTTGTATGCAATCACCAACTATATTGGAGGTATATTTATTATATAATATCGATGTAAATATTATGGATTACATATATCCTACTCTAAAATGTGTCTTACATTGGGAAGAAACATGTTTAATAAGTGGAGACTCAGATACACATATGTTTAATTGGGTCGAAGGGGATCATGAGGTACACCTACTACAAATGGTAAATGTCAACTAACATAATAGTTTTCAATTGAGGTTTTTGATCAATTTTTTTATTGGAGCAATGGGTACCTATTTGGGATTAGAGAGTTAGTGTACTCAACTATGCATTAAGGGGAACTACTATGACTTGGTGGGCAATTGATAGAAAAAATCAATTAACTTAGAATAAAACATGAAAATTTATGCAAGCATGGTTTCAATTACCAATCATTATTATAATAGTCTAGTTTTTATTTCAAGAAAGATAATGTCTATAATTTCACATACATTAGTGCATAGACATATGGTCTACATAGGATGTTGAGCCTAAGTATTTGGTGCATATTTTCATATAATTTAGTAGTACTTCTAACTACTTGGTATATGCATTAAGAGAAAAAAATAAAAGGTAAACATTAGACATAGGTTCAATAAGGATTTATCCAAAAATATATGTTTGAAGATAAAAATACTATGTTGCATAATGATTTACAAAAATTGAAAACATTTTTATGTCATGGTTAAGTGGAAGATTTGGTTACTATGATAGAAGCATTAGTGCATCAATAAGTAGACTTTGATTTCAATGTAACTATACATAATTATAAGGTTATTGAAGATTTTATCATACAAATTTTTAATATGATTCAAGATGAGTTGATAGAGTCTAGTGACAGTGATGAGGATTTGGAATTGAATGGATTTTTTGAACCAAAATGAGAAGTCAAGCCACAAGAAAGTGAAATGATAGAACAAGATAAGGAAGATAAGATGTGAAAATTCAATGTCTTAGAGTACAAATGATGAATAAATCTAAAATAATCCATTCCAAATGCATCTAATATGGTATATCAAGAGACACTATAGAAAATTGTTGAAAATATTGGAATTGGGTTTGTACTAAATCTTATGACTTTGGGAGATTATTGGATGAAAAATAAAATATTAGAGGATTTGAAGTTACTGAAGGACTATCAAGATGTTTTTTTTACTAACTTTATAGAAGTGAAAGGGGTAGATCCATCATTTTGGGAAATACACATTGAACTCAAAGAGCGTGCATGACCTGTAAATAAATACCCATATAAACTAAATCCCAACATGAAGTTTAAGGTAAAGGATGAGATGGATTACATGAGATAATTAGGAATCATTTATCTTATTAAAAATGTGGATTGGATTAGTCATATGGTTGTATATCCTAAAAAATTAGGTGAGATCAGGGTATGTAGAGAATAACATGTGTTGAAGGGTGCTTGCATCAATGACCCATTTTTGATACCTTTCACTAGTGAGGTTTTATAATAAATTATAGTACATGAAGTATATTCCTTTATAGATATATTGAATGGATATCACCATATTCCTATCACAGAGTAGAACAATCCAAGACAAAATTTGTAAATGAATGTGGATATTTTACATTTAAGGTAATACCATTTGGGCTAAAGAATTCTCCAAATATATTTTTTAGGGTTGTAGTGACTACTTTCAATGAATTTATTGATGATTTCTTATAATTTAATATATATGATTGGATATATTATCTTTGTTCAAATATCACCTATCCAAACTATGGCTAATGTTATAATGTTGCAGAGCTTTATGTATTGTATTAAAAAATGTTTATTTTTCACACCATTTAGGGTTATGTTGGGCCATATAGTTTGTAATGAAGAAATTTTGGTTGATTAAGCCAAAATTATATTCATAGTATAAAATCCACCTCCAAATAGTTATATATAATTGTGAACATTATTGGGTCATATAGGATACTAATTTTTTTTATTAAATTCTATGCATCTATAATTATGTCCTTGAAGAAATTATTACACAAGGATACAAGGTTTGAATGGATAAAAAAGTGTCAAACATAATTTTTAGAACTAAATCAAAGATTAGTTACAACTCCCATATCAGTATTTATACACTAGACTAAGTTTTTTCATGTTTATGTATATGATTCAGGTATTATTGTGGGAGTTGTAGTAGTGCAACTAGGAGATGGTGGAATAGACTATCCTATCTACTTTGCAAGCAAAAAAATGTTAGCTATAGAGGAAAATTATTATGCAACATAATGGGAAGAACTATTAATGGTGCTTAAACTATATAATTTCATATAATATATTATTTTTATTCCCTTTGAGTTCTTTACTTGTTATTAGGCCTTACGATAATTGGTTAACAAACCTATGTTAGTTGCAAGGATTTAGTAATGGTTAATCTTATTCCAAGAATTTCAATTCAAGTTTAAACTTGGAATAGAGAATGTGGGACCCAATAATTTGTGTAGGATATAAAATGGGGAAGAACCTAAAGAGTTACAAGATGAATCACTAGACACACATCTATTCAAAATCTCTATAATCTTTAAAAACATGGAGAATATAACCAACTTTCTAGAACATGGAAAATTTATAGTGCACTATATAGAGAAAGATAAAAAATAAGTGGTAACATGATTCATTTTATATACTATCATAAATCTATTTTTGTATAATATGGGTAAATATGAGGTGTAATGTAGAATATATTTGAAACATGAGCAACCCCAAATTATCTAAGAGGCACAATATAGAATCATAGGAGGTCATTTTTAAGATAATACACTATAAGAAAGATCTTAAAAAGTGGTCCATGGTGGCCTACTTTATTTCAAGATGCACATTGGGTTGAAAAACACTATGATGTTTTCCAAATGATGGGTAAACCTAACCAGGGGGATGAGATGAAATTTAACCCAATGCTCAAAAACAACCTTTTGAATAATGGTGTATTTATTTTTTGGGGCCTATAATCCCACCAAGAAATCACAGTCATGTAAGGTATATCATCACTATGATGGACTAATTTAAATTTTGGGTTGAAATTGTTGTAATATAAGATAAAGTGTTAAGCATGAAACCAAGTTTTTATATGAAAATATCATTACAAGATTTTAATGTTGAATCAAATTAGTTATCCCATCATAGAATAATTAATGATATTACACCATAAAATTACTATGTATAACCCTAGGTAAATCGACAAGCTAAGGCTTCCAATAAAGTCTTAGGAAAGATGTTAACAAAGGTCTCTAATGTTCAACATGATGATTGGGAAGACAAAACTTATGTGATTCTTTAGGCATAAAAAACAAATTATAATCATGTGATAAGATTTAACCCATTTGATTTCATCTATGGACATGAGGTAGTGATTCATATGGAATATATAGTTCTTATCTTGCACATTACTATGATAATGAAACTTGAGGAGTGAGATTATTTGTAGACATGATTGATAGACTTAACCAAAATGGAATAAAACATGTAGAAAGTGTAGTGGATGTAGTAAATTAACAAGATCAGTTAGAAATAATGACATGATCATAACCTATGATCTAAAAAATTCTATCTAGAATAAGCAATCTTACTATACAATATCAAATTTTGAGCATTTCTAGGAAAGGTGCACTTTCGATGGAAAGGATTTTGAACCATTCATGATGTTTTTCATCAAGGAAAAATTATCCTAAAATATCTTTATGGAACCATTTTTCCAATATGTGTCAATGGTTGAAAGATTAAACCTTACCATGTATAATCTATATCATGCATTGTAGTGATTATGAGAGGTGTTGAGTAGTACCATGTAATTTAGGGTTTTTGTTTAAAATTATATTTAGTGTTTTTTTTAGGTTTGTGTGTTTATACAATGTGATTTATATATCACAAAATGTCATAACTATAGTTGTTAACTTAAATTCATAGAGTGCAATCTTAGAACAAATTTAGGTTGAATAAAATACAACTAATAATAGATGAATGGGGTTTATCAATTAATTCTGAGAATGATACATCTAAAATATAATTATAGAAAAAGGATGACCAATGGTCATTTAAAACCATTAATGATGCTACACTTGAAATATTATATATTTCCCAAAAGAGATTATATGTTAGGATGACAAGATGTACAATAAAGGAAATTTGATATATGAAGAAATGACATATCCCTTCAAATACATATTATTAGATGGATCAATGTTTTTAGACATGGAATGGTATCTATCACATCGATAACAAGTTGACATTAATTTTAGAGGTAAAATATGTGAAACCAACTTATCACATTTAAACTCATCAGTCAGATGGATTTAAGTAGAAATCACTCTATAACAAAGGCTATGAAGAACAAAAAGACATTACAAAATACTTCTAACAAGATAACTCTATGATCTACATCTAAATTAGCTATTTGTGTATATATTTATTACCAACACCGGATCAATAAGAGAAATTATTCACTCCAATCTACAACAACAAACATAGGTCGGACATATTATCAATTTTACTCACCAATGCATAGAAGGAAGAGATGGAGATTGGCCTTTGACATAATAAAATTAGATATCATGATCCATATCCTTTTTATTTTATTAATGTTGTAAAATCCATTATTTTAAACCACGAACAACAAGAAGTAGCACAAGTAGCAAATTTGGCTCTTCAACACCCTCTGTGAGGCTCTAATACTAAGTGACTCATTAAATTTCATACTTTTAAATAGTTAGATGAGGTGATTTCCATGTTTCTTAACATATATAATGAAAGTGAAATCCACCTCTCATAGGATGTCATCATCTTCATCAATATCATGACAATGACAATAGAAACAAGACTTCCATCTTGAGACAAATCTATTTTACCTTAAAAATATAAGGCTCCACCCATACACTTAGACATGAAGGAAAATATACCAAAGTAGGCAGGGTAATTCCCATCAAATCTATGAAAGATAGTTTGGTTCACATTCTCTCTGAATTCATCGCCAAATGGTTCTGGTAGACAACCAAAAGTGCCAAGTAGGAAACTAAAGTCATTGTGGACATTGTGTATCACATTATATGAATGCATGAGGATTTAAAGCAGACCATGTTTTTGGCCTTAGAGATGATCACAGACATTGAGAAGGTTCCCATTGGTGTATCATAGGTATTTCAGTATTAATTCTTAGTTTTACTCCTATGTTTCACAAAATGGAAGTCACTAGAGGGACCAATGAATTTAGTTGAAGATTTTTGGTTTGATAATTCATTCACCAAAATTACTTGGACAAAAATAGGGAAATACTATGAAAAATTAGTTTGATTTAATGCATGGTGGTTAGAGATCCAAACAATGATCACATTGCATCCATAAGTACCCAAGAGGTTATTTAGTATCTAAATTAACATGCAATAATAATAAAAATACGTAATGAAAACAAAATAAAGGTACATGAGTTTCCAAAAGCAACTATAACCTCACTACCCTTTTACATCACTATGTTGGATGCTTAGGTGGATGTTCTATGATATAACTCTAGCTACTAGGTTGATAAAAACCTGTATGTTCCATACCTCTAGGTGCACAATAAACCATGAATACATAATAACAAACTTAACTAAAATCACCACCACAAACTTAAGGGACCTATCATAAGTTTAAAATGGTAAGATGAAGGCACAATGTATAAAGCCTCAACACTGCCACCTAAGAAGAGGACATGCCATACAAAGTCATAACTAAATAATAAGCACATTATAAAGATAGTTATTGATGGAAATATAGTTGATCTAGGAGATAATAAAAAAGAAGTTCTATAGTCTATGCTCATAGACATTGGCAATGATGTGTATGATCAAGAAAGGGAAAAGTATTTCTTCATTTAGAAGGCAGTGTAGTGTATAATCAAGTAAGGTGAAAATTATGGGTGTAAACCTCCATCACATATCATTTTATATACTATTAGATAATAATAATAATACTAATGGTTTCAATTTAAAATTTTACAAATGGATCCAAATGTAAGATCTTCTATTACACATGAAATGAGTCTTCTAACTTAGGAAAGTCCACCTCTCACCGTAATGCATAAGCCTAAGACCCTTATTGTGCCTAGACTCTCTCTAATAATAAATTATAAGATGGTGTACTTTTAAAAACCAACAATGGAGGTAAAATCGTAACAAGCACAAAAATCCCAATAGTAGCCTCAGGTCCAAACTATGAAGAGGCTAAAGAAGACCTTTACTCCTACTCCATCTTCTATAAAGAAGATAGTCATGTGAAGAGGTATTGTTTTGGAATCATCCTCTTTAAAATATTCATAATTAGTTATAATTCTTGACTCATTGATGCCCATGGAGGAGATTGAAGAGAGAAAATTTCTATAGATTTAAAAATAACTACAAAAAATAGATATCACAACACAATAACAAGATATGAAGGAGAAATTAGATCAAGCAAAGGTATAAAATGAGACTAGGAAGAAGGAGAATGAAGAGAAGAATAAAAAAGAGGAAAAGCAAAGGGTTTTTAAGGAAGAGGAAAAATGAAAAATGATAGCCTACAAAGGAGGAATGAATACAACAATTTGAGGATGTAAAGGCTCAAAATAAAAGAGTCAAATAAGTTGAGGTAAATAATAAATAAACAAAAAAAATAACAAGGAAAAACCAATAAGCACAGGCTGCACACCAAAAGGAAAATGAAGCAATAGAACTTGCAAAGGCTCAAGTATAAAAAGGCCAAATAATATCTATATACCCAATAAGAATAAGCTAAACAATAGGCCAAGTAGAAGGAATCCAAAGCCAAAACCAAGGCATAAGAAGAGGCCAAGGCTGAATCAAATTTCAAAGCCAAGGTAGAAGAAGAGGCCAAGACCAAGGCTAAAGTAGATGCTAAACCAAGGTAAAATAAGTTTCTAAGGCCAAGGATGAAGTATATTCTGAATCCAATGTAGAGGAAGAGGCCAAGATTGAGGTTGAAGTAGAGGTCAAAGTTAGAGATAAGGTAGAAATAAAATCCAAGGAATAAGTAGAGTGCACAATATAAAAGGAAGTTGAGACATAAGAAGTAGTAGTGACCACCAAGTTGGTTCAAACAACCAAGGCCTAAGATATATTACCCACATGTCTAGGCTGAAAATTTATTTAGGGAGGTGTGAAGGAGGAAGCTTCTCAACTTAGGCCCCAACTAATTATTCAATGGCTATGGGATATCCCTACATCATTGACATAGTGCACATATTTTTATATTATTATAGTGTAGATTAGGAAGGAACCTATTCTAGATGTAAATTCCTCCTTGGATCTACATATAATAGTGCATGAATCATCTCTATATATTTCACAACTTCCATCAGTAAAAAAATTGAATGCATAGCTACTTTTTAAGAATATTTAGCGTAAAAGGCTTCAAATTTGGAACATGAAGTCTTGTAGATATGGGAGTACAATGCATACTTATTCCTTTGTTTCTATAATGTGTGCCAACTCATCAATAACACTTGCCCTGTGGTGGTCACTCAAGTCCTGGGTGACCAAGTTGTATGCAAAGAGAAATGTAAAGGATCTATAAATCAATCCTCACTCTGAGAAGATAAATCCTACTTACACTTTCGATTGTTGATACATTAGATATTCAGGGTCATTTCCAAGATAGATCCACTAAACCTAGCCAATGGATCTCTTAACATAATAACATTTCTAGGGGGTGTTCTAAATCCTCTAGTCAAGCAAAAATATGTAATAACCCTAAGTAGTTCCAATGTTTTCATATTCATTATATAAATGGAAATTAAAATAAAATCTTAATCTAGTGCTCACCAAATCTTGTGGCACAAAATGGGGGTTAGTAAACATATAATTAAATATGCATAAGAGAATCCTAATTAGGTTATGAATAGGTAAAACTAAAATGCATGGAGAAAGCAATATATTCAAAATATATCACTTATGTTACTTATATCTACTAAAGGAGAGGAGCAAAGTTAGAGATACTTACCTTGAAAATGAACCCATTGAGACTCAACCTCTCCCTTGGCCAAAGGTTATTTGCAAGAGGTTGTTGTGGTTTATAAGGATCACTAAGAAATGACAAAGCATCCTAGACTTTTCCACAAAATAATATTATTATCCAATTAGAAACCCTAAGCTATAAATCCTTAACTAGAATGGTAGAGGAGCAGATTGTAAAGAAGTGAAAATGAATAATTAACTCTTGTTGTCTCTAATAAATGGTGAAATTAATGTGTGTATATAGATAAATCTAACCCTAAACCTTTCCAATTTTTTAGCTGACATGGTCAATCCAATCTAATCCATATCATTATTGGCAAAAATAAACTAGGTCTTGGTTTAGATCAGCCAGGGGCTAACCTAGACCCTAAATGAGTTTTATCAATTAGAGTATAGGGTCGATGGGGTTGATAATGTAATGTAAACTACTGGAAAGGGTTTTTAGGATAGGGAAGGACTAATGAAGGCATAACATGACTATAGAAGGATACAAGAGAAGAGACAAAGCTTAACAAACTATTTTTAGAGAAGGTTGGATTGATAAAAAGTGGTAGTAAAGGGAAAATAATCCCATGAAGCATTAATGGTTTGCCCACCCCATTCTTCATGCACCCTTTAAAGCATGCACTCATAAATATTGGGACTCTATGGGTTACTACAAGATAAAAAGAATCAATAATTGATAAATTTTAAAAATATTGTGTATACATAGGCCTCACTCAAAGGTCATCACATGTCACTCAGGTGTAATAGGGGATTGTGCTTTAAAAAAATAACATATCAACACACAACATTGAAGATAAAAAATTATCATATTTTAAATCATAAAATAGCTAAAATTAAATGAATAAAATGGAAATAAAAGAAAAATTAAATATATGTGTACCTTAACTTACCTTTATCATTGGATGGTTATCTGTTGTGTTTTTAGTTTTGATCATGGAGGGCATAGAGACTACTTTTGACAAACCCAAGGATTCAAAATTAAAGAGCAAAATAAAAAAAATAAAAGAAAGACATGATAATTAATGTGGTGTAGATGAGATATACTTGGAAATTTGGTAATTTAAGGTGACAAATTCTAAGTCAGCACTAAATGACCAGTCAAAATTTGGAGTCAATTGGGTAACTGAAAAGCTAAAGTTACTAAAGACTGAAAAACTCAAACAAGTAAAGATCGATTAATAAAGGAAAACTCACCAGGTAAAACCAAGGATGCATGTGAAAAAGAGTGGCAATCAAACATCATTATGAAAGTAGTAACAATCCTTACTTAAAAAAGATGGGCAAGCAAATAGTAAAGCAACATTGATGAGTAAGTAGTAACAATCCTTACTCAATCATCAATGGAAAAATTTCATAAAATGGAAAACAACATTGATGAGTGAGAAGGAATAATCCAACCTCACTCAAAAATGGAAAAAGATCATGAAAGTAGAAATAGACTCACACGTCTAAAAAGAAAAAAAAGGAAATACAAAAATGGCAAATGGTAAAATAAAGCAAAACAATGCTAGAGATGTAAAGCCATGGTATAAAGAAAGTAATACATATTCACTCAAACATATTATTTTGTTTTAAGGACAGATAAAATTGAAATAAAGTGGTGCTAGTAAATTTTTAAGATGTGAAGCAGAGGGAATATAGATTTAGAATCACACTTGCCAATACATTCAAATTAGGTTTATCAAAATAAGAGGACTTTTGACATCAAGGACTCTAAAGAACTTCTCCTAGCCACACAATTATTAAGTCAAAAAATGAAGTAGGTAGATCTTCCCATGAAGGCTATATGCAGGAAAAGTAAAATGGACCTACCTTCCCACAGTGTGTTCCCCATTCCTCATGACCCCTTATAGAGCCATTGACCTACTATTAAAATTGGTTACTTTCATGATAAATTAGGTAACACCATATAGTTTTCTGAATTTTCCTATTCTAATATATTGACCTACTGCACTCCAATAGACCTTGACTCTATTATGAGGCTAACTATGGAGTTTGATTTTTGATTTGAGATAGAAGATATGTTATTAATCATGTATTTTGGTGTGATTTTGAATTTTGATTTTGTATTTTTCCTTTTGTATCATTTCCTTTTGGTTTAAATGATTTGGATTTTTTACATTTTTTATGGCTTTATATATTCCTCCTCCATATGGATTTACAAAACCAAACATGGGTGCTAAAGATGACTATCATTTGAAGATGTTGGATTTGGTTGCTCAAAAAGACAACTTAAAGAGTATGGTGTCTAAGAGTCTCATTAATTTGGGTGAAATAAAAGTGATATCTTAAATTTAACCTTGGTTTACCTAGAATGGAAGGAAATGAAAGGAAATCAATAAGAATGAAAACATATAACAATTTGAATTACTTCAAATTGCAAAAAAAGTGACAAAGGGTGAAGAAGGGATACAATGATAGTGAAGTGTGATTCCTTATCATAAGAATGAGAGTAGTTTAGGAAAACATGCTAACACATTATTGCCATGAAAATTTCATCTACAAAAGAAGCAAAAGCTAAATTTGAGAATAAGTGATCATAAAATTGTAACCATTGGGAACACATTCTATAAAATGAACACTGAATTAATTAAAGATGGTGATTTTATGAGGAAGGTTTGGTCCTCTCCATGGTCTTACACTATAACTCATAAAAGATAAAACCAAGAGGGTGTAGGAACCATGTGAAAATTAAATGAGAAAGATGGTATTTGTGAGGAAGGCTAGGTCCTATCGATGGTCTTAGATTAAAAATCAAAAAATAAAAATCTAATGAGTGCTAAAATAATTAGAAATTAAAAAAATAATGAGACAAAAGGAAATCATGAGGAAGATCGGGTCATATCATGAGAAAAGAAAAACCAAAGGACAAAAAAGAGGTAACTAAGGTCTATAGAAAGAGAAATTATTGTAGAGGGTGAGACCCATGTAGATATCCTTTAAAAAGTGTTAGAAGGATAGAATATAGAAAGCATGATAAGAAGGGAAGGATCTAGGATGAATAATTATTTATGAATTGTGCATTGGTGGGTTCTTTGAAAGTATGGCCTTCATTAGTTTGAAGGTGATAGGTGATAAGTGATAGGACCAAATATGTCTTTGATTAGATAAGGGCCCCATAATTGCTGGGAATATTTATTTATTTTTCATTTGTGTAGTCTTATTTTGACAAGATCACCAATAATAAAAGTGTCAACTTTAACTCTTTAATTATGTTGTTTGTCAATGCAGGCCTTGTATTGGAGACTATGTTGTAGAGCATAAAGATGATGTTCATCAATAATATAAATAACATGAAGGTGAGATTGATGTAAATTTTCATCATGTGTGATACCATGAATAAATATACGAAGAGAGGGAAGCTCAATTTTTAATGGAAGGATGAATTGAAAACCATTAATGAGTGAAAATGGTGTTGCCTCAATGGCAGTGTGTATGTTATTAGAACATGTATTTCATGCATTTTATCACATTTTTTAATGTATTATCTAGTTATTTCATCTTATAGTGAGTTTTTCCTATGTGAGTATTTATCCCACATTGGCCAGTTAGGCTAGTTTAGTATTTTTCCTTGCCTATATGTGCAAGAGCTTTCCTAATGTACTAGCATGTTTCATTATGAATAATATATGATTTGCCTTATTTTTGTATATCATATTTGTAGCTTCCTTATGTGATGTTTTATTGATAACACTTTGGATTCTTGGGTTGAAATAACTTTACCATTACTAATATAGTACCAAACCCTTGAATAAATTGCAACCATATATTAACTTGTAATTTTTAGATCATTTTATTCTACTTCCCTTGTGGCTGCTTCTTCCTTTGTTGCAGAGAGGAAGCATAGAAGAGAGGCATGTGAAGAGATCTTGGTGCCCATTTTTTAATTTTTTGAAGATTTTATTATTTTTAAATCTTTTATTGCTTTTGAGGTAGTGAAACTAGTGTGAAGATTAGCACTTGTTTTTATTTAAGGTATTGAGCATTCTCTTCTAGATAGAGGCATTGGATCTGAGCAATTGAAAAAGATTGGCATCATTAATCTATCTAAGGCATTGAGATCTTATTTTTTGGCTCAACTTAGCATCATTTTTTTGTTTTGGTATCATTTAATATCTTGTATAAGGCATTGGATCTTGTTAGGCTAGTGGCATATTTTTCTGCAAGCATGGTGCTTTAAAGCTAGGCATTGGATTTGCAAGATATGGCATTGAAAATCAATTTGAGGCACTCTTTATTGGATTTTTTACTATGGTATTGAAGATTGGAATTGAAGGAAGATAGGTTCTCTTGATTGGATTTTTTTATTCTCTAAATACCTACATCAAGATTTATTTCTAAAATACTAAAAGAGATCTAATCTATGCATTCATTTTTGAGGAATTTGGCATCCCAAGTCTGTTTTAATAAGATTTTCTTTGTCATTTTCTATCGCCATTTCTTTCCTCATCTACTTTAGCATTTAAAAAAATTAGAATTGTACCTTAGAATTTTAGATTTGGTAGAGAGGAATTGGAAGTTTCATATTTGCATTGAATTCCTAATCTTGGTGTCATCATTTTCATACTTTTGCATTCTATTTAGACTTACTCTTTGTTGTGTTGATCTAGGTATCATTTTTTGGCTAAAATGCTGCTTCTTTTTATCCTCTTTTACTATTGGAGATTTGATCTTGGTGCTAAACATTTATGATATCTACTATCTTGGCATCATTATTTGATAAGTAATTTTTATATCTAAAATGCCTTTTATGCTACATTTCTCTTTTGTGGAATTTTTTGAATCTAAACATCACCTTTCCATGCTAAGGTACTTTGGTTGGAGCATTGAAGAGATCAAAGGAGTTGAAGATATACTGAATAGAGACCCTTAAAGGGATATAATCCCAAAAACAATAGTAATCACCTTTTATTTCCTCTCAAAATAGTTGGTTCTATTCATTTTTATTTCAAATCTAAATTTTTTCCTCAAGTGGAAGCACATTTCACTTGTGCAATCATAATGTTAACTTGGAGAATCATTTTTCATGTTGGTTGATTGTTTTGAGTCTATGGTTCATTTTTGGTTCCAATAAGTGGTTGTATGACTATGTTCTCATCTTATTTGGTCATAAATTCCAATTTGTAGTGAATTTTTAATGTTTAACCCATTTTATGAGAAATTATAATGCTTTTAAATTTATAACTGTAACTCGGATTTGAGTTCTATTTTTTTTTATAAAAATGCATGTTTTTTGATTCTCTATCTATTGGTGTCATTAATTTATATAAAAAAGCTACTTTTATAAAGTGTGAAATTGTGGGGTGGGGTCCTATAATACAATATTTTGATGGTTGTCTCGGTGTCAGTGTTTTTCACCCTTTGCATTATTTTTCCTCTTTGGTGATTCATTGGCATGGCATCTACTTCAATTATTGACCATTTTTATCATTTAATGACACATAATTAACACACATGGAGACCTCGAATGGAAACAATCATAAAGCATAAAGGATTATGGTCTTCACACGTGAATTTGAAAAATTTCATCACCTGTGTAAGTTTTAAGAATGTATGGGCTTGATTGAGGGTCATATGAATGATAGTATTTTTTTCCTTTTTGATGGGTGTGATTCTTTGTTCAAAATATGCACTAAGTTAAAGGGTTTTTTTGGGAAAGTAAATCCATATGACTTTGCCTCCATTATAGACTACTTCAGTTAGTTTAATAATTTGTTGACATAGTTAAAGGGAAATTTACAAGATAAAAAGGATGAAGATTGTGTTTACTTGATCTTGTCTAAGTTAATCGGCCCATCCCAAATCTTTGCTTCTACTTTTTTCTCTAGTATGGATGCCTTAGGTACCGCATTTAAAATCCTATATCTAGAGTTATTTTGTTAAAGACTTACTAAGGAGGAATCCAAATTATCTCACCTTGAGTCTTCCACCTCTCAAAAGGCATTAGTGGAATCACATCCAAATACTAACGGAAAATATAAGGGTAAGAAGAAGAACACTCCACCTCCACCTCAAAATTAACCTAAGCCCAACATTAATGCATCTAAATACAAACCATATTCCAAATACAAGAATACATTTAAAATATCTTGCTCTTATTGTGGGAGGACTAGTCATGAAGGGTCTAGGTGTTTCAAAAGAATTTAAGCCATAGAGGATGCTATTAAGAAACACAAGATTTCTATCTCCACTACTTCTCCATCGCATGAGCATGGGAAAACACTTAATGTTATTGGGATATCATACTTATCTATTTCAGATAATTGGGTTCTAGATTTTATTGCTTCATACCACATGAATTATACTAAAGAGTCATTTATATCACTTGGTATAAGTTCTATTTCCAACATTGAGTTTGGAGATTCTTCCTACATTTCTATTAGATTCTTCCTAGATTTCTATTAAGGGAAATAGTAACATATAACTAGATGGTGGCTACATCAATGATACATTATATGTTCTAGACATCACCACCAATCTAATTTCAATTCATCATATTTGTCATTTTAGTCAGGGCAAGATAGTGACTTTCACACCACAGGGTCATGAAGTTTGATCTTTTTTAGATCTACACACACTTATTACACAAGGTGTTGTTGATCATAGTTATCAACTTCACTATTTTGAGTATTTTGATGATACTCTTCCTTTAGGGATGTGTTTAGTTTATCATGTAGATTATGAGATCCAACTTTGGCATGATATATTTAGACACCTAACCTATAGATATTTGAAGGAGTTAAGCACTCATAGTATGGTAGAGGTCTTCCTATAGTTTCATGTATTGGAGTTTATCCCAGTTGTGCATTTGTTATGCCCCTAACCTATCACGTGTATGAGGATAGTATTAGCCAACTTGTGGCTTACTTATCTTTATTTGATGTTATATTACATTTATCTATTCTTTATTTTGATTAGTAGTTTGGCCTATGGAGTAACCATGGCCTAGATAGACTATATATAGGAGGTAGTGGATAATCATTTATCATCATATGGTGAATTCTGCTCTTATTGAAGCTTGTGGAGGTTGCCCCCTCGAAGTGGCTTATCTATTATCATATATTTGGATATATTTCAGTCATATGTGGATATAATTCTGATATTATACTTAATTATTGAAGTAAGTTCATTACAAGTGGTATCAGAGCTGCGATTTGGGCAATCTTGTGGGCGAAACACTAAATTTTTTAATTTTGAGATATATAAAAAAAAGTTGCTAATTTCTCTAAAAAAATTTTATTGGAGGTGAGAAATAATCAAATTAAGCTTTCATGAAAATTTTAGATCATTTGGATCTATTTTACAAAAGTTATCTCTATTTTATGGTTTTTCATAAAATTGCTCTATAGTGCACAATTCAAAGAATTTTTCTTAGTTATTTACAGTTTTGGAAAGATTAGAAAAAATTGGCTATGGTTTGTTCTTTGTATATTTTGATTTGAGGGCGACATAATTCCTAAATTGCTTGGTCAAAGTTGGGTCAAAAGTGCCAATAAGGATCGACATCGTAAAACCCTTTTATGGCAGGTCCACAAACTCGGGGCCAAGGAAAGGGTACTGGAACTCTAGGTAAAACTCCTAACAAGGATGATATGGAGTCAAAAGGGGGATGTACTAGACCCTTTGTACTAGGGTTTTCTGACATAGATCACAAAGTGAGCCAACTTGACTATAGTGTGCAAGGCATTCAGAGTGAGGTGCAAGACATACAATATAATATGCAATCCATACAAGATAGTTTGGGAGATATCATGATGGATTTGAACATTAATTAGTCAAATCATCAAGCTAACTCTATTACACAAACCCACCAGGGTGGTTCTCCTAACCAGTCTACTTCAAATCTAACTCCATGGCCACAGAGGAACCTATTACCAAAGGTGAACATGTGAAAATTTGATGAAAAAGATCCACTCAATTGGATCAATGAAATGGAGATTTTTTTTGACCTACATAAGATTCCAGGTGGACAAAATGTTACCATGGCATCCTTGTATCTTGAACCTGATCAATTCATTTGGTATCGATGGTTGTGTGCTCAAAAGAAAAAGATGACTCTCAATGTCACCTGGTTAGTTTTTATAGAGGAGCTAAAATTACACTATGGAAATAGTGTGATAGAGAATTACTTCAGCCAACTGGAAAAATTGTGACAAACTGGCTCCGTCAAGGATTATATTCATCATTTTTAGAACCTGTCCTTACGTGCGGAGATAATTTCTGAAGCAAACTTGAATAACCTATTTTTGGGTGGACTCAAGGACCACATTCAATATGAGGTACGCATGTTTAATCCACTTAAGATTTATGATTCTATTATCATGGCATGTAGAGCTAAGGAAAAATTCATATCCAATAAGAAGCAACTATTCACTCACTTCAAATATCATAGCATATCATCACCAACATTTCCTCCACCTACTAGATTGACCCCTCAGCAAATTGAAGAGAAGCATGCAAAAGGATTATTTTTCGGTTGTGACAACAAGTGGAGTAAAGGACATAGATGTGCTGAGAAGAAATTATTCTACATTGAGGGACCAAATGAAGATGAAGAAGTAGATGATGCCTCCAATGATGATGAGGAAGATATAGAGGAGGTACTTGAAGATTCCCAACCTACAATCTCTTGTCATGCACTTGCAGGTATTAGCACTCCACAAACTCTTAAGGTGGTGGGTTTCCTCAAGAAACAGAAGGTGACAGTGTTGATTGACTCAAGGAGCACACATAACTTTATAAACCATAAGTTGGCCACTTGATTGAACTGTTTCATCTACCCAACACCAGAATTTCAAGTCATGATTGCAGATGGTGGCACAATTAATTGTTCAGGCAAATGCCATAGTATTAAGCTTACTATGGGTGGGTACAATCTCGACTCTCCTATGTTTTCTATTCCCATGGGTAACATAGACATTATTTTGGGAGTCCAATGGCTCACAACCTTAGGTACCATTGAGATGAACTTCCAAGAACTATTCATGCACTTTCATTCTGAAGGTAAGAAAATTGAACTACGAGGATTACATGCAAAATATCCACAATTGATTAGTTCACATCATATGACCAAGATGCTAAAAAAGGGGGTAGAGGGAATTATTGCACGATTATGCTCCATAGAAGTTCAACCCACACATGTATCTACACATCCTGATCTACAGATAATTCTTGAGGACCACTCATTTATTTTTGGGGCCATGCCAAAAGGACTACCACCAAAAAGAGAACATGATCATGCCATTCAACTAATTCCAGGTAGTCAACCACCAAATATCAGACCATATAGATATCCATATTCACAAAAGAGTGAAATTTAAAAGATGGTCCATGAGATGCTGGAGGTAGGGATCATCAAGCATAGCCAAAGTGCATATTCATCACCAATGGTCATGGTGCAGAAGAAGGATGACACATGGAGGATGTGCCCAGATTATAGGGAACTCAAAAAGTACACCATCAAAGATAAGTTTCCTATTCTAATAATTGATGATTTACTTGATGAGTTGCATGGTGCTAATTATTTCAAAAAATTGGATCTTCGCTCAGGGTACCATCAAATTAGAATCAAGGATAAAGATGTTCATAAAACTACTTTTAGAACACATGAGGGCCATTATGAGTTTTTGGTAATGCCCTTTGGTCTTACAAATGCAACATATACATTTTAGAGCTTGATGAACACTATTTTTAGGCCTTTTTAAAGGAAGTTTGTGCTAGTTTTCTTTGATGACATATTGATTTATAGTCAGACATGGGAAGCACATCTGCAACATGTGAAACAGGTGTTGATAGTTTTGGAGAAGCACCAACTTTATGTGAAGCCATCTAAATGTGCTTTTAGAGTATGGGAGGTAGAATACCTTGGTCACATTGTTTCCCATGAAGGTGTCAAAGTTGATCCCCAGAAGATCAAAGCGATAATGGAATGGCCCATGCCAAAAACTCTCAAAAACCTTTGAGGGTTCCTTGGACTAACATGTTACTATAGAAGATTTGTGAAAGGTTATGGTAGCATAGCAGCTCCACTCACTGCATTGCTAAAGAAGGATGCTTTCCATTGGAATGATGATGCCACCAAAGCATTTGAGAAACTAAAATTAACTATGTGCACCACTCCAATTTTCGTTACTCCAAACTTCTCATAGACATTCACTGTTGATTATGATGCTTCTGGGTCTAGATTGGGGGCAGTACTAATGCAGGGAAGAAGACACATTGCATTTGAAATTCGTCAATTCAAAGGTAAGAATCTACAAAAATCTATATATGAGAAAGAAATGATGGCTATTCTTCATGCAGTTAAACAATGGAGGCCTTATCCGATGGGTAGACACTTTAAGGTGAAAATGGATCATGATAGTCTCAAATACTTTTTGGAGCAAAGATTATCATCTAAGGAACAACAAAAATGGGTAATCAAAATGTTGGGCTATGATTTTGAAATCATCTAAAAGAAGGGTAAAGATAATGTAGTAGCAGATACACTATCTAGACAAGATGCATCCACAGAAGCATTACTTTGTGCAATGTCCATGTTGAAACAGATTGGGTGGATGAAGATAGGTTAGAATGGGAGCAAGACAAGGATACACAGGTTCTGATTCAGAATCTCCAGTAAGGTAATTTATCCTTTAATAAATTTGAATGGAAAGGTAATGTCCTATGGTATAAGGGTAGGTTATACTTGCACACAAATTTAGAGCTTAAGCATAAGATTCTTGCCGAGTTGCATGCATCTCCAATTGGGGGACACTCAGGGTTCTTGAAAAATTATCATAGAGTTAAGAAAGAATTATTTTGGGAAGGACTCAAGGGAGATGTACAAAAGTTTGTGGAAGAATGCTTGATATGCCAATAGAATAAAGGTGAAATAGTTAAGACCCCAGGTCTGTTACAACTGTTAGCAATTCCTAGTCAAAGGTGGGAGGAGGTTTCCATGGATTTCATCACTGGGTTGCCTTGTTCTGAAGGAAAGAATGTTATTTTGGTTATTGTGGATAGGCTTACAAAATTTGCCCATTTTTGTGCTCTCTCACACCCATTTTTAGCAAGTATAGTAGCAGTTATTTTTATGGAAGAAGTTCTCAAATTACATGGAACCCCAAAAATAATTGTAAGTGATCGTGATCTTATTTTCACTAGTAACTTCTGGACTGAACTATTTTCTTATTTGGGTACTCAACTAGCTCATAGCTCATCTTACCACCCCCAATCTAATGGACAAACTGAAGTGGTTAACAAATGTTTAGAGGGGTATCTCCATTGTTTTGTATTAGATAAGCAAGAACATTGGGTTAAATGGCTACCACTTGTAGAATGGTGGTATAACACATCTTTCCATACCTCTTCTAAAATGTCTCCATTTCTAGCACTATATGGTTACCATCCACCTTCCATCACTTCTTCATTAAAGGTGTACACCAAGGTTCAAGATGTGGAAGAGCACATTCAAATTCAACAAGAGGTTTTGGCTAATTTGAGAGAGAATTTGGCCTTGGCACAAAATAGGATGAAACAACAAGCTGATCAGCACCATAGTGAGCAAAATTTTGAGGTGGGTGACTGGGTATTTGTTAGTTTGCAGCTTTACAAGAAGATGTCCTTAAAGTAATAGAAAAAGGACAACAAACTTGTTCCTAAGTATTATGGTCCTTATTATGTTCTATAAAAAATTGGAAGTGTGGCTTACAAGCTCGAGTTACCTCATTCATCTCACATACACCCAATATTTCATGTTTCCTATTTGAAGGTCATTGGACAAAAAGTTTTCACCCAGACAGAGCTCCTAGAACTAGATGAAGAAGGACGAGTCATTTTGGAACCAGAAAAGATCCTCCAAACACGTACTAAGAGGTTGAGAACTAGAGAGGTTAGGGAATATTTTATCAAGTGGAAAAACTAGAGCAGTGAAGATGCAACTTGGGAAGGTGAAGATTTTTCGCAACAACATCTAGAGTTGTTCAATGTTGAGGACAACATTGGTTTGAAGGGGAAGGGCATGCTACGCCCTTAACCTATCACATGTATGAGGATAGTATTAGCTGACTTTTGGCCTACTTATCCTTCTTTGATGTTATATTACATTTATCTATGCTTTTTTTTGATTAGTAGGTCGGCCTATGGAGTAACCACGGCCTAGATAGACTATATATAGGAGGTAGTGGGTAATCATTTATCATCATATGGTGAATTCTGCTCTTATTGAAGCTTGTGGAGGTTGCCCCCTCGAAGTGGGTTATCTATTATCATATATTTAGATATATTTCAGTCATATTTGGATATAATTCTGATATTATACTTAATTATTGAAGTAAGTTCATTACAGCATTAGGGAAACAAGACTAGGATCCATTTCCTAAGGTTATATCCATGAGAGCTTCTTCACCACTTGAGCTTGTGCACATTGATTTGATGGTATATTTTATTCCTCTAAATGGAAATAAGTATGCAATCACTTTCATTAATAATTTATCAAGGTATACTTGGGTTTATTTCCTCAAGTACAAGAGTGATGTCTTGTCTCACTTAAAATTATTTAAGGCTTTGGTTGAGAAACAGTCATCGAGTTGCATCAAGAAGATTCATATAGAAAATTAGGGGGAGTACTTTAGTTGAAAGTTATCTAAATTTTTAGTATTCTATGGTATTATTCACCAGCATTTTGTTACATATACTCCAAAACTAAATGGCATAGTAGAACAAAAGAACCAAACTCTGAAAGAGATGGATAAATACATGATGCATTCATGTTATTTACCCCTTATCTATTGGGAAGAGGTAGTTAATTATGTGAACTCCATTCAAAACCACAAACCATTTTGAGGACTTGAGCATACAACTCTAGAAGAGGATTGGTCTAGAACCAAGCTTGATGTCTCATTTTTCTCAGTCTTTGGGAGCCTTGTTTGGGAGTTTGTACCAAATAAGAAAAAGAAAGCATTCGATAATAAGATAAAACCTTTAATTTTTATAGGGTATTATGAGGACATGATATCTTATCATCTTTTAGATCCTGATACTTATGATGTTCATTTTCAAACACATGCATAGTTTGATGAGCACTTCACATCTCATGACTCTTCATCTTCTTCCATGTCTTCTTCTTCTTATTTTGATGAATCACCTCTTATTAAGGATTCATTCTTTGAGGATCCAGTTCAAGATATTCCCTAAGGAGGTTATAAAGGATGAGGATCTTATTTACATTGATGTCTCCACTATTCCTAGGTGGGCATGTACTATAGTTTCTAAGGTATCACTATTCATTTAGGATCTTCCAACTACTTAACATCATCATGCACATTCTATGGTTATTGGATTTTTGTGTTAGGTCTTTTCTTGGGGATCCACAATATTTTTCATAGGGTAATGGGATATAGGAATGGGATGATGTGATGATAGATGAGTATTCTTCATTGATGAAGAATCATACTTAGGATTTGGTCACTATTCTTAAGGGAAGAAATTTAACTAGGTGAAATTATATTTATAGCACCAAGAATGTAGCTAATGGGTCCATTGATAATTATAAGGCATCTCTTGTTACAAAGTGATTATTTTAAGTCTAAGGTTTGACTATTTTGAGACTTTTACACCCATTGTAAAGATGGATCATGTTTGCCTTATACTTTATCTTATTACATCATAAGGTTGGTTAGTATATCAAATGGATGTTAAGAGTGATTTCTTGCATGGAGAATTGCATGAGGAAATATATATGGAATAGACTTATAGGTTTTTTCATGATTCTTATTATGTTTTTTTGACTTATAAGGTCTTTTTATAGTCTCAAATAGGCCCCTCAAGCCTGGTATGAGAAGATGGATTCATTTATTCTCTCCATTTGATTTTTTCATTGCCACTATAATCCCATAGTGTATATTTAGTGTATTGGGGAGGAAATTTTTATTATGGTATTATACATTGATGATATTATTCTCATAAGTAGCTCCTCATCTCATATTTAGACTATTTAACACACACTTTTAGCATAGTTTTACATGATAGATCTTGGTATTCTTCATTTCATGCTTGGTTAAAAAATTTCATAGTTAGATACAAGGATATATTTGAGTCATCATAAGTATACCCTTGATCTTATTCAATGTTTTGGAATGGATGATTACAAGCCAAGTCCTACTTTTCATTACAGAATGACTCTTACTAGCTCTTGTGCTACTCCACTTTGTGGTCGTACATTATATAGGCAGATGGTTAGGAGTCTTATGTATTTGACCCATACTCACCCTAACATTTAATTTATATTTGGGATTGTATCTAGGTTTGAAAATGACCATCATGATAGTCATTAGAAGGATTCCAAACACATTTTGTGATGTCTATGAGGTTCTACTCATTTTGGATTACACTATGTTAGGGGTTCTACTTAGATGGTTGGATATAATGATTCAATTTTGGAAACTTATATTGATGATAGAAATTCCAATTATGGATAAATATTTTGTCTTGGTTCTTCACCTATTACTTATTTTTGTAATAAGTAGTAGGATATTGCGCTTTCATCTATAGAGGTTGAGTACATGATAATAATTATAGTGAGTCAATAGGGTAGCTTGCTTTATCAGTTATTGATAGAGTTTGACTCCATGAAGGATTTTCCCACTATAATTTGGTGTGACAACTAGAGTAAATCTAGTTGATCATTAGTAGACCAAGCACATTGAGATACATATGCAATTCGTTCATCAACACATTCAAGATGACTTTCTACCTTGGAGTACATTCGAACTTACCAACAAGTTGTAGACATCTTCACGAAGCCTTTTGCATCATCTCATTTCCTTGAGATGTGTGGCATTCTTGGGGTTTTATAAGTTTTCCTTGGGGGGTGTTCATGAGGGCATCTTCCATCTTTATTTCGTGGATACATATTTTACACAAGTACCTTATCAGGCCTAGTTTTTGAGACTCATACTATAGATATGCCACTATTTCTTTTTTGGATTTTGTTATCCTCTATATTCACTTGAGGGGGGGTGTTAGAGTATGTATTTTATGCCTTTTTTCATTTTTGATTGTCTATTAACTAGCTATTTTATCTTATAGTGAGTTTGTCTTACTTGAGGATTTTTCCCATATTGACTAGTTAGGCAAGTTTAGTATTACTCCTTACTTATTTATATAATATGTTTCTTATTATAGTAGAATTCTTAATTTTATATAACATATGATTTTCCTTGTTCTTGAATATCATATCTACAACTTCTTTATGTGATGTTTTGTTGCTAACACTTTAGATTCTTGAGTTGGAAATCATTTACCATTACTAACATATGCTAGTGTAATAGGCCTAAAGATCAAGTTATAGATAAAGATTATAATCTATGAAAGTGTCACGAATTATCTTTTGGAGAATTTTATTAAGTATTTTTTTTGTGGCCTCATCTTAGCCATTTCATTATGGATGGTAGGGAAATAAAAATTTGTGATTGATTTTGAATATAACACAAGCTGTTTGACATCTTTATTTTTTAAATTACCGCCATTATCAAAAATAAGAGTATGGGGAATGCCAAAGTGACAAATTATATAATTGAGGATGAATTTATAAATGGTGGTTCTAGTGATATTGATGAGGGGTATGGCTTCGACTGATTTGGTGAAATACTCAACAGCCATGATGATAAAGACATACCCATCTTGTGATCTAGGTAGTTTTCTTATGAGATCTAATCTCGACATTGAGAATGGCCAAGAAGACTCCATAGTTTGGAGTTTATCTGGAGGTGAATGGATTAGATTATCATGAATTTTTTAGGCAATACACTATTTAGCAAACTCAATGGCATCCTTTTCAAGGCTGAACCAAAAATATCCCATAAATAAGCATTTGTGGGTTGTACCATGTATGATAGAGTGACTACTACAAATTCGCTCATGTTCTTGTTCAAGAAGAGGTTGAACTTCTTCTTTCATAACATAGTGGATTAAGGTACCTTTAGCATTTTGATAATAAAGCATGATATTATTGGCAATTTTGCTTGCCAAGGCGAGATGCCAACCCCTATAACTAAAAAAAAATTAATGGCACCCACCTAAGCCTTTATATGATTCTATCCTGAGTCATGATGTCTCTTATTTACTTCTTAAATTCATTCAAACACTCTTAGAGGTGTCATTGACTATGTTTGTGATCACCATATGTCCTAGATGTCCTTGGTCCTTAGGTGATGTGATTGACCATCATAATGTTCATTGACTATTAAGTGAAGGGAGTATGTCTCATTGTCTTGTTATTTTCATATTTACATTTAAATTGGTGTCAATTATCATCATGATATTTGAAAATGTTTGGAGGTCTTTGAAAAAAATTGAAGTGGTCTTGTGATCTAAAGTGCCTTAATGGAGATGTATGAGAGGTGGTAGATGATAACTTGATATGAATTTATTTGGTATATTCAGTACATTCAAGTATGAAATGAACTATAAGCTTTTAAAGTGTGATGAAGACATATAAAATCCTCATTGAAGCCTTTTAAGAAGGCTATAAGGTATTTTTCATTATAATCATTAACAATTCTCCTTGTGAAACTATGTATATTAACTAAAAGAGAGGATTTGGCCTTTAAATGAAAATTTTTGACCTCAAAAGGCCACTAAAGCATCAATAATGTCTCTAATAACCCTCATAGTCATATTATTGTTGAGTCACATGGGTTCATACTTTAAAAATGTCTCCTCTACAAGTCTAAAGCATTGTTTGGTCTTCAAAGAGTTCCCACATGTGAAATATGCCTCTTTTTGCTCTCAAAATACTTATTACCAATTTTAATATGCCTTTTGACATGTAATATTCCTCATGTTTCCCTAAAATGGTAGTTTAAAGCTTAAAGTGTGAATAAAATGTAGGAGAAAGGGTATTTTCATCTATTTCATGCAAAAAGTATGGACTTGTACAGAATTTTTATGTATAGTGTCTATAAAGAGTTTAAAGGTGGATAATGGAAATTATTTTAGTGAAATTTCATGGCAATAAGGTTCCATATATACTCAAAATGGGTCATCAAACACCATTGATATTCTTTACAACTTGAGAGAGCCCTTCAAGTTTTTAGATCGCATGGCCATGAGAGACAATATCAAGATATGGAATTTTGGGAAGAGGAAGGGAAATTAGAGAGATTCCATTTTTGGGAATTTATTATCAGTTTGGCTCTCTCTCCTTTATGAACAATACTTAACAAGTTAAGGGACTCATAATGGCTTCTTCATTTAGGCAAGCAATTGGTTTTCCTTGTTTTCTCTTCATGAGCATGGTGACCTAAAGATGAAGGTTTATAAATATTTCAAGGAGTTTAATCCACCTTCCTATATAATTCTAGAACCTCATCTCACATGTGTGAATCATATATATCTAAAGAATACATAAACTACCAAATCTAGAGTCTATGTGTAGTTTGGATAGGCTATATGGTTTAATGGATGATCTATGGTTTTCAGGTATAGTATGATGTTATATGTGATGTTTCATCCATGATCATGTGTATTTATTAAAGGCTTATCAAAGCATTACTTAAGGTCTCATAGATGAGAAATCACCAATCTTCCTCGAATTACTTCACAGTCTCTGTTTAGCATATGTTAAGTTAACATATCTTAAGGTATTTTGATGAATCCTAGATTTATTTTTGCACAATGTTTGCCTCTTTAAGAGACTCAAAACTTTTATATTATATTATAAAATATGAATTGAGGCATATATGATCCTTTAAGACTATTTTATATTATGGTTTAATGTTCCTTTTCATCCTCCATGTTTCATTCTATCTGCATGGTCTTTCACATTATCATTCAACCATTGCAAAAGTTTATCATTCCATCTACACTATCAGTTTCCATATCCCAATAACATCATACTCACATATCACTATGTATTCAAATTCACCTCATGGATCCACTAATTTACAGGATTTGAGATTGTTTGGGAACCATTATGGTCATGAAGTAAGTTATGCATCCCTAAACACTGCTTAAAGAGGTGTCTCATGATCACCTATAACAATGTTAAGAAGAGGTGAAACCAAAAATGCAAATAAAGATAAACCTAGATATTTGAAGGGAGAGTTGAACTCAATAATAATTTAAAGGAAAAGAAATGTCATTAGAGGGAATTGAGATCTCTACTGGTTTTAATTTCAAGACTTAAAACCTAAGCATAGTCCTTATAAGGGTCATATTCTTATACACAGTCAAGCAACTATGTGACATGAACTTCTTGAATATTGAGTCAAAAACATCATAAGAGAGTTATGATATAAATCTTAAAGGTACCAAGATGAATTGGTTGGTTGATAAGAGGGATTAGTAATCCAATGAAGGTAGAGTGATAGTCCTCTCAATCTATACAAAGCACTAAAAGTCCACCTACAATTATGTGTTAGAGGTATAGGTTGAAATAGGCTTCATGAAGGATTAATTGGGGTGTTTGAAAAACTTGAAACTTAAGTGGATATTAAATAAATTCCATGAGTTTTGAGAAGATAATTTATGTATTTTAAGGACTCAAACTCACCTATAATTAGGATTTGAGGGCTACTTACAGTCACATAGTCAGGATGCAATGTGAGGTCTACCTTAGAGGTCATGAAGATAATGAAGATACTAAAGTTTTTGAAGAAAGTTTAGGACTTAATTGATCTCTCAACTAAGTTAAAATCTATTGAGGCAATATAAAAACATAAATAGAGGTTCCAAGCACACCTAGTATGGTCAATCAAACCCTACAGTCACCTAGGCACCTATAAGCTACCAAAAGTGACATGGTAGTTCTAATCCCAATAAGGGAATAAAGTATCTTGGAAATAGATCTAAGGTCTACCTCAAACCAACTTAGAGATCATAGAGTTATGATGAGGACCAAAGGGAGTTGAAAATGTTTGAGTAAGATTTTAAAATGTTACATACAATCAGTTCATCTAGAAGCACTGGTTATGCCTATTTTTTGTACCTGTATAATTTTCTAAAACTTATACTCTTATCTGAATAGTGATGACCTAGTCATAAAATCTAAAATTGCAATCAGGGACCTAAGTGAATTAGTAGTATTATGAATATACATGTTTTGAATTAAATTATTTAATAATGATTTATTTATAAATTATAGTGGTTTCAAAAAGCATTAATGGTTGAATGAATAAAATTAGCAAATATATATATCATTATTGAATGTTTGTTTTTAGTCATGAGATTTTGATAGACAAATTTTATCATATTGCATTTAATTGAAGTGATTACTACAATATTTTTAGTTTGAGAATGATAATGTTTTATTATAATTAAAGGCATTATATGATTTGTCATGATGGTTTTCAGTTATTTTCATTTGAAAATCCAATTGCAAGTATGAATATTAGAATTACAAATAGTTGTGTCATAAATAGAGTTTGGTTTAATTTGAAACCTAAACTATTGTATTAAAGGATTATCAAATAATCATAAGTGGTCTAGGTTCTAATATAAAATATTATTTCATGGTTATTTTTAAATGTAATGTGTGGACCTACCATGAAGACTTTAAATTGGACATGGGGTGATTTTTATTCTATGAACTATTGAAAATTAAACTAGGTTTGATATTGGTAAACTCGAGGCTCATATTATTAATGTTCAATGGGGTAAGTTGGTAAGTTGAAAGTATAATTGTAAATTTGGTTTAATGCTAAAAATGATGGATCTTTCAAGATCTAGATAAAATCAAAAGGTGGTTTATGGTTTTACTGCATTTATACATGTCTTGATCTACGTGATCTAGTTGGTGTTTTATTAAGAATTTTGGTCATTACTAAGTTTAAAAGTATTAATAAAAAAGTTAGTAGTTGTATAATGGCATACCTTGAGTTAATAAACCAATCAAGTGAAGTCACACAATCAAAAGTAGTTAAGACATGAGTTAAGGTATACAAATAACTTTGTTTTCATTTTGATAGTCATTTTGAGTAAAGCAATCAATGGAAGCCATACTCTGCTTGGATAAGTTTGGGAAGTTATAGACACAAAATTAATAGGTCTGTCATTGTTTAAAGTGAATAATTATCAAAATGATAATTATAGTTTATCACTATAATTGATTTTGATGGAAATAAAACTATGGTTTTGAGTTTGCATGATATTTTTGATAATTTATTGCAAGATAAATATTTTGTTTTAATTCTTTTGCATGCATGAAATTTGAGACTATTGGTGATAAGGTAAGTTGGAAAGATTTCATAGTATCAATTTGGAAAATTAGTTATTATTATAATTTTATCATATTATATTCTACGACATGAGATTTAGATGTCTGAAAGTGTTTCATTGTCATTTATAAATTTGTTTATCCTTAGTTTTGAAGTTAAATTTGGTAAATAATAAGGATCATCATTTGAGATATGAATCACTGGGAATATTTGAAATATATTATGAGAGATGATTATTTAAATTATCTTCAAAATATGTGATATTTTATCTTTTGGGTTTTTAAGCTTGTTGATAGTTTGTTACAGTGGTAATTCTAGTCATATCAGTTTGGATTTTAAAGTTATGGTTTCATTTCAAAAATGGTTTTTCTAGGTATGGTGTTAAGAAGTGATTGTGTTAAATATGTTTGATATACAAAATTTGATGGTATGAAATATATGATTATTTTAAATTTAAAGGTTTATTTTAAAGATATCAAAATGCATTTTTTGGGTTTTATTTTCGAAGTCATAAATTGAAGAATAGTGAGAAAATGGTTAATAGTTTTGGAAAGCTGTGATAAAGTTGTTATGATGAATTTTAAAATGATGATTTTAAAATTTTATGACCATGTCAAATCTTATAATATTTTGAATGGAACTTCTATCAAAACTATTTTTCAAAGGTTTTTGATTT
>JARHVA010008992.1:0-155000 GCA_037957365.1 Torreya grandis | reverse complement strand
ACCATTAATTCTAATGAATAGAGAGACAATGTAAGATCAAAGCACATAACACATGAATTATGTGGGAAACCCTCATGGGGAATAAAACCCACTCTGAAATCTAAAAACACATGGACTACTTGTCCTATAAGATTATCATAAATTGAGACTTTAGCGAAGTAACCAATTAAAAAGGAGCACCAAATCCTAAAGATGATAATCACCAACTTGCATTTTAGCTAGCACCAACTAGCAAGGAGGCTACAACCCCTTAGGTGATCAAACACCAACTCAAACACCTCCAAACTAATCTCCACCCTTGATATGATGTCTTCAACACCTGATTATGGTATTATCTAATATTATAAACCCTATTTCACTTATTACTCATACAAACCCTAATTCAAAACCTTGCATATAAAACATGAAAATCAAACCCTCAAATGTCTTTCACTTGCTTTCACAAAGACACCTCCAAAAATTACACAAACACTTGCAATCACATCAAAAAAATATGTTGAGATGATTAGAACCTATCTCATCACCAAAAAATATACAAAAATATCTCACAAAGTCTTCTTATAATTCACTCATATCTCCAATTAATTACTCATGGATCCCTACACAAACAATTCTCATACACAACACATATGAGCTTGAATCTACTCAAAATATGCTCATTACCTTGAGTATGGCTATAGAACCTAAAAAGTATATTTATTATTTGATTATGATCCCTTTCATTCCCTATTTAATCTCTATAATTCACTATATGATTTTATCCACTCTTCCATTTTCAAAACCACTCAACCACACTCACACACTTACTTGAATGTCTCAATTCATACTCAAAAAGGACATAAACCTTCTTATATATATACCACACACTTTCACAGTTGACCAATATATATTTTTCAAACATTTATAATCTAAAAGTATCATGAGATACATAAATCATACATTCCATATTCATCCATTAGGTCGGTCATGTTTCAAAGGGCTCAAACCCCACACATAGTCTAACCTTCACCTTTCAATTTGCTCTTTTGAAGAATCTATAAGGTCACCATTTTCTTGGTTGGCCACGAGACATTTATTAACTATTTAAGGTTTATAACCCAATTAAAAAAAATATCAACATCACCTCCATAGGTCATATAGAACATTTTATATCTCTCCCTTAACTAACCATACCTTTCTATTAGACCTAAGTGGCCATTTTAGGTCTTATAAAGACCTATTCATCTTTTCAACACTACAACGAGCCAAGTAGAAATAAAATACCACTTCCAATGACATGTATCCATTAAATATGACCCTTAAGACACCTTAAAGTTATAATATCCATCACTATACACTTTTGAAACATTCACTCACCTTAGGAACCTCCATTAGGTCTTAAAGACCTATTAGGCTTAACTAGCCCAAAAACATTATTTTCACCAAAAAGGCTCAAACTAGCTCAATATAGACTTTACATGTACAATACACACACACACACACACACACACACACACACACACACACACACACACACACACACACACACACACACACACACACACACACACACACACACACACACACACACACACACACACACACACACATTTCTAATTAAAATCATCCAATACATAATTAACCTTAATTCATTCACATAAGACTCATAAACACTTCTTCAAGAAGCCCATTCAGATCTGCAATAAATATAGTCAACTTTGATATGCAATAACTTCACTTTTAATGAATTTCAAGACCCAAAATAATTTTTATAGTGATATATATGAATTATAATTCATATTTTATTTTTATAATAAAAAAATCATGATCAATACATTATCTTCTACAATCACTTCTTTGCATTTTGGTTTATTCAGAAAAAACACAGTCAACAACAGTCAACTTTGGTCAACCATATAAGAATATATAGCAATGTTAAAGACCTAAAATTTAATTTTATGGAACATAATTAGATTAATATACCACTTTTGTTTTTACTTCATCCTGATATTCTTACTCATTCAAAATATATAGTAAGAACATTGCATACTCATCCTTTGTTCACTAGATATTGAAAATTTTGCTAAGTATGGAACCAACAAAATCTGCCAACTTTTCACTGTCATAAATTTTGACTCACACATCATAAATAATTTAAAATTTTAACATATAAAATATGTAAAAGTTTTAACAAACCCATATAACCATATTCCTTATGACTGATCCATATGCACAAATTTTGATGTAATCAATCTGCCTACTCAACACAAATCTATCACAATACCACATGCCCATATGAACACAATGAAGCACCATATGAATTACACTCATGAAAATTATGATATAAATAATGTAATAACTCTTATATTATCCATAAAACATGATGAATAGCTCACAGTCATCTCTATTCACTGATTAGGCCTTCCAATTCCACTTCTCACTCTAACTGGTTTTTCTCACTCATGGCACCCTTTCCTTCATATCAACTAGGCAACTTTGAGCACATAAATATTTTACATATAAAAATTAATATTTCTAAAAATTTTCATGAATTTTTTATGCATTTCATGAAATTCATCTCACACCCATTTGTTTCCCTGGTCACTTTTACAAATTTCTCTCAAAAGTAAAAACACTATTAAGAAGCACTTTTTTGTGGGACCCACAAACAATCATGTATAAATAAACACATAATCATAATAATAGAGGATTAATATTAAAAATAAAATAATAATTTTATATATCCACCACATTATTGAGCATCTACAATAAATATCTTTCATATCAGGTCCAAGACTAGCCTTTTTGCACATAAAAACCTATTTACCTTCTTAAAAATTATTTATAAATAATAGAGCCTTAATACATGAAATAATTATTGAAAAAAATTATTATAAAACTTAATAAACATATAAAAAATTATCATCTCCCCATGCAAAATCTACACGAGCTGATGAACATAAGAACTTTCCTCTTGGGCTCATAATGCACCATTCAAGCACCCTTTAAAGTACATGAAGACATGTATGACTTTCTCACTCATCCTCTAACTTTATATAATAATTTTTAATTTATAATTAATATTATACATCAATTAAAACACTTTTATAACTAATTTTCTCTTGTATACATCCAAGTTACCATCCTGTTTGAATATTTCTAATTTATTTTGTCCTTATTCAAGCTTACCCATCTTATTTAAGACCTTTTCTTACTCAACCTTTCTCTATTTGACCATTAGCTTCTCATGATCAAGTTTTAAGGAATCTAGTTAGGTTTTAAATTGATCACACTCATCCTCGTTTATCCTCAAACTTCAATTTTTAGAATCTATCTTATTTCTAAAATTATGAACCAATAACTCATATTCTTAAATCACCATGGTTTCACATTATTCTAACTTAGACTTATACATATTGCACTCTTCTTGTATTAACCTTTGATTTGTACTCACAACTCCTAGTTTATCCTTAAGATCTTGAACCACCATGTTTATTATTTTACTTCATTAGATACCTTAAGATTCAAATCACATACCTTATTCTCAATAGCTTTGACCATATCCTTCAGATATTTATTCTCTCTTTTTATCTATTTAGACATTTTGTGCTTCTTAGGACCACTTTCAAGTTGTTAAGCCTTCCTCAAAAGATCCTAATTTGATACCAAATGTTGGAATTATAATCACTGAGAGTGGGGTTGAATCAGTGATGCAAGTAAATCAAATTTAATTCTAATTAATAAAACTATTAACCATTAAACCATAAGCAATCATGAATCATGTAGACCATTCATTCCAATGAACAAAGAGATAATGTAAGATCAAATCACATAACACATGAATTATGTGGGAAACCCTCATGGGAAATAAAACCCACTCTCATGCCTAAAAACACATGGATTACTTATCCTATATGATGATCACAAATATGATACTTTATTTAAGTACCCAATTCACAAATATCACCAACTCTTAAATATGACAAGCACCAACTTGAATTTTAGTTAGCACCAAATAACAAGGAGGCTACAACCCCCTAGGTGATCAAGCACCAACTCAAACACCTCCAAACTGATCTCCACCTATGATATGATGTATTCAACACCTAATTATGGTATTTTATAATATTATAAACGCTATTTCACTTTTAAATACTCATAAAAACCCTCATTACAAACCTTGCATCCAAAACATGCAAATCAAACCCTCAAATAGCTTTCACTTTCTTTCACAAAGACACCTCCAAAAATTACACAAACACTTGCAATCAAATCAAAAAAATATGATAATATGATTAGAACATATATCATATCCAAAAAATATACAAAAATATCTCATAAATTCTTCTTCTACTTTGCTCATTTCTATAATTAATTACTCATGCATCTCTACACAAATAATTCTCATACACAACACATATGAGCTTGAATCCACTCAAAATATTCTCATTACCTTTAGTATGGATGTAGTAACTAAAAAAACCTATTTATTATCTAATTATCATCCTTTTCATCCCATATTTTATATATTAAAATCACTCTATTATTATCTCCACTCTTCCATTTTCACAACCACTAAGCCACACACACAATTGCATGTTTCACTCCATACTCAAAAAGGGCATAAACTTTATTGTATATATACCACACACTTTCATGGTCAACCAATATATATTTTATAACATGTATCAACTCAAAATATCATTATATAGATTAATCATAAGTTATATATTCATCCATTATGTTGGTCATGATTCAAATGGCTCAAACCCCACACATAGTCTAACCTTCACCTTTCAATTTGCTCTTTTGAAGAATTTACAAGATCACCATCTTCTTGGTCAAACAAGAGAAATCTATTAACCATTTAAGTATTATAACCCACTTATAAAAATATCAACATTACCTCCATAGGTCCTCCAAAAAATTTGATAGCTTACCCTTAAGTAGCCATACCTTTCTATTAGGCCTAAGTGGCCCTTTTAGGTCTCATAAAGACCTATTCATCTTTTCAACACTAAAATGAGCCAAGTAAAAAAACAATACCACTTAAAAGAACATGGATCCATGTCATATTACCCTTATTACACCCTCAAGTGATAATAGCCATCACTACACACTTCTGAAATATTTTCTCACCTTAGGAACCTCGATTAAGTCTTAAAGACTTATTAGGCTTAACTAGACCAAAAACATTGTCTTCACCAAAAAGGCTCAAACTAACTTAATATATAATTTACATGTAAAATAAACATATGTATGGAAATTTTAATATCTAAAGAACATCATCCAATACATAATTCAACTTAATTCATCCACATAAGGCTCATAAACACTTCTTGAAGAATCCCACTTAGATCTGCAATAAATACAATCAATAACAATCAACTTTGATCTAAAATAATTTCACTTTTACTAAATTTAAAGACCCAAAATAAATTTTAGAGTGATATATATGGATTATAAATCATATTTTATTTTTATAATAATGATACTTGATCAATACATTGTCTTCTACAATCACTTCTTTGCATTCTAGTTTATTTAGAAAAAACATAGTCAACAATAGTCAACTTTGGTCAACCATATATGAATATATATAGACATTAAATAACTTAAATTTAATTTTATGGAACCTATTTAGAGTCTTATACAATTTTTTTTCTTCATATTTAAATTATCCCTCCATCAAAACATATAGCAATAACATTTCATACTGGTCTTTTCTTCACTAGATATTAAACTTTTTGCTAAGTATGGAACCAACAAAATCTGGCAACTTTTCACTATCATAAAATTTGACTCAAACATCCTAGATAATTTAAAATTGGAAAATATAAGATATGTACAAATTTTAACACACCCATATAACCATACTCCTTCTGACTCATCCATATGCATAAATTCTGATGTAATCAATTTGCCTACTCAACACAAATCTGTCACAAGACCACATATGCCTAGATGAACAAAATGAAGCACCATATGAATTAAAATCATGCAAATTATTATATAAATAATTTATGAACTCTTATATTAACCATAACACATGATCAATACCTCAGAGTCATTCCTACTCACTGATTAGGACTTCCAATTCCACTTCTCACTCTGACTGGTTTTTCTCACTAATTACACCCTTTCCTTCATATCAACTAGGAAAATTTTAGGTCCTATATATTTGACATAGATAAATGAATATTCATGAAAATTTTCATTAATGTTTGAGGCAGGTCATTAACTTCATCTCACACCCATTTTCTTCCTTGGTCACTTTTACAAATTTCTCTCAAAAGCAAAAACACTGTTAAGAAGCACTTTTCTATGGGACCCACAAATAGTCAAGTCTAAAAAAAAATCCTAATAATACTAGAGGAGTCATATTCAACCTAAAATAATCATCCTATCCATCCACTAGCTTCTTGAGCATATACAAGAAAGATCTTCATATCAGTTCTAAGACTAGCCTTTTTACACATAAAAACCTAATTACCTTCTTAGCAATTATTTATAAAGAATAGAGACTTAATCCATGAAATAATGATTTTAAAAAATTCTTATAAACCTCCCTAAACATCTCCAAAAGTATAATCTCCCCATGTTATTAAGCACAATATATACTTAGAGGGGGGGGGTGAATCAATATATCATAAATCTTATAAACTTTCACTTAATCAAATTCCACTTAACCATACATTTAAGATATGAAATAAAATTGAAATAATAAACACCACACAAGATAGATAGAGACACCATATTTAATGTGGAAACCCAATGTGGAAAAAAACATGAAGAATAATCTCAAGTATATGAATGAGCACCAACTCAAAATGCAATACTCGTAAGCACCAACTTGCAAGAGCACCAACCCCTTTGTTGAGCATCAACACAACAACTATTCATGAGCACCAACCCATAGGATCACCAACCAATTTTATGTATATCACACAACTATCTCTCAATGTTTCTTTCTCAACAAATTATATCACATTACAATATCTCTTTCTTTTCTCTCCTTTGCTCTTCTAAGGTAGATATAAAAATTAAAAAATCATGCTCTCTTCTTGAATATTACAAATCTCTTCTCAAGCCTTTATTTATAGCTTTCCAAATGACCATATGAATTCACCCTTTGTGACCCTTCAATCCTAATGGAAAATGGTGCGAAACTTGCATGACCCTTCGTATCCTTTCATATAAAAAGTCATAGGGTGACCCTTCATAATCAAAAGCATTATTTATTATTTTGTCTTTATCTTGGTGACTTTTCATATTCTTCAAAGTTTTCCTTCATGGAAAAATTCACCATACCTCTTTTGTATTCACATGGTGACTCTTGGAATTTCTCAAGATGACTCTTCATAAGAAAATGCATCCCATTCCTCTTTCATATTTGACCCCATGAATATTTGACTTCTCCATGGGCCCTATTTTGACTTAAATGCAACCATAAATATATTCATTAATATTTACACACATTAGCCAAAATATAAATATTAAAAACACCATTAAATGCAATGGGGCCTTTATCACAGTAATTCTAGACCGTTGACATCAATGAAAATATTTCCAACAATCGCCCCCTTTGTCATTGATGGCAACCTCAAACTAAAACTACCACATCTTGAAACCTGCACATACTACCATCTAAAAAACATACAATAACTCCCCCTTACTGTAGTAACTAGTACCTATTCCATATACCTATTTCTACACATGTACCTATACTTATTATTCCCCCCATTTGACATTAATTGTAAAGGGCCTACCTAGAGCTAACACTTCGCTCCCTCTCAACTAATGTTGAACCTTAATGGCATGAAGTAAAAGAAATTACCCCCAACTCCTCTTGTAGATCCTTGAATATGTCCTTTGACCATGCCTTTGTGAAGATATTTGATAATACATATAAATTATTTCCTGTCCTTTGAGCATCTACAATCAACTCATTTGAATATTTTATTCTAATCTCATAACCTTATACATAAAATTGAATGTGTATCCTTGATCACATATTTGACTTACACTCAATAGATTATGCTTAAGACCTTTTACATACATTACATTTTTAGTCTTGGTTCTACCATTATCCAAACTCAAAGTACCTTTTCTGGCTATCCTAGTAGTGGTTTTATCTCCAAATTTCACTATTCCACCATTGATATTATTTAGAGTTATGAACTTACTCTTGTCTCTTGTCATGCGCTTCGAACATCTACTATTAATGAACCATGGCTATTTTTCATTTATTTCATGTAAAGTTGTTTAAACTAACATAGATTTTTTAGGTTATTTCTTTTCCCATGAACCTATCTAAAATTTATTATTGATGAATTGAGCCTTGAAAATCTAGTCCTTTTTGACTGACTCGAACATGCTTCTACAATAATGAGCTATATGTTTGATGTTATTTCACTTATAACATATTATGGCCTCTTCATTAAAGCCTGATAGAGGAGCCAAAGAGTTGTGGCTTTTGCTTGACTTTGTATGAATTTCCTTAACCTTATTTCTAAAATTGTTAGCCTTTTTCTGACATTCTATTTTCTTGTGACCATATCCATTAAAATAAAATCAATAACCATGAAAATATAACTTATTTGTGTATCTCTATCCTAATTATATTTTGTAACTTTATACCTTTTAGCCTTATTATTTGAGATGTCCTTTGTGTTCTTCACTTCTTGCCTTTTTGTTTCCTCTTTTGTAAGAGCTTTTACATAGCTCTTTTTCTTTTCAAATTTGATACCTATCTTATTTTATATTTACTTTTGGCTTTCTAATATCTTATTCAACATGTTAGTGCTATCCTTAAATTTTGAATCACTAACTACTTTATTAGTGATTGCTTTCTCAATATCTTCTTTTAAAGAGGTAATTTCAATAACATACCTTTCACATTATTTACTTACTTTTTGAAATTATGATGTTAGATATTTTTCATTTCTTTTAGCTTCTTCAAAGTGTGCTTGTATATCATCAATTATTTCCTTTGACTCCTTTTCATTTTTCTTGATCTAGTGCCTCAATCTTTGATTCTTCTTCTCAACATCTTCTAATTCTTCTAAAGCACAAATGATTTCTCCTTCTATATTTACCTTGGCTTCATCCTCACTTTCATCATGTTCTTCTTATTGATCATCTATACTTTTGCTTTCAGAGGCATCTTCATGTATGCTCATGAATAGATTCTCTTCTTCATATGAGTCACTGAATCCACTATCTTCGATTGAGCTAAGATATTTAGAATATAAAATCTTCTTCTTGAATCTCTTCTTGTATTTGCCTTTGAAGTTTTTATTGTATGTAGACTTTCCTTCTTCATTGTCATCATTATTCTTACATGGGCATCTATCTAAGAAATGACCAATCTTACCACATTTAAAACATTTAAATGGTAATTTTCCTTGATATTTACCTGTACCCCTTTTTATTTTATGAATGAAAAGATATCCATTTTCATCTTCATCATTGTTGGAGCTATCACTTGATTCTTGAATCTTAGCCTTGTCTTTATTTGATGCCTTGAAAGTAGATTCTCTTTTTGAGGGTTTTTCTTGTTTGGTCTACATCTCATATGACATAAGAATACCATGTAGTTCATCTATCTTTAGCTTGGCAAGATCCTTTATCTCCTTGATTTCCAAAACCTTTGCATCATATCTCATTGGTAGAGATCTCACAACCTTTTGTACCACCGTTGACTCTTCTAAATTTTCTCTAAGACTTTGAATCTGATTTACTATTTGATCAACTCACAAAAGATAAATTGATATATTTTCTTCCTCTTCCATCTTTAGACTCTCAAACTATCTTCTAAAATTTTGAAACTTATCCTGCTAAACCTTTTCATCACCTTTGTAAATATTCTCAAGTTTTACCCAAGTCTCATGAATAGATTTACATTGCATAACTTTAAAAAAAATTGATTCACATAAACCACATAAAATAGCATTTAAATATTTATCATTATTTTGACTTGCCTTCTTTTATGTCAGAGTAGTTACAAGTGTTTGTGGCTCTTTGTATTCCTCCAACACTACTTATCAAATGTTGAATCCAAGGGCCATCAAGTAAGTCCTCATCCTTATGCTCCAAAAGGCATAATTTGACCCATCAAATAAAGGTGCCTTAGTTGTATAAAAATCTCCATATAATCCAGTCATCATACTTTCTCAATCTACCTTCAAGCTGTAAAACTTTTTCCAAAAGAACCTGCTCTGATACCAATTGTTAAGCACAAGATATACTGAGAGGGGGGGTGAATCAGTATATCATAAATCTTATAAAATTTCACTTAATCAAATTCCACTTAACCATACATTTAAGATATGCAATAAAATTGAAATAATAAACACCACACAAGATAGATAGAGACACCATATTTAATGTGGAAACCCAATGTGGAAAAAACATGAAGAATAATCTCAAGTATATGAATGAGCACCAACTCAAAATACAATACTCGTAAGCACCAACTTGCAAGAGCACCAACCCCTTTGTTGAGCATCAACACAACAACTATTCATGAGCACCAACCCATAGGATCACCAACCAATTTTATGTATATCACACAACTATCTCTCAATGTTTCTTTCTCAACAAATTATATCACATTACAATATCTCTTTCTTTTCTCTCCTTTGCTCTTCTAAGGTAGATATAAAAATTACAAAATCATGCTCTCTTCTTGAATATTACAAATGGCTTCTCAAGCCTTTATTTATAGCTTTTCAAATGACCATATGAATTCACCCTTTGTGACCCTTCAATCCTAATGGAAAATGGTGCCAAACTTGCATGACCCTTCGTATCCTTTCATATAAAAAGTCATAGGGTGACCCTTCATAATCAAAAGCATTCTTTCTTCTTTTGTCTTTATCTTGGTGACTTTTCATATTCTTCAAAGTTTTCCTTCATGGAAAAATTCACCATACCTCTTTTGTATTCACATGGTGACTCTTGGAATTTCTCAAGATGACTCTACATGAGAAAATGCATCCCATTCCTCTTTCATATTTTACCCCATGACTCTTTGACTTCTCCATGGGCCCTATTTTGACTTAAATTCAACGATAAATATATTCATTAATATTTACACACATTAGCCAAAATATAAATATTAAAAACACCATTAAATGCAATGGGGCCTTTATCACAGTAATTTTAGACCGTTGACATCAATGAAAATATTTCCAACAATCTCCCCCTTTGTCATTGATGGAAACCTTAAACTAAAACTACCACATCTTGAAACCTGCACATACTACCATCTAAAAAACATACAATAACTCCCCCTTACTATAGTAACTAGTACCTATTCCATATACCTATTTCTACACATGTTCCTATACTTATTATTCCCCCCATTTGACATTAATTGTAAAGGGCCTACCTAGAGCTAACACTTCGATCCCTCTCAACTAATGTTGAACCTTAATGGCATGAAGTAAAAGAAATTACCCCCAACTCCTCTTGTAGATCCTTGAATATGTCCTTTGACCATGCCTTTGTGAAGATATTTGATAATACATATAAATTATTTCCTGTCCTTTGAGCATCTACAATCAACTCATTTGAATATTTTATTCTAATCTCATAACCTTATACATAAAATTGAATGTGTATCCTTGATCACATATTTGACTTACACTCAATAGATTATGCTTAAGACCTTTTACATACATTACATTTTTAGTCTTGGTTCTACCATTATCCAAACTCAAAGTACCTTTTCTGGCTATCCTAGTAGTGGTTTTATCTCCAAATTTCACTATTCCACCATTGATATTATTTAGAGTTATGAACTTACTCTTGTCTCTTGTCATGCGCTTCGAACATCTACTATTAATGAACCATGGCTATTCTTCATTTATTTCATGCAAAGTTGTTTGAACTAACATAGATTTTTTAGGTTATTTCTTTTCCCATGAACCTATCTAAAATTTATTATTGATGAATTGAGCCTTGAAAATCTAGTCCTTTTTAACTAAATCGAACATGCTTCTACAATACTGAGCTATATGTTTGATGTTATTTCACTTATAACATATTATGGCCTCTTCATTAAATCCTGATAGAGGAGCCAAAGAGTTGTGGCTTTTGCTTGACTTTGTATGAATTTCCTTAACCTTATTTCTAAAATTGTTAGCCTTTTTCTGACATTCTATTTTCTTGTGACCATATCCATTAAAATAAAATCAATAACCATGAAAATATAACTTATTTGTGTATCTCTATCCTAATTATATTTTGTAACTTTATACCTTTTAGCCTTATTATTTGAGATGTCCTTTGTATTCTTCACTTCTTGCCTTTTTGTTTCCTCTTTTGTAAGAGCTTTTACATAGCTCTTTTCCTTTTCAAATTTGATACCTATCTTATTTTATATTTACTTTTGGCTTTCTAATATCTTATTCAACATGTTAGTGCTATCCTTAAATTTTGAATCACTAACTAATTTATTAGTGACTGCTTTCTCAATATCTTCTTTTAAAGAGGTAATTTCAATAACATACCTTTCACATTATTTACTTACTTTTTGAAATTATGATGTTAGATATTTTTCATTTCTTTTAGCTTCTTCAAAGTGTGCTTGTATATCATCAATTATTTCCTTTGACTCCTTTTCATTTTTCTTGATCTAGTGCCTCAATCTTTGATTCTTCTTCTCAACATCTTCTAATTCTTCTAAAGCACAAATGATTTCTCCTTCTATATTTACCTTGGCTTCATCCTCACTTTCATCATGTTCTTCTTATTGATCATCTATACTTTTGATTTCAGAGGCATCTTCATGTATGCTCATGAATAGATTCTCTTCTTCATATGAGTCACTGAATCCACTATCTTCGATTGAGCTAAGATATTTAGAATATAAAATCTTCTTCTTGAATCTCTTCTTGTATTTGCCTTTGAAGTTTTTATTGTATGTAGACTTTCCTTCTTCATTGTCATCATTATTCTTACATGGGCATCTATCTAAGAAATGACCAATCTTACCACATTTAAAACATTTAAATGGTAATTTTCCTTGATATTTACCTATACCCCTTTTTATTTTATGAATGAAAAGATATCCATTTTCATCTTCATCATTGTTGGAGCTATCACTTGATTCTTGAATCTTAGCCTTGTCTTTCTTTGATGCCTTGAAAGTAGATTCTCTTTTTGAGGGTTTTTCTTGTTTGGTCTACATCTCATATGACATAAGAATACCATGTAGTTCATCTATCTTTAGCTTGGCAAGATCCTTTATCTCCTTGATTTCCAAAACCTTTGCATCATATCTCATTGGTAGAGATCTCACAACCTTTTGTACCACCGTTGACTCTTCTAAATTTTCTCTAAGAATTTAAATCTGATTTACTATTTGATCAACTCACAAAAGATAAATTGATATATTTTCTTCCTCTTCCATCTTTAGACTCTCAAACTATCTTCTAAAATTTTGAAACTTATCCTGCTAAACCTTTTCATCACCTTTGTAAATATTCTCAAGTTTTACCCAAGTCTCATGAATAGATTTACATTGCATAACTTTAAAAAAAATTGATTCACATAAACCACATAAAATAGCATTTAAATATTTATCATTATTTTGACTTGTCTTCTTTTATGTCAGAGTAGTTACAAGTGTTTGTGGCTCTTTGTATTCCTCCAACACTACTTATCAAATGTTGAATCCAAGGGCCATCAAGTAAGTCCTCATCCTTATGCTCCAAAAGGCATAATTTGACCCATCAAATAAAGGTGCCTTAGTTGTATAAAAATCTCCATATAATCCAGTCATCATACTTTCTCAATCTACCTTCAAGCTGTAAAATGTTTTCCAAAAGAACCTACTCTGATACCAATTGTTAAGCACAAGATATACTGAGAGAGGGGTGAATCAGTATATCATAAATCTTATAAAATTTCAATTAATCAAATTCCACTTAACCATACATTCAAAATATGTAATGAAACTTAAATAATAAACACCACATAAGATAAAGAGAGACATTAGATTTAACGTGGAAACCTAATGTGGGAAAAACTATGGAGAACAATCTCAAGTATATAAATGAGCACCAACTCAAACTACAATATTCACAAGCACCAACTTGTAAGAGCACCAATCCCTTTGCTAAGCACCAACACAACAACTATTCATGAGCACCAACCCATAAGAACACCAACCCCTTTTGTGTATATAACACAACTATCTCTCAATGTTGATTTCTCCACAAATGATAGCACATTACAATATCTCTTTCTTTTATCTCCTTTGCTCTTCTAAGGTAGATATAAAAATTACAAAATCATGCTCTCTTCTTGAATATTACAAATGGCTTCTCAAGCCTTTATTTATAGCTTTCCAAATGACCATATGAATTCACCCTTTGTGACCCTTCAATCCTAATGGAAAATGGTGCCAAACTTGCATGACCCTTCGTATCCTTTCATATAAAACGTCATAGGGTGACCCTTCATAAGCAAAATCATTCTTTCCTCTTTTGTCTTTATCTTGGTGACTTTTCATATTCCTCAAAGTGTTCCTTCATGGAAAAATGCACCATACCTCTTTTGTCTGCACATGGTGACTCTTGGAATTCCTTAAGATAACTCTTCCTGAGAAAATGCATCCCATTCCTCTTTCGTCTTTTACCCCATGACTCTTTCACTTCTCCATGGGCCCTCTTTTGACTTAAATGTAACCAAAAATATATTCATTAATATTAAATAAATATTAACACACATTAGCCAAAATATGAATATTAAAGACACCTTTAAATGTAATGAGGCCTTTATCACCAATAATGCTAGACCTTTAAAATCAATGACAATATTTCCAACACATGCAAAGTCTATATGAGCTGATGAACATAAGAACTTTCCTCTCAAGCTTAAAATGCACAATTTGAGCACCCTCTAAAGCATATAAAGATATGTCTAACTTTCTCACTCATCCTCTGACCTGATATACCACCTTATCATTACTAATACCTCTTGGACATCAATGATAACACTTACCGTCAATATCCCAACACACACACACACACATGCCTAATTAATTTGGATTATATGAAAAATGGAATTAATATGGATAATAATTTCATTTAATTATGAATTATCTTATTATTTATTGAAATAATGTTGTTATTATTATGATTAGTTGACTAGAGGGTCCTCACCTATTAGAAAATACCTTGTCTAATTTAAAATAATTGATATATTAAGACTTTAAAAGTATTTAAAAAATCTCAAATTATAACTGCTAATATTAATTTATTTTTAAAATTCAATTATTTAAAGTTATTAAGTAACTAAGTTAGTTACAACTTTCTTTTACAACCAAATGGGAAGTATAAAAGGAGATTGAGGATTCATTTGAAGAGAAGGGACAACACGGGTATTGAATACTATTACATTCTAAAATTAAATCACTTATCTCTCTCTTCTATATAATTTTTATGACATAGCATAAATTTTATAGATAGACCAATGGTATACTCAACCTTGCACACTTGAAAGAAAATGATAAGCAATGATGGAAAAATGGCTAGAATGTCATTGTATTTGTAGAAAGGTTTGACATAAGGATTATATCAAATGTTTAAAATGATTAAGAGACACTTAAAGTGGGTATGGTTAACTCCCTTCTACTTTTGGCTCTACCTGAACCAAGGTGAGAGAACCTATGGGTTAGCTTACTCTCATGGAGGGATTTTATAATTCAATTTCCATGGGGATTATTAGCACAAGGGATAAATATAACCAAAACATAACCAAGTTTTCACACTTCACCTATTAAGGTTTATCACACAAAATGCAAAAATGCTCTAAGTCATACAAAAACTTCTATAGATAGATGAAATTATGATTGCAACCTTCATTCTAAAAATTCTTTGACAACAAAGAGATTAAATGAAATAATAAAATGATAAGATCTAAATTAAAAACTACAAACACATTCCAAATAGGTGAGATATTATGCATTTTCAAGATAAATAGTATGTATAGTATGCAAGGGATGTATTATTTGTAGGGTAAGACATGGTAGAATAAGTTAGATAGTTATAAAGAAAGATGGTGGCATGTTGGTGGTTTCCAAACATCAAGGTATCTAATAGTATTTCATGATAATTTTCCTTAGTAAAGATGCAAAAAAACTTCAAATGCAAGATAATGATAAACACCAAATGATCACTGAAATACTAGGACATGCATAGAAACTATAATCTCAAATAGTTTGTCTTGCTAAATCCATGAACCCGAGATGCCATTACAAGGTATTCAACAAAACATTTATAAATATATATGTAGAGAGGGATTTATAACCTAGGTACATGCCCAAAATGAAAACCAGTAATGAACACAAACCTAAATATCCAATCAATAGAAACTATAAAACATGTTACTATATTTCATTAACATGATACAATAAAGAACCACAAATATTTTTGAGTGACTTGAAAAGAAATATTACAAACATCAACACTTAAAAATATTTCCATGGGGACAAGCATGGTGAGATTTCTCTTTTGACAAGGGAGACATAACCATGCTCTAAACGCTTACTATTGATTGCATAGATGTAACCACCTTAATAAGGGAGAAAAAATCTACACACAACAATTGATCCTAATTTTTTTTATAGAACCTTGACTTAGGGGAAATGGGAACCTTAAATAGAGACCTAAAATAAGCAACAAAAAAAAACTTTAAATATAAGTCAATCCTTATATTTATGTATTTCTCAATCCTTCTCAATTATGGACCTATTGGTTGTAATTTACAAAAAATTGCATAACAAGCCTTCAAGACTGCCAAGATACCTCCAAATAGAAAATATTCCATGCCATGCATGATATCTTCATCGACTTGTAGGAAAAGAATCATTGATATAACTTCCTCTACAATTAATGATGAAGATTTGAAACAAACTCACTAATTTCATGGATGGAAATATCTTTATAGTAGAGGCCCAAACAACTATTTGTCATCATATGCAACTATCTAAAGATGCTCTTGATCACTCACTTACATAGATGGAAGGATAAAATCATTTAAAAAGACAAATATATTTTTTCCTTATGTGAAACTTATTTAGAAATGCTTTCCTATTACTCGATTGAAAATCATAGACACTTCTAGACATAAAATCTCTTCTTTGTGCCTACCAAGGAAAACCCATTACCTACAATAATGGCTTAGGAGTTGATCTGATTGTGACATGGAATAGAAAATGATCCATGATCATGATTGGAAACATTAAGTCTAGAATGGTAATTAGACATTCTTATATGCTTTGAATCATTACCACATCTATGAAAGAACCATCACTTTTAGCTTTTAGACCAAATAATACCACATACTGACATTTAAAACACCACATCAAATCTAACTAGGCATTTTTAGGGCCTAAGAGTGAATAAGTCAATTGATTGACTCTAATTTAGACACTTGTCACTTCCTTGTGCAATTGAACCCCTTTAAAAAGTCTACCTTAGGTCACAACATTAGATCTGGCTGGGATGAGCAAACATGTTCTATTGATCATGATCCAAGGGGTGGAGCATTATTGGATACTACCTTTCACTTGGCCCTAAGGATATGCCACTTGGTATCACTATAGGCTTCTTGTGTACATGATAGTCACTACTATTTTGAGTACCTTTATGCCATGTGGAAGTATCTTGCTTGATCTTAGGTCTTATTAAATTGTCAACTGCTAGCTCACACCATCATATCATCTTGCTTTACATAAACACATGCTATAGGATCTACATCTATTTGAAAATAAATACCTCATAAGGTCTAAAATTTATGCTTGCGTGACTATCTTGGAATATTTAAATTACAATGGCTAGTCCTTAGAGCTTAAATTTGACATCCACGTGCCTATTAAAAGATGTCTATGAGACTATCACACCTATAATTCAAAAATATTTCTTTGGGGACTTTGTTCCATAACAATTTGATTAGTGGGCTATTTGTCTTTGGTATTTGTGTTTGCTTTGACACTTCTGTCTTTGGCTTCTCTTTTTCCTCAACACTTTTGCTTGGGGCTTTTCTTCAGCACCATTGCCTTGCAATAATTTATTTGGTCATTCTCTCAAAATAATTATCTTGGATAAAATGTCTGAGAAAATTTACCTAAAGGATTTGAATTCATGCTTTTTCTACAAGAATTAAGCCATAATTTTTTTTCTTCATCAAAATAATTGTTTTAGATATTCTATTTGAAACAATTCCCTCAAAGAAAATAGTATTTTTCACTTTTACAAAAAGAATTAGATATCTTTACTTCTGATGCAATAATTGAGACTTAGTTCCTTGTGTCTTCATTAGGATAATTATTTTAGAAATTTTGTCTGAAATAATTTCCCTATAGAAATTGAACTTGGTACATTCCTGAAGAAATGTAATTCTTTCAAAAAAAATTCTTGGGAAAAATTCCCAAAGGAAATAAGACCTCTACACTTTATCAAATTTTTAGAAAATACCTTTTAGGCCCTTTGAACATACCCATTGGAAGCTTTAAAAAATACCTTTTGGAAGATTTGTAAAGGGCACTTGCCCTATAGAATTGCCCTATGTCATTTTGGAATGGCCCTTGGATTTATTGAAAGTGCCTTTTAAACTTATTGAAAATATCCTTAGAACTCTTTAAAGTGCCTTTTTAACTTTCTAAAAATATCCTCCATCTTCTAAAAGTGCCCTTTGGGAATTTTATAAGGGAAAAATGCTCTAAGGAAATTTTTCCAAGGTAAAATGACCCTTCAAAAGTGCCCTTCAAAAATTTTACAAGGGAAAAATACCCAAAGGAAATGAACCTTTAGAAAAAATTTAAAGGAAAAATGACCCTTTGGGATTTCTAGAAGTACCTTTAGCGGAAGCAAATAAGTCCCTCAATTATTTTGAGATTTTTATGTGGGAAAAATACCTGAAGGGCAAGTTCCCTTTAGACTATTTTTTGTTTATAATTTTTTTGAAACAAATAAGAATTGCATCATCTCTGTAATAAAGGATTTCCTCTAGGCTTTTTGTGTGAGAAAAATTCTTGAAGGGCAAGTGCCCTTTGAAATTTTTGTCATGGATAAAAACTTTGAAACAAATGAAATAACCCTTCAAATATTTTTTTAAATACTTGTGATCAAGGAATTTGACAAAGAGAGGAGGTTAGATCAAGTGTTAGTCCATAAAACCATGAAATCAACTCACTAACATACTAACATCTCTAACCCTAGATCTTAGGGGGAGCTTAATGAACAAATAACAATTGAAAACCCAACTAAAATGTAAATAATAACAATCTTTACTTTCCTTGAAAGATCCAAATGATTTCTCTGTTTGGCTTGTTTAGATTATGCATAAGAAGTCTTCATCAGTGACACATGGCTAACATCATGTCCTCTATGCACAATTGTTGAATACTTGGCTTGATTGATGGCTTGGCTCAATTTAAACATTATAACACTAGGATTTTAGCTTCATGAATCTATTCCTACATTATAACTCTACTTTGATTGAGCTCCTTAAATGAAGAGATGTAGGCTTGCTTTTATAGGATTTCAAATCCATTGGAATGGGTTAAATCTAACCATGGTTGAATTTATAAACTTTGGTTGAGTTTGGCATATTCCTAGAATATTATTTTAGATATTTCCATCAAATGACAACCCCCAAAGGTAATGAGTGTGTTCTATAATGTTCTAAGATGCTCTTTAATTTCCTTTTTAGTAATTGATTTAATTGATTTATTAGCTCATGGGTGAACTGAATTAAGATTTGAAATTGATTTAACTTGTTAATTAATTTTGATTAGGGTGCACAAGTTAATTAATTATTTTTAGGCATTTGATCATTTGTTTGATTTTGATTAATTAAATCTATGTATTTGCCTTGTTTAAATGATTGAATAGGACAAATTGATTTATTGTAAGGTTATAAAGCCAAATTTAAGACAAATAGAAATTTTTGGGCTAGGTACTCAATGATTGGCAAGAATTAATCTAAAGTTAGATATGAAGCCATTGGTGGCCAAATTTACATGTCAGCATTTTACCCCTATTTGGGAAGATGTTTCAAGTTATAAGCATAGTAACAGATTTTTAAAGAATAAAATGGTTCTTTATGCTTACAACTACAATGGTAATGATTGAATTGTAGCGACCTCCTTGAGGGAGTAGTTGTCAAGTGGGTTGGTAAACAGTCCCTTGAAAGAAAGAAGCAAAATGACGGGACCATAAAAATTAATATGATGGGATTAAAACACAATGATTTACCCAAAGTTGGGAAAAATCACTAAGAAATGCAAGTGGGACAATGTACAATGGTTTTCCCAAAGGTGGTTATAAGCATTGTACCTCGATAGTGGCAATGTGGTATGATAACACAATGATTTGCCCTAGTAGGTGATCTAATCATTGAGAAGATTGAACTGACCCAATTAGGATAGAAAAATAAGAAAGGAAAATTAGTGATAACATAATGATTTACCCTATTAGGTGATATAATCATTGAGAATGCATATGGGATAGTGTATAGTAATGATGTAGTATAACCTAATAATGAAAAACATGATTAATGGTTGATGATTGATAAGTTGATACAAAGGATAAAGATGAATTAAGACAACCTGCTAGTAGGGAGATGCTCTTCTAAACTAACAAAGGTTTAAATTATTTCATTACTTAATTACTCTATTTAGTATATGATTAGGTATTGGATTGGGATTGTTGTTGATGTAAGTGTCAAGGATATGGTGATGATACATTGATGTTGTAGACCTCTCAAAGCTAATTTTTGTTGTAGCATTTTATGGTGGGCCTCATGATATAACACCATGGGGTCTTGGCCAAAATATGCATAAGGAATGACTCCTAATATCCAATACTCAATGGAAAATAATTACACCAATGATAAAAATCATGATGATAATGTAGATGTTTGAATATGGATAGATTAAAGAATAATGTACAAGGAATCACCTAATGAACACATATAGACTGGATCAAGGCCATAGTATCAAAAGAAAACAAAAAATCACATAAACAAATAAACAAAATAGACAAACAAAGAAATAAATAAGTTTTAGTCCCTATGTTGGTATAAACAACATGAAGAACATTACCCATAGAAACTAGGCAACAACTGAACAAACAAACATGATGGGGGAATAGAAGAAAAGGAAGGGGGTGGTTGAGCTATCTCCATATTTGTTAGGCCAGTGGATGCTACCTACATAGTTACATGGATATGATGATCCAATGAAATGTTAGGCCGAATGTAGTTCTCCTAAGAAATGGGAAGAAAATGATGATTGATAGAAGACATGATGGATGTGATAAAAAAGGAAGAACTTACAAAATGGTGATATCATTGGATAAAAGGACAAAAAATATGGGGAAACTAAGGAACAAGTGGTTTATTTGTGACTTAGTGAGGGTTCCCAGAATCCTTAAGGCAAAGAAGTGGTTAATGTTTTTATTTTTTCTAAATGATTTTGAAATGTTTTTTTGGAATTTTTTAAGCATCTCAACTAAATCAAGAATAATGAGACACTAAAAAGGTCAAAGCTCACAAAATAGTGAGATAATTATAACTTGAAGTGATGCTCACAAAATGGTGAGAGTGTGAGAACTTGAAATGATGCTCACAAAATAGTGAGAACATTATAACTTGAAATGATGCTTGGAAAATGGTGAGAGCATTATAACTTGAAATGATGCTTGAAAAATGACAAGAACATGGATGAAGGGGGACTAAACTAACCTCAACATGAATTAAACATGACCCATATAGTCCCAAAATGGCTTTATCTCATAGTAGTTCACCTCACAATAGAAGAATCTGACTAGTATACCAGCTAATTCAAATAAAATAAGCATAGTTGGTATGATGGCATAGTAAAACATAGGAATGGCTAGGTGATATGTCAAGGGACAATAAATAAATGTTTCCCCTAGTTTGCCCATAGGTAGTTATAACTAGGATACAATTGATAGATCAATGATACCAATTTACACCAACATGCGATATTATTAGTATCAAGACCATTGAACACTGATTTGCCGCAATGGGAGATATAATCAAGATCACATAAACAAACTTGATAAGAAGGGAATAAGAAAGAAAGGATGCAACTACCAGAACTTCTATCATAATGCTCCAAAATACTACCTTTCTCTGAAATGATTTAAAAAAATCACTGAAACTAGTTTGATTCTATTTATTGAAAATGCAAAACCAATGGATGAACCAAGATCAAATACGCTAGGTTGATAGGATTCAAAACATGTTTGGTCAAGTAGGAATGGAATGGTTGTATGGTATAGTTAGAATGTCAAAATGAGAGGATGGTAGAATAAATAGTTTGATAATGTTATAAATATGAATATTTATAATATCATACAACTTGAAATGGTCTTTATAGATGATACATCAAGTTACTCAAGCATAATATCACTTGAGGTGAATAATGTTCATCAACTCATCAAGTTCATTATCATCTAGTGTGGTGAACCTATACGCTCTAGTGCCATAGTCTATAGTGATGATGAAAGGACCCACCCAATTAGGTTTGAACTTTCCTTTATATTTTTTTTCAGTTGTGGTATTCTTTTGGTTCTCTTTTAGGAAAAGATCACCAACTTCAAATGTTCAATGTTTTACACAACGATTGTATTGACCCTACAATCAATTCTGATAATCATGAAAATTATTCATACCATCTATACACTTCTCATCAAGTAAATCTAGATCTTGCAGGTGAGTTACTCGATAGTCATTATCATCAAGAACATGCTTGAATGATATGCTCAATGAATATAAATTGACCTCAATGGAAAGTATGGATTCAATGCCATAAATAAGTGAGTATGGATTGGCTCCTATGGGTGTGTGATGATTGGTATAGTATTCCTAATGAGCATGTAATATCTAAAGCTAATAATCATGACTAAAATCATTAACAATATTTTTAAGAATGTTAATAATGGTTTTGTTTAATGCTTCAACCTAGCCATTACCTTGAGGGTAATATGCCATTGAAAAGTGTTGTGTGATCTTCTATTCAACACATAGGTTTTCAACATCCTTATTCTTAAATGATCCTCCATTATTAGATATAATGTTGAAAGGGATACCATAGTGGTAGATGAGATGGTTAAAGATGAATTTGGAAATTTGCTTTTTAGTCACGTGAGGGGTATAGCTTTAACCCGCTTAGTCAAATATTTATTAGTGATGAGAATGTGTTTATGGCCATCTAATGAGGTGGGTTTTATCTTCCCAATGAGGTCAAGGCACCATGTAACAAATGGCCATGGTGTTAGCATTGGTTTTAAGGTCTTGGTCGGTACATGTATCAAATTAGCATGCCATTGAAACTTTTCACATTTCTTGAGATATGTAGCTACATATGTATCCATTATTGGCTAATAGTAACAAGTACATACAATATTTTTGGATAAGACTACCCAAATATTTGGGTTCCACATACTCCATGAAATTCCCATAATGCTAGTATAGATTCTACTGAAGGTAAACAATGAATCAAAGTTTCATCAAAACTATGATGGTATAGGGTTGGTCGAAGTAGGGTGTAACATTGGGTATTGTGGATGAAAGCTTTGGTTTATTTCTAGGATAAGTCTAGTGGGAGGATTTTATAATTTAAATAGGCATATAGGTTTGAGTAAAAATTAGAGTTGGGACCAATAATATCAAATATAATTACAATAGTTAAAGGTTAATGAGCTAGTGCTATTACATTTTCTACAAGAAAGTGATACTCACTAGTTGTGTCTGCATGACAAATCAATGATCCAATGGTATTTATGGAATATTTTATTCTACTACTTGCTCTTGGTAGATTCTCAAATTTAATGTTGATAATTAGGTGCTTAAGAGTGTTAACCATTACCTTATATGGAACTAGCTTGTCACCTTTAATTTGGAAGTGGTTTGTAATTTGATTAATGATTAACTAAGCATCACCATAAATTTTTGTATGACATATGTTCCATTGTAATACTTATCAAAGCCCTACGATGAGTGCTTCATATTCAACCATGTTATTGGTACAAGGAATATTGATTATAAATGACTTGGGGATTAGATCCCCCTGAGGTGTTATGAATAAAAGGCTTACCCTTGATCCATGTGTAGTGAATGATCCATAAAAATATAGCTTCTAGGGTTACTCCATAATAAGTGTTTAAATGATGGTCATGATGGATTCATTAAGAAATTATAATTTTAATGGCTTTGTGTCTTCATGAGGTGCTTCAACAAGATGATTTGTGAGAACTTTCCCCTTAATTGATTTCTAATTTACATACTCTATCTCAAGCTCATTGAGTAGCATGATCCATTTGGCCATACAACCTTACAAATATGTTTTTGATAGTAGATACTTAAGCATATCTACTTTAGAAATAACCATGGTATTATTGTTCGACATGTAGCGGCATATTTTCTGAGCTGTGAAGACCATAGTGAAACAAGGTTTTTTTATGGGTATATAGTTATGCTCATATGTAACAAGTGTATGACTTAGATAATAAACTACATGCTCTTTTCCTTTGTCATCATGTTGAGCTAGAAGTGCCCCTAGAGCATTATCAGTAGCAAAATGATATAACAAGAATGGTTTTCTTAGTATTGGAGGCAATAGAATTGGGAGATTCATTAGATAGTACTTCAACTACTAAAAATCCTTTTGATAATTGTTATCCTAATGAAATGTGACACCTTTATTTAGTAGGTGTGTAAATAGATGGCACTTGTCTGATAATTGAGATATGAAGCATCAGATGGATTGGATCTTGCCTTACAAACTATAGAGCTAATTTAGATTGGCTGGTGGTGGCATCTCTATTATGGATCTTACTTTAGCTGGATCAACTTTAATGCCCCTGCAAGACATGATGAAGCCAAATAATTTTCCTGATGTAACTCCAAACACACATTGCTTGGGGTTGAGCCTAACTTTGTATTCTCGTATTTGCTCAAATATCCTCCTTAATGCTACTAGATGGTCAAACCTAGTTTTGGATTTGCCTAATATATCATCGACATAGTATTCAATAATTTCATGCATCACATCATGAAATATGACTAACATAGCTCTTTGATAAGTGGCCCCTACATTCTTAAGGCCAAATGACATGACCTGATAATAGAATGTTCCCCATGGAGTGGTGAATGATAGTTTGTGTTGGTATTCTGGTGATATTCTAATTTGATTGTAACCTGAGAAGCCATCCATTAGTGAATGTATTTCATAACCCACTATGGGGTTAACTATCATATCAATGTTAGTAAATGTAAATTCATCCTTAGGTCATGATTTATTAATCTCATGGAAATCAGTACAAATTCTAATTCCCTCTAGTTTCTTAGGGATATGTACTATGTTAAAAATCCATTCAGAGTAGTCAATTGGTCTAATACATCCTACTTCTAAGAGTTTCTCTAACACTTTATTCACTAATATAGTAATGTAAAGATCCATCTTACACAACTTTTGGTTTACTATTTTGGCATCAGGATTGACCATAAGGTGGTGCAAAACTAAGGTGGGGTCCAAACTAGGCATGTCAAAATATGCCCAAGCAAATATATCTACAAACTCTCTTAATAGGGCTATGAAGACTTCATGCTTCTTCTCAGTAAGGGAGGTACCTAGCTTGATCTAATTTGCATCATCTAAGGACCCGATGTTAACCTCTATTATATTTTTGACTAGAAGAGTTGAGCCATCATTAAGGATAGTTGGTAATGATTTGAACTAATTAGTAACATTAGAGTCCTCTATTAGGACTATTTCTTTGACAAGCTCTCCAAGATATGAGGAATCAAAATCTCCTAATGGGAGTTTAGACCATGTGATAAATATAATTATAAATTATTGTATGACTTGATCAAAGGCTTCCTTATTTTCAAGATTGAATTTAGACCCATTATCATGTTTGTTATTACATCCTCTTGAATGATTCAATCAAAAGCTTATTGCTCTTTAGGGCTTAACTTAGATCCATATTGAAATTCATCATTGTTAGTTTCTTGCATGATTTGATCAAAATATGAATGTTCTTCAATACTAAATTCAGACCCATAGACAATTTCATCATTGGCGGTCTTCTGGTCTATACATGAAGAAGGTTGAACACCCCCATCTAGTGGTGCCTAAAATATGTTTTCACTACTAGACTGGCTTTTATCTTTACTATTTCCTTGGTAAAAAATTTCTTTAAATAGGTTTTCAATTTGAGACCTCAATGTTTTATTTATTTGATTTTAGCTAAGGGTGTTTAGCCATTATCCAAAACAAGCTTCAGGATCTAATTTGATTGTGAATCTTGATTTATGATCTCCCAATGGAACATTGTCCCTAAGGCCTAGAAAATCATAAAATGCTTCATCATTTAAAACTCATCAATTGGTATGTGTGTCTCTTGTTGGTCCTAATATATTAGTTGTAGATAATATAATGGTAGGGGATTGTTATGAGTGATTGGGTGAAAGGTAAAAATGGTGTGATTATCAAATAGGTTGATCTAGGCTAAGTCATTAAATAAGCTATGATCAAACTCTACTTTACTACCAACATCCTCATCACTAGTCAATGGAAATGGAGCATGGATAAGGTATAGGGTCACCCCTAGGTGGTTTAAATCCAATTCCATAGGGACCTTCATACTTGGTCATATGAATAGGTAACAACATTCCCTGTAGATTTGGCTTGAGGCCCCTTCCTTCATCATCTTGATTTTCCATGGTATGATTGGGAATGGGATACTTGGATTGTTTGTAAAAATTGGCCAAATTATCAATATAAAACCATGACTCATCTCCTTTGAGAGGTTCTTGTTCTAGGCCAGAAGCTAGTATGAAAATGACTGGTCTTGGATTATGAACATGGCCTTTCCCCTTTTTTTGCCAGTGCAAGTGTGACATAGCTTTAGGTCTTCCAAAGGCTTTTAGGTTCTGATGAAACTTTATAATATGAAATTTATCATGAGTCAGGTACTCTCCTGGGCCATTAGCCAAGATATTAAAATTATTAGATACTTTAGGAGGTGACATGTGACTAAGAGTATCAAGGGAATTAGGGTTAATCAGTTATCTTTTAACAATTCAAGGAGTATTGCCTTTCCCTTATATTATTTATTAGATGCATTCATGTTAAAATGGTAGTTGTAAATTTTGAACATAGCTTGTAGATGTTTACACTTCTCATATGGATGAAAATCTCATATAATGTTAACCTCCATCCCTGAATGGGATAACTTAATACATTTGTGAAATGTTGATGGGATTGCACAGATCTCATGTAACCAAGGCCTACCTAGAAGTATATTGTATGAAAAATCAAGATCCAAAACATATAAAAGGGAGGGCCCTATTTTCACTTGAACTTACACTTAATGAGGAGATGGGACAAGATTCTCCTCATTTAAGTGAGATAATGGAACCACCTCAAGGCTGCGGGTATTCCTATTAGGAGGTGGATCTCTAGATTAGGGGCTAGATCCCCCTGATGCATCACTAAATCTCATATCATAATACTAAATATTAGTAATTTTTCTTTTCAAGGCCAAATTACTACCCTTATTATCTGAAACTTTCCTTAGAATGGTTAATTTCCCTTTGTAACTTGTCAAACTGGTCAATTATGGTCTAAAAGTGCCAATTTGAGTCAAAATAAAATGCCAAAATGAGTTTAAAAAGAATTAAAAAATGGTTTAAAATTTATGAAATAATCAAATTCATCTTTATTCATGTTTAAAAAGGTGAAAATACCCTAATCCCAAAGTTTCAAAACTTGAAAAGGTCATTTGATATGTTAATTAGCCCCCAAAAGTCCCTTTTCCACCCCACACATGCCAAATTTCCATATTTAAGCATAAAAAAGGTTAATATTTGTATTTTTCATGAGATGTAACGTTATACTTCTAAAATATTCTAAATTAGGTGTTGGAAGTGAAGTCTATCTCTTAAAAGGGAAAAAAGAAGCTTGTTTTCACCTATTTTTCAAGAAAAGTATGGATTCCATATGGAATCCATACAGACAGGGTAGGGGAAGATCATACTAGGGTATATACAAGATTACATAGGAATTACATAGTGTTTCATGGCCATTCAGTCCCAAAACTAGCTTCTTTTTACTTTCCTGCTTATTGGCACATGGTGACATGCCTATAGTTTTTCTATAGGTACAGATTGATGGAGGAGGGTAAAGATCACATATTTTGGGTGAATAAACTATACTAAAATTAATTATTTATCATTTAATTGGTTTATAAATTGGATACTCCAATCTCAAGAACCATCCAATTTAAATTTAGGGAAAATTTTGCTACTTAACAACCAAAAAGATAGTTGTTTTTCTTCGTTTTAAATTCACCTAGGCAGAGTTTTGGAAAAATTAAAATTGTTCTAATTTATTGAGGACTTTTTATATCCTTACATAGTTTAATTTATGTGTTATTAATCCAATTAAAGGTAAAACAAAGGTCATAAACTCATCTAGTCCAAATTTGTAGTTTGTAATCTTGCAAAGAAGAGTTGTACGGTCATGGGAGAAGGAGACAACTTCAAGTTTTCAATAAATTAATTTTTTGAGTGTTTTCATCAAATTTTTCCTTATTTTAGATAAAAATAATCAGATATTATTTAGGTTTCATGGAAAAGAGACCCATTTACATTCTCTTAAGGTGCTCAAATGGGCTAGTTTAACTTTCTTTAAGGAATTTTTGTATTTTTGAGGTTTTTGGAGAAAACCATGTTTCATTCTTAGACTATATCTCTCCTCTAATGGTCACAATTTTGATATGGAGTGATGATCATGTGATTATTTTGTCAATAACTCATTCCCTTGGTCCTATCATTCTTCCAAATGTTTGTTTTTCCCCCATTTCCTTTCACCTCATTCCACTTCCTTAATATACCTTTTCACTATGTTCTCACTTCATTTTCACCCTCCTTTCATGTTTCCCTCATTTTTCCACCTTCCTTAATCCTACCAACCTTACAACTCATCTCCATTCCATGTTACCACCATCAAAGAGTCAAATTTTGATCAAAAGATAATATGAGTATGAGAAGAGAAGTTTGTAGATCTTGAGACATCATTAAAGTCATGGATATAGCCTACAATAGTACTAATTGATAGCTCACCATCCTTTTTAAGGATCAAGGATGATTTTACAAGCATCATTATCATCAATAGCATTGAGTTTTGAGATTTACATTAAATGGATCAAAAGATGAGAAAAGTTTACATTTAAATCCTTCCCAATGAGCTACTAACTGAAGCCTACAACCAGTCCATACAATAGAGTACCTCACTATTAACTTCAGTTGAGCATATGGCTTTTGAAAGGTGAACATCATGATGTGAATATATTAAAGTTGGTAAAGGTTCAAATATATGGTGTTTATCATCTTACTTTTCATCCATGGTATAGCTCGGTATTAATCAACCTTTCATAAGTGAAGGTTACCTTCATCTAACTCAATTAAACCCTATAGTAATTGTAGTGCATGGCCAATAAACTATAAAGAGAATGATGAAGGGTTTGAAAATGGGGTTAGTTTATATTGGCAAGAAGGTTTATCATGGATTATAAGAGATGTTAGTATAATAAGGGTTCATAAATCATCATGAACTAGCCTAAGGAATAACCTACATTGCCAATTTGATGTTTTATATGACTGTGCCCTATAAGGAGGCCTGATAGTAATATGAATTATTTTGAACCTATATAGGAGGTTAGTTTTTATTGGAAAAATAATTATTATGAATTTAGGGAGAGTAATTCATTATGATCAAAAGGGAAAATAGCATACCAATTCCACTAGGGTTTAAAGAACCACAAAAATGCACCTACAATGATTTTGCATACACAAGGCATTAGATATAGCCAGCTCTCATAAGGAGACCTACAGTCAAGTAGGTATGTTTGTTATATCAAGATATTTTAGTAAAAAGGGAGATTAGAGTGAATCAATAAATGAATGGATTGGCACCTTATGGGTGATATTCAACATAGAACTCAAAATGGCACTATATGTTTCTAAAATGACTCAAATGCATCAATATTTAACTAGAACTCTCTTAGGGGATAAAACATAGCTAAGCAAGGAGAGTTGGTGTTTTGGTGAGAACTAGCTTAATGTAGACTTCAAGAAGGTCTTTGTTTATTCATAAAGGGGCTATCATCCAAAAAATGAGGATAAAAAACATGTGGAGGAATTGATAAGGGCTAATGACGAGCAATTTAGACCTACAACTCACTATGAAATCTATAGGCAGTCAATCCTACAAATTCATACAAGTGAATGGAAGTGGCATATATATATATCTTTGAGGGAGTCTTGACCTTGTCATAGGGTTATTAATGCTTCAATGTGATCATCCTGGCATAAAGTAACAACATTCTCGAATCATTGGTCAAGGTTTCAAACACTTAAGGATTGTTAATACAGTCCATACACTATCCCCTAAGCTAACCTACAGGCCTGCCTTTTATCAAAATGAGCCTATATGATAGGTTTAAGGGTTTGATTTGGCTATATTGCCTCCAAATAGGCATGAGGATTAATTTGATTACCTATGGAGATAGAATACAAAGAAAAGATCAACTTGAGGGATTTAAGAAATAAGAAATTCACCTACAATTAGCTCAAGCAAAGGAAGAAGCTACAACCATTGTAGTTAGAATGAATCAATTTGAAACCCTATGTCATGATAAAGATGTAAAGGAAGGTTTTAAGATTGTTGTTGGTTTTATGAAATAAAAGAAGCATAAGTGGCATTTGAGTTGATTTATTTCATAATGTTTCAAAGTAAAAAGGGGCATTCTAATTCTAAATAAGGGTTTAGGAACATAGATAGAATCTACAGCCATCTATAGGGACTAATTACCTTAAAGTCACAACCAATTGCATGAAGTTGGGGTTTTACCTCCATAGTCTTGAAAAGGGTTTCATAATATTGATAAGGGTTTCATAATGCAATGGATATCTAAATAAAATAAAGAGGAGTACTATACATTCATCTACAACTCAATAATCACTTACAGTGCTCAGATGAAGTCCTACAGCCTTACATTCTCAAAGATCAAGTGATTAGTAGAAGCATTATAATATATAAGATGTAGGGGAATTGAAGTATGACTACTATGAGGTAAACTAGCATGAGTTAAAATGATTGATATAAAAATCATACAAGTTCACCATAAAATGAACCCATATTCCTTAAGATACACCTACAGGTCAGAACCTACAACCAAGAAAGGGAATTTACACTTGGAGGTATAGTCAATGGATTTTAAGGAGATTTCTTAAAGGTGAATGCTTTTAAGGAAGTCTTTGAATATATGATGGATATAAAATACATGTGAGGTCATGAATTGAACTCGGTGACATCAATAAGACCTATAAGGCTAATTTTAAACCCTATAGGTTTTTTTTTGCAAAGTATAAATGTTTGTATTTAATATGAAGGTTTCATGACAATATGGGATTTTTGACTTAAAGGAGGATGTTGTAACTATAGGGTTGATAATGGAGGATATAGGGTTTTATTTCCTGATTGATTAAATAAATTTCAATTAGGATACAATCCTAAGACCTATGGGAAGATACCTATAGTCACCTTTCAAAGATAAGCTACAGTCAATCTATGAAGGTTTGATTGCTCCAAGAAGCCTATTAGGGTGTTTAAGGTACTAAGCATACCAAGTTTTTAGATGATAAAATGGTGGGTATATTTAGTAAATAAGGATATATATTTATTAAATGATAAAAATTAATTATATCAAAGAATACAAGAGTCCTAAATCACCCTCTAGGCCTGCTCACAAGATTGAGGAGGCAGAATGTAGCTTTGGTTAGCATGGAGAGTTGAAGGTGATCATAAAAAGGTAAAAAAACATTATAATATTTTTATTGTGGTATAAATCTAGATAATAAAATTTTATATGAACCCCAAACACCCTAATTAATCACCAAATATAGTGAAAATCATAGTACACAGGCCATTGTATGGATTGTACTTAGTTCAAAGCCTATTAAGCTTGAAACTAGTCATTTGCCATGAAGGAGATATGTGGAAGGTTTTAAATTTTCATAGTTAGTATGAAATAAATTACTTAATATATTATGACCACTAATAATGATCAAACCTGATCAATTTTCACCTACAACAACAATTCACATTCATGGCAAGCCTAAAATGCCTTGTTTGGAGATCTTGATATGCTTGAAAATAGGGGTAAAGGCTATTTCCAAACTCATAAATAGATTATTGAGATTAATTAAGATTATTTTGACTTTATATACTATAAACCCATGAAATTCACTTTTATAACATGAAAACTCAATAAATAATTAGATAGTCCATGCACAAAGGTCAAAATTTGAAGAAAATTGAAGATTTTGGGAGCTAAAGATGGAGTTAGGAATTGAAATTTTGTGCACAGTATCATCATGATTCAAATAAACATAATAAAAATTTTCATATCCATTTTAAAATTGCAAATATTCACTATTTTATCTCAGACCTCAACCTATTTGTTAAAGATCACCATTAGAGCATACTTCATCTTGGAGTGCCTTAGAAGCTTATAGTACCAAGAAAAGGTTTAAAAGGAACAAAATGAATTTTTTACATCATAATAATACCTATGGATAGTGTAAAAAATCCAAATTTTATGCAAACCATGCTCACATAGTGTTTTGTAGGCAAATAGGCACTTAGGCCAAATGGGCATTTTTGAACTTTTCATGGAAAATTTGATTTTAGAGTGATTTGATAACATGTTACAAGTAGAATAATTATTTTTTTAGGGTTTTTTAAAGTAAGGTATGAGTAATTTTTATCTTGGTGAAGTTGTTCACTTTTTATAGTTCTAGACACCTTCATAAGCCACCAGTTTAGATGTTCATTTTATTCACCACATGTTGAGTTGGACTGAATGATCCTAGTATATTTTTATTACCATTATGAAATTATAATTCATAAAAAAATAGATCAGTTGAGGATCTATGCTTTATCAATAATCACTAAGAGCATAGGCAACTCATAATGCAATCAATTTCCCGCTAACAAGCTTCATTCATGTGGTAAATTTTCATTTATTTTTCATGGGAGTCTAATATTTTTAGGTATGTCATAGGGGTCAATGTGATACAAATAAATATAATTAGTTAGAGATTTGGAGGTCTGTACCTCATGAAATATTAGATTGAAGTTCTAGCTTCAAAACCTTCCTAAGCTCCTTAAAAACCTATTTTGATAAAAATGGATTTTATTGAAATAAAATCATCATGCATCAACCTAAAACATTTTCAAACATCAAGTACACTCTGGTAAGATTCCATAAATGTAAATTTAATGCATAGATCTATACAAATGAGGGAAGAAATCATGTTTTTCGTGGAAAAAAGTGTGTAAATTGAACTACAAGGAAATTTAATAGAATCTAATCATTTGAACTTGAATATTATAATTTTTTTTTCATATTAAAATATATATTTATTAATAAATAATCCTATAGGTTCTCCTATAAGTTCAAACAAAAAGGCCAGTATGCTGGAAATTTGTGCAAAATTGGCCTAGTCAAGCATGTTGACTAATTAGCAAAGTTTTTCTCATCCAAATCTTAATTTTAGTGACGAGGAATTGATTTTAAGGTATAATTTGTTTTTCTTTTAGTTTTTATGGCTTCTTGTTATAGGTTTAATGGTGTCAAATGCAAAGATTAGCCTTTGGGCCTTTTTGGTCAAAATGGCTTAGTTGATTAACTTGTCAAGTTAAAGTTTGGAATTGGATGGTTGTTCAAAGAGCTAACATGGAGTTTCAACGATCAATATATATTATTAACATGGAGTTTCATGCATGCTTCAGTTTTCAAACCCCCTTTTCATGCAAGATGGAGTGAGTTGGAGTTGACCAATCTTGCACTTTGGTTGACTAGTTAACAAGTCATGCATGCACTCTTGTTTATATTGTTAATTTAAGAATTTAAATGCTTCCAACTCAATTCAAGTTGAGTTATCCATTTAGGATGTGGTGTAGCTTTCCATGTAGAGGTTTTTGACCTATCAAAAAATGGGCCCACCATACAAACTTCTATGCCAGCCTTGAAGATATATACATGTTTGATGAATTTTGAAGAATTTAATATTTATTCTAAATAATGATTACCACATGGGCTCACCATCCATATTCCTATGCCAAAGTTTTAAAGGCATACAAATTTTGTGAAGGGAGAAGTTTTTATTAAATATTTTAAACATTGTAAAGGAGTGAGTCTTGAGTTAGTCAACCAAGATTAACCCTTCCCCTTTTTGAAATCCATATTGGCTATAATTAAGGTTGGATACATATTTATTAGCTTAATCAAGCCATTTTTTAGTAATTCCTGAAGCTAAGAGAGAAATTGTAAGTTGGACCATTTATCAATAAAGGAAGTTTTTGTTCTATATCTAAGTTGTGATAAAATAATAGTGTGTATTTGATTATGCATAAATTTATAAATGATATTTATTGGAAACTTATTTTAAAATAAAATGTATCAATGAGATTATTGGACACTTATTTTAAAGGAATGGCACTTCAATGGTATAGGGAACTCCTACATCAATCAATAACTAGGATGAATTTGGAGAAGTTTTGTGTAAGCACTTTGAGGATAAAAGTGACCATCTTTCACTTGTGAAGTAGCTTAAAATAATTAAGAGATTCAACCTTGAGTTCATGGTGGATTTCAATTATAGATTCCAGAAGAATTGGGACATAATTTTTGTAGTGATCAAGCCTACACCCAACTATGCTTTTCTATATTATCTAAAGGCTCTTAATTTAGATGTGGTTGTAGTGATCCAATCCATGGGAGATAATAATTTACCTAATGCTTTTGAAGTAGAAATAAAGGCTGAAAATTGTCTTATAAAATTAGGAAAGTTATCTCCAAGGCCTCTAATGCCTCTTTTTCTCAAGATTCATCCTCTTGCTCTAATTATTCATCCAATTCCAGAGTCATCAAAGTTCCATCAAATAGAAGGTGATCAAATTGACAGATTGGGAAGATAGAGAGTATTCTTAAGGCTCAAACTAAAAATTTGGTTGCAATTGAGAGGCAACAAGATCCACAATACAAACCTTATCAGGCTACTAATTAGAATTATCAACCTAATAGGTCATCTTATCAATCCAATCATCAAGGTCAAGGGAAGAATTCTCAATCAAGGAACTATAATCCAAATTCTATAAGAAATTAAAGATCTATTATGACAACTTAGAGTAATTATTCTCAATAAGGACAATGTAATAATTAATGGGATCAATCAAACAACATGGCAATGGCTCTAACTGGTGAGAGTTGTCATCAATCTTTCATAAAACAAAGTGCAGTTCTTCCTTCATTTGAAAATCAGCCACCTTATTATAATAAGGAAGCTTCTCTACCCTATGAAGACATTCCTTCATTCACTAAATTAGAAGTACTAAATCAATAAGGAAAAGGTAGTGGTAAGGCACCTACTGAAACTACATTTGTGAAATTCTAAGAAGGTGAGAATTCTTTTGAGAACTTGGCTACAAATCAAAGTCAAAATTTATCTAATGTTGATAATTCAGTTGTAGCACATACTAGATCTAAGAAAAAAGCAATTGGATAAGGTTTAATTCTTTAAAAGGTATCCCATTATTCTTCTCATCCATAACAAAAGACATCTACACATGAGCTGCCTCAAAAAATTTCAAATCAACAAGTTCATGATCCAAAAGAAAAGAATGTGAAAAGGCCTTATATTCCTCAATTTACACAACATTTGGGAGCTCTTTCTACTCATAAATTATATTTAAAGGTATCCACTTCTCCACTTTGTATTATGGATCATATGAATAAGACAATAATATCAATTTCAATGTGAGATACTCTATTAATCCCAGGACAAAAGGAGTACTTGTAAGAAGATCTTTCAAAGCTCACTATCTCTAAGAAACCACCTAAAAAATAACTATTAAGTGTTATCCTAACTAATTCCAATCCATTTAATGAGTCTCAACCTCTTAATGTGACTAAACCTCCTTCATTTTACCTTTTTGCTATCATTAGAGATTGTCTTGTCCATAATTGTGTGATTGATAATGTGGCTAGTACTTCTGTCATGCCCAAATAAATAGCTGATAAGTTAAGATTACAATATGAACCCCATGATAAATGTGTCTTTTAATTATATGGGTCTCCTACCAAGATATTATGTGTGTTGAAAGATCTAAAAATCATACTTGTTGCTTATCCAAATTTCACCATTTTATAGGATGTTATTGTTCTTGATTTACCTCCATATTTTGTACTATGCCTATCTAGATATTTCACTACCAAAATATAAGTTTTCCTTTATTTAGATTGGTCATATATGGTTTTTATAAATAGGTATGGAACCAAATTAACTATTAGATCAAACCTTATTTCCAAATTTCACCTTTAGCCATATATGCCAAATATGTCAAATATGAAATATATTATTTCAAAAGAAGATGATAACACCATTGATCAAGATCCTTCTAAGTATCTTGAAGGCATTATGGATCTTCTCCTAGATGATTGGGATTTTTATAATAAAGGACATGAACCCTAAAAAAGTATTGAAGATGTTAGTTTTGGAGTTTATTGTATGCATGAAGAAGGTGACTTATTGCCTAGTCTCATTAGTTCAATGCAGGATCAAGGAGTTTAGAATCTATTTTTTGATGGATCTAGAATGAAAAATGGAAGTGGGGATAGTTTAATGTTGTTTTCACCACAAAATAAAAGGAATTATTATTATATTGAATTTAAGTTCATTTGTACTTCCAATGCTGTAGAGTATGGAGCTCTTATTTATGGTCTTTAGTGGGATATAAAGAGGATATTAAACTCTTACAGGTGAAAGGTGATAGTGAACTAATAGTATATAAAGTTAGAGGTTTAAGTGAAAAAAATAATCCTCTTTTTAAGGCCTAAAAACATAGAGTTTATGATCTAATGGAATATTTCCTTGCATTTGACAATCACTCCATTCCTAGAGGAGTAAATCAACATGCTGTTAGACTTGCTACTATAGGTGCACAGTATGATATTTTAGATCAAACTAAGGAAAATAAAAATTAGAGAAAAATAAAATTATTATGTAGGCCTTAAATTCAAAATAATGATGTAATTTGGCAAGTTTTTGATTCTGATAAGAAAATAGCATATTTTATACAAAACGAGGTAGAATTTTGCCAAAGAAATCATGATAAATTGTAGGATCAATACGGAAATAAGATTATGCAATTAAAATAAACCAATATGCCTAAAGTTTTGGGGAATTTAGATAGAATTTTCAATGAATATAATCATCTAAGGAAATACAAAGTGAGTATTTCTTCCAAGAAAGAGAATTATGAGCCAAATAGCATCGTTGAAGGTAAGCTACTAAAGTTGGGTAAAGTTAATACTAATTCTAAGAGAGTAGATTTTGTTTCATTATGTCAAGAGTTAATGAATGTTTTTTCTTGGTAATAACATGATTTTAAAGGTTTTAATCCTAGATTGGCATAGCATACCATTGAAATGGAATAGAATCCAAACCTGATAAGACAAAAGCAAAGGCCAATCAACCTCAAGGTTGAGCTTCTCATGAGAAAGGAGCTCACAAAACTGATTGAATGAAGTATTATTTTTCCTATTAAACATTAAAAATGGGTATAAAATATTGTTCTAGTAAGAAAAAATAATGGAGAGATAAGACTTTGTGTTGATTTCATAGATTTAAATAGAGTATCATTGAAATATCACTATCCACTTCCTTCCATGGATCAAATCTTGTAGAGAGTTTCAGGTTTACAAAGTTTTTTCTTATTGTATGGGTACTTAGGTTACAATTAGATACTATTGAAAGATAAATATTAGTATAAAACCACTTTTACCACCAAATGGGGTACTTTTTCTTACAAGAAAATGCCTTTTAGACTCTACAATGCTGGAACTACTTTCCAAAGGGTAATGGATGTTTCTTTTCATGGTCTTTTGAGTGAAATAGGTTTAGTCTATCTTGATGACATTTCAATATTTTTAAAATATTTTAATGATCATCTAACACATTTGAATATTGTTTTTATAGATGTAGAAAATTTGGAGTTTATTTAAATCCAAAGAAATGCATTTTTTTAGTGCATGAGGGGAGAATTATTGGACATGTGGTGTCCAAATATGGTCTTTCCATTGATCCAAAAATAGTAGAGGAAATACTTACTCTATCATTTCCTAAACACAAGAAAGGATTTCAGAGCTACTTGGGTAAGATTTAGTTTATCGAAAGATTCATTCCTAGTTTTACAGAGCTAGTAAATCCACTTACTCAAATGCTTAAGAAACACCAAGAGTTCACTTGGAGTAAATAAGGTAAAATAAGTTTTGAATCTATAAAATAATAAATAAACCAAGCTCCTAATTTTCTCAATCTATATTTTAGTAAATATTTCTTCTTGTATACTTTCTCTATTTCCTGTACTATTTCAACCATGCTCATGCAATAAAATGATGAAGGTTTGGAATGACCCATTTCTTTCTTTAGTAAATCTTTATAAGGTTATGAAGAAAGATATTATTTTGTATAAAATCATGTTATTCATTTTATAATAGGTCTTAAAAAAATTATACATTTTATTTCAAATAACAAGATTATAATAATGGTTGTCCATCCAAGTGTAAAGGACTTCATTCGCAACAAAGACTTGAGAGAAAAAAAGATGGATGGGTCACTAAATGCATGGAATATGAAATTTAATTAAAATTTATAAAAATGGTATGAGGAAAATTATTATGTGAACATATTTCATAAGATTTAAAAGAATAAAAAGAAACAATTTTGACAATTCAGGACACTCAATAAGAAGCTAAAAATACACCTCCTACAAGATAGACACAGAACATTGCTAGATTTATTCAAACTAGAGAATGTAAAATAGGTTTTAATGTAACATAATTAAGAAAATTAAGGTTTAAATTAGTACCATAAATTCTGATTTATATAGTACTTTTCAAAAAAGACATTAGGGGTGTGCTTTTAAGGTGTGTTAAAACTAGTCAATTTGACAAGCTTTTTGAGCAATTTCATGATAGTCCTTCTAGAGTTAAGTTTTTAGCCAATAAAATAGAAAAAAAATCATTATATCTGGTTAATTTTTTCCTAAATTATTCATATATGATCATACATGGGTTAGGAAGTGTACAAAGTGTGCAATGTTTGCAAGAAAATAGAAACTAGCTACTATGCCACTAAAGCCAATTCAGGTTGAACAAAATTTCATGTAATGGTTTTTAGACTTCACTAGAATGATTAATATTATATATATTGCTGATAATAATTGGGTTTTGATAGATACATACTATTTCACTAGGTGGGTGGAAGCAGTGCCTTTGAAAGAGGCAAATGAGAACTCTATGTTTGAGTTGTATCAGAGCCTAGTCACTCATTTTGAAGCACATTCTACTATCATATCAGATAATGATTTGGAATTCAAAATTAAAAAGGTATGTGAATTGGATCTTTAAAATTTTATTTATTTGACATATTCATCTAATTACTATCCATAGGGTAATAGACTAGCTGAGTCTACTAACAAGAACCTGATTCAGATCATCAAAAGAATAATGGAAGATAATTATAAATCTTGGCATACAAAGTTGAATACTAATTTTATGGGCTGATAGGATCACCCCTAATAAATAAATTTTTCATTCACCATATCTCCTAATTTATGGAATAGAATCAAGGCTACCTATCTCATTGGAATTTATAGCTTTAGAGCTTGCACACTAGCTAAAGCTTTTGGAAAGTGATGTAATGGAGGTGAGAATGAATGAATTGAGAGAATTAGAATAGATAAGATATGATGATATGTATACCATGTGGTTAAATCAGTATCAAGTAAATCATACATTTTATAAGAGAGTTTCATCAAAAAAAATTTAGCAAGGAGACATAGTTCTCAAATGGGATGAAGAACATGCAAAGCTAGGTAAGCACTCCAAATTTGATAGCCTTTGGAGTGGACCTTATATTATAATTTATTGTAATAAGAACAATGATTTTAAATTATCCAAATTAAGTGGATAATAACCTACCATTCCTATGAATGGGATGTTTCTTAAATACTTCTATTATGAGAGTCACTCCTTTGTACATAGTTATAGTTTCATTCCTCTAAGTGTTTTTATACACATGCTTTCAATGGTTATTGTTTTCATTTTCATTGTTGTTGTGGTAATTTCATATAATTTCACATGTGCACATGCTATTTTTGTTTTTGTGTTAGTTTATATTATTGTGTTTTGGTCTCTAGCCTTCCCAATTTTAGTGTTTATCTTAGTCTTTCCTTGCCTGATTTCTGAGTTCTTTTAACTAGCAGGATGGTCAACCCACAAAAGTTGCAATTTTTTTTATTAATTTGGATTTTAAAGGCCAAATTACTACCCCTATTATCCAAAACTTTCCCCAAAATGGTCAATTTCCCTTTGTAACTTGTCAAACTAGTCAATTATGGTCTAAAAGTGCCAATTTAGGTCAAAAAATGCCTAAATGGGGTTAAAAAGAAGAAAAACTGTTTTAATAGTTATAAAATCATCTAATTAATCTTTATTAATGTTTAAAAATGTGAAAATACCCTAATCCTAAAGTTTCATAACTTGAAAAGGTCATTTGATATGTTAATTAGCCCCAAAAAGTCCCTTTTCCACCCAAAATGTGCCAAATTTACATATTTAAACATCAAAAAAGGTTAATATTTGTATTTTTATGACATGTGACGTGATAATTCTAAAATATTCTAAATTAGTTGGTGAAAGTGAAGTCTATCTCTAAAAAGGGCTAAAAGAAACTTATTTTCACCTATTTTTTAAGCAAAGTACAAAATTCAAATGGAATCCATATAACCAAGGTAAGGGAAGATTTTAATAGGATATATACAAGATTATATAATAATTAAATGGAGTTTCATGGCCCTTTATGACCCAAACAAACTTATTTTTACTTTCTTGCTTATTAGCAGAAGGTGACATGCCTGTAGGTTTTCTATTGGTACAGATTGATGGAGGGTATAGATCTAAAATTTTGTCTGAAGAAACTAGATTTAGATTTATTCCTGATGTTTCAAGTGGTTTATAAATTTTATTCTCCAAGATCAATAACCATCTAGATGAAGTCAGGGAAAATTGTGTTGCTTAACAACCAGAAAGGCAGTTATTTTTTTTCATTTTATCTTCAACTTGGAAGAGTTTTGGAAAAATTTAAATTGTTCTAAGTTATTGAGGAATTTATATATCCTTCCATAGGCTCCTTATGTTCTTCTTAATCCAATTAAAATTTAAAACGAGGTCACAAACTCAGCCAGTCCAAATCTACAATTTGCAAGCTTGCAAAGAAGAGTTGTACGGTCATGGGAGAAGGAGGTAGCTTCGAGTTTCCAAGAAATTCATGTTTTGAGAGTTTTAATAAATTTTACATTATTTTCAAGCATAATCATCAGATATTATTTTGGTTTCATGTCCAATAGACCTATTTCCATACTCTCAAGGTGCTCAAATGGGCTAGTTTAATTTTCTTTAAGGATTTTTTGCATTTTTAAAGGTTTTTAGAGAAAACCGCATTTCATTATTAGACTATATCTCTCTTCTAATGGCCAAAATTTTGATATGGAATCATTATCATGTGCTAATTTTGTCTAAAAATCTTTCCCTTGGTCTTATCATGCTTCTAAATGCTTGTTTTCCCCCCATTTCCTTTCACCTACTTCCTTAATCTACCTTTTCACCATGTTATCACTTCATTTTCAACCTACTTTCATGTTTCCATAATATTTACACCTTCATTCATCCTACAAACCTTCCACTGCATATCTATTCCATATTACCACCATTAAGGAGTAAAAGGTTGATCAAAAGGAAATATGAGCATGAGAAGAGAAGTTTGTAGATCTTGAGAGATCATTATAGTCATGGATATAGCCTAAACAGTACTAATTGATAGATCATCATCCTTCTTAAGGATTAAGGAGCATTTTCCAAGCATCATTCTAGTCAATATCATTGAATTTTAAGATTTCCATTAAATGGATAAAGAGATGATAAAATTTTACATTCAAATCCTTCCCAATGAGCTACTAACTAAAGCCTACAACCAATATGTACAATGGAGTACCTCACTGTTAGCTTTAGTTGAGCATGGCTTTTAAAAGGTGAACATCATGATGTCAATATATTCAAGTTCATAAAGGTTCAAATATATAGTGTTTATCATCTTAATTTTCATCCATGATATAGCCCAATATTAATTATCCTTTCATAAGTGAAGGTTACCTTCAACCAACTCAATGAAACCCTATAGTCATTGGAATGCATGGCCAATATACTATAAAGATAATGATGAAAGTTTTGTAAATAGGGTTAGTTTGAATTGTAAAGAGGGTTTATCATGTCTTCTAGGAGATATTAGTCTAATAATTTCTCATAAATCATCATGAACTAGCCTAAGGAATAACCTACAGTGATGATTTGATGCCCTATAGGCTTATTCCCTATAAGGAGGCCTGATAGTAATATGAATGATCTTGAACCTATCTAGGAGAGTAGTTTTGATTGGAAAAATAATTAGTATGCATTTTGGGAGATTAATTAATTATTATCAAAAGGTAAAAGAGAATACCAATTCCATTAGGGTTTAAAGAACCAAAAAAATGCACCTACAACCATTTTCCATACACAAGGCATTATATATAGTGAGCTCTCATAAGGAGACCTACATTCAAGTAGGTATGTTTGTTGGATCAAGATATTTTAGAAAAAAGGAGATTAGTGTGAATCACTAAATGCATGGATTGTAACCTTATGGGTGATATTCAACATATAACTCAAAAGGGCACATATAGGTTTATAAAATGACTCAAAGGCATCAATATTTACCTACAACTATTTTAGGGGATACAACACAGTTAAGCAAGGAGAGTTAGTGTTTTGGTGAGAAATAGATTAATGTAGACTTTAGGAAGGTCTTTGTTTAGTCATAAAGGGGATATCATCAAAAAAAGGAAGCTAAAAATCATGTGGAGGCCTTGATAAGGTCTAATGAGTAACAATTTGGACCTACATCTCACTATGAAATCTACAGGCAGTCAGTCCTACAAATTCAAACAAGTGAATGAAAGTGGAATATATAGATCTTTGAGGGAGTTTTGACCTTCTCATAGGGTTATTGATGCTTCAATGTTATCATATTGGTTAACATTATCAAAGCATTGATAAGGGTTGCAAACACTTAAGTATTTTTAATACAGTTCATACACTATCCCCTAAGCTAACCTACAGGCCTGCCTTTTATCAAAATGAGCCTATATGATAGTTTTAAGGTTTTTTTTTTGGCTATATGGCCTCAAAATAGGCATAAGGATTAATTTTATTACCTATGGAGATATAATACAAAGAAAATATCAACTTTAGGGATTTAAGAAATAAGAAATTCACTTACAGTTAGCTTAGTCAAAGGAGGAAGCTACAACCATTGTAATTAGAATGAATCAATTTGAAACCCTATGTGATGATAAAGATGTAAAGGAGGGTTTTAATCTTGTTGTTTGTTTTGTGAAATAAAATAAGCATAAGTGGCATTTGAGTTGGTTTATTTCATAATGTTTCAAAGGAAAAAGGGGCATTCCAATTCTAAAGAAGGGTTTAGGAACATAGATAGAATCTATAGCCATCTATATGGACTAATTACCTTAAAGTCACAGTCAATTGCATGAAGTTGGGGTTTTACCTCCATAATATTGAGAAGGGTTTCATAAATATTGATAAGGGTTTCATAATACAATGGATATCTAAATAAAATAAATATGAGTACTATACATTCATCTACAACTCAATAAGCACCTACAGTACTCAGATGAAGTCCTACAGCCTTACATTCTCAAAGATGAAGGGATTAGTAGGAGCATTATAATATATAAGATGTAGGGGCATTGAAGTATGCCTACTATGGGGTAAAATAGAATGAGTTAAAATGATTGATATATAAATCATATAGGTTCACCATAAAATGAACCTACAGTCCTTAAGATACACCTATAGGTCAAAACCTACAACCAAGAAAGGGAATTTTCACTTGAAGGTATAGTCAAGGGATTTTGAGGAAATTTATTGAAGCTAAATTCTTTCAAGGAAGTCTTTGAATATATGATGGATATAAAATACATGTGAGGTCATGAATTGAACTCGGTGACATCAATAAGACCTACAAGGCCAATTTTAAACCCTACATGCTTTTTTTTAGCAAAGTATAAAGGTTTTTATTTATTATGAAGGTTTCATGACAATATGGGATTTTACACTTAAAAGAGGATGTTGTAACTATAGGGTTGATAATGGAGGATAAAGGGTTTTATTTCCTAATTTATTAAATAAATTTCAATTAGGATACAATCCTAGGACCTAAGGGAAGATACCTACAGTCACCTTTCAAAGATAAGCTACAGTCAATCTATGAAGGTTTGATTGCTTCAAGAAGCCTAGAAGGGTGTTTAAGGCACTAAGCATACCAAGTTTTTTAGATGAAAAAATGGTGCATATATTTAGTCAAGAAGTAAATATCTTGAGGAAAGAAGAAAAATTAATTATCTCAAATACTAAAAGAGTCCCAAATCACCCTACAGGCTTCCTCACAAGCTTGATGAGGCAGAATGTAGCTTTGGTTAGAATGGAGAGTTGAAGGTGATCATAAAGAGGTGTAAAATCATTTTATGAATTTGATTATGGTATAAAAAAAATCATAAAATTTTATATGAATCCCAAACACCATAACTAAGCAGCAAATAAAATCAAAAGCACATTAGACAGGCCATTTTATGGATTATACTTAGTTCAAAGCCTAATAAGCTTGAAACTAGTCATTTGCCATGAAGGAGATATGTGGAAGGTTTTAGTTTGGTATAGGTGGTATTAAATCACATACTGAAGATATTATGATCACTAATCATGCTCAAACCTTATCAATTTTCACCTACAACAACAATTCACATTCATGGGAAGCCTAAAGTGCCTTGTTTGGAGATCTTGATATGCTTGAAAATAGGGGTAGAGGTTGTTTCCAAAATCCTAAAGAGACTATGGAATTTAATAAATATTATTTTGAAATTTATAGCCTCTAAACCATGAAATTCACCTTTAGATCATGAAAACTTAGTAAAAAATGTAGACAATCCATGAACAAAGGTCAAAATTTGAAGAAAATTGAAGATTATAGGACCTACAGATGGAGTTAGGACTTGAAATTTTGTGCACAAAATTGTCATGAGTTAGATAAAATTATTAAAAAATTTAATATCCATTTGAAATGTTCACATATTCATTGTTTTGTCTCAGACATCACGCTGTTCATTAAAGATAACCATTAGAGCATGTTTCATCTTGGAGTGCCTTAGAAGCTTCTAGTGCCAAGTGAAGGTTTAAAAGGAATGGGATGATGTTTTTAAATCACAATATGACATATAGAGAGTGAAAAAACTCCAAATTTTTTACAAATCATTCTCACATATTATTTTACAAGCAAATAGACACTTAGGCCAAAAGGCATTTTTTTTAAATTTTCATTATAAATGTGATTTAAAAGTGATTTTATAGCATGTTAAAAGTCCCATAATTATTTTTTTATGATTTTTAAATCAAGGGAATAGTAATTTTTATCTTGGTGAAGTTTTTCACTTTTTATAGTTCTAGACACCCTCCCAAGCCACCTGTTCAAATGCTCATTTTGTTCACCACATGTCAAGTTGGATAAAATGATCCTAATATGTTTTGAGTATATTTATTAAATTGTAATTCATAAAAAAATGATATTATTTTAGGAACTATGCTTTATGAACAATCACTAAGAGTGCAAGTAGCTCATAATGCAGTCAATTTCCTGCAGGCAAGCTTCATTCACATGGTTAAATTTTCATATATTTTGCATGGGAGTCTAAAATTTTAATGAATTTTAGAGGGGTCAACATGATACACATAAATGGAATAAAGTTGATATTTGGAGGTTTGTACCTTATGAATTATTAGTTTAAAGTTCTAGCTTTAGAACCTTCTTAAGCACCTTAAAAACTAGTTTAAAAAATGGATTTTATTGCAATCAAATCATCATGGATCAACCTAAAACATTTTCAAACATCAAGTAAAATCTGAGAGTATTCCATAAATGTAAATTTAATACATAGAGATACATAGATGTAAAAAATAATGTTTTTTTATGGAAATAAGTGTGTAAATTGAAGTATAGGGCAATTTAAAAGAATCTGATCATTTGAAATTAAATATTATAACTTGTTATTTATATAAAAATATTTAGTTAGTAAAAAATAATCCTGAAGGTGCTCCTATCAATTTATTAAAAATGGCTAGTCTGCTAGAATTATATGGAAAATTGGCCTAGTCAAGCATGTTGACTAATTGGCAAAGTTTTTCTCATCCAAATCTTAATTTTGGTGATGAGGAATTATTTTTTAGTTGTAATTTGTTGTTTTTATATCTTTCATGGATTTTTTTTTTTAGGTTTAATGGTTTCCAATTTATATATTAGTGTTGGGGCCTTTTTGATCAAAATGGCTTAGTTGATCAACTTGTCAAGTTGAAATTTGGCGTTAGATGGCTATTTAGAGAGCTAACATGGAGATTCAATGTTGCATATATTTTATTAACATTGATTTTCATGAATGATTTAGTTTTAAAACCCCATTACCATGTAAGATGGAGTGAGCTGGAGTTGACTAGTCTTGCACTTTGGTTGACTAGTTAACAAGTCATGCATGCACTCTTATTTATTTTGTTAATTGAAGACTTTCAACACTTCCAAATCAGTTCAAGTTGAGTTTTCCATTTAGGATGTGGCATATATTTCCATGTTTCTACACCAACCTTGAAAATTCATGCATGTTTGATGAATTTTGAAGAATTTAATATTTATTCTAAATAATGATTACTATATGGGCCCACCATTTATATTCTTACACCAAAGTTTTAAAGGCATGTAAATTTTGTCAATGGAGAAGTTCTTATTGAATATTGTAAACATTGTAAAAGGATTGAGGCTTGAGTTAGTCAACCAAGACTAGTACTTCCCCCTTTTTAACTCCACATTGGGTGTAATTAGGGTTGGAGACATATTTATTGGCTTATTCAAGCCATTTTTTAGTAATTTCTAAAGCTAAGAGAGAAATTGTAAGCTAGACCATTTATCAATAAAGTAAGTTTTTGTTCTATATCTAAGTTTTGATACAAGAATATTATGTATTTGATTGTGTATCAATGTATAAGTTATATTTATCTCCTTTTTTCATGTCCCTTCCTCACCTATATCTCTCTATCTCACCCTTTTATAGGTCATTTGAAGAGGTTTTCAATCCTTCATCTGAATTTTTTTCCTTAATGACAGAAATATAAATTTCATTGATTATATGTGTACATTAATTTCAATAACTTCAAAGTATTTGGATAATTCAAGTGCATCACCACCTATAATTAGGATTTCCTTTCAGTTTCTTTTCCCCTTTTCAATTGAGAAATCATAGTAGTCAAATTTATTATAAAAAACTTAAGGGAACCAGCCCTCTATAGAATTTATTCTCATCATAGAGTCACCCATACTCTGATAAGTTCCCATTATATCAATAGAATTTAAGGTGTGCTTGCACATCTTCAAGTAGGGTGCACTCTAGAGTGATAATAGTAACACTTGGAGATGAAAAGGGACAGGGGTAACATGAAAGTAAGCCTAGTATATATGATGTGATACACAAAAATATTTTCTCTACTCATACCCTTAACATTCACTTGAAACTAAAGACAAGTTTCACATACACTTCATCCAATGTTAATTTTACCTCTCACATCAACGCATCAACATGGGGTCTTCAAGATAGCATAGGCTAGGGGGAACTAAGAAATAGGCATTATAAGAAACTCTATTGAGTATCGTACTCACTACACTTGGAATATAATTTGACACTTCTTTTTGACTTGTAAAAGGGATATTTCAAACACACAAGGTACTAAGGAGAGTAACATGTGAAGGTAGACAAAACTTACACTTGCACAAGACTAACATCCATTGTGTAAACTTAGTGATATATTTTAATGAGGTAAAACACTTATACTTATTGATTAAATTCAAAAAAAATTAGGGATTCACCATACCCAAGCAAAGAGATTCCTTACAATAGCCAAGAAGGCTCAACTTATAGAAGATATGAGAGGAAAGAGAGAAGGGGAGTCCAAAAGTCACTTGGACATGTGTCAAAAATGTGAATATCAGTTAAAATTACATGGGAGAAAGGAATTTTATGATCCATATATAAAAAGGATCTACCAATGTCATCTCCAATCATCCAAGACCTGCAAAATGGTCAAGAAATTCCTTTTCTATGCATGGAAAATTGCCCCTTATGATTAGCCTTCCAAAACTACCCTATAACTATAACTAACTAGGTTTTATGATGTATTTTAGTAAGAGGGGTTAAAAAATATTATTAACATGCATTGGTGAGGTCCTAAACCACTCATACCCCCAAAGATGAGAAGCACCAACTTGCCTAAGATGTTGAGAACCAACACAAAACCTATCAAAATAAAAATTCTTAAACTTTGATTTCTTCTCAATATAATATAAGAACCCTACAAGAACACTCTTCTCCAAGTTTACAACTCCACACAAGTCACCAACACCAAACTATCTCTTCAACACAAGCATTAACCCCTTCACAAATATTTTGCTCAAATACAAATATGCACTCATAAATATATTAAAAATAAATTAAATTACATTTATTCTAATGAAAATTTTCTCTACTCAGTCTCATAAAAATATTGGTCACCAAGACCCCAAAAAACCTTTGCACAAGGTCTCCAAATATCAACACACACACACTTGCCTATCTTAGCTTGATCACTCACAAAGAGAATAAAAAACATATTTTATATATACCATTATCAATTATGGTTGGATATTTATCCTTATTATATCTTATACATAATCACTTGTCTTCCAAGGTCATCCATGAACCTTTGTAACAAGTTTTTAGTTCATGTAGTGAGCCCATGTCTCATACTCCTTACAAATGAAACATAGCTTCACTTTGTAAGACTATGTTTGAACAATAAGAGATTGGTAAAACCTTAAAAATAAACTAAAATATCTTAAATGAGTCCTCAACACTCTCCAACCATAAATAATTCTTCATCTAACCATCTTCCCTATAATCAAACTCAATCACTCAAATTGAGTTCCTTTTGCTAGCAAAACCATCATGATCAACTATGAGTCAACCATTCACTAAAATCCAAGTGACTAGAAACAATAAAAATTACATGAAAAGATGAAATTCAACCCATAAATCACCTCCAAAATATTATACCCATCCCTACTCACTGATTAGGCCTTCCAATTCCACTTATAACTCTAACTGGTTTTTCTTATTCATGGCACCCTTTCCTTCATATCAACTAGAAAAATTTGAGGACCTATAAATTTGACATAGATAATTAATCTTCCTAAAAATTTCCATTAATTTTTTAATAAATTTATAATATTTATTACACACCCATTTTTTCCCCTGGTTACTTTTAGAAATCTCTCAAAATATCAAAAACACTATTAGAAGCACTTTTTATATGGGACACATAAATAGTCAAGTTTGAACAAACACATCTTGAAAATACTAGACAAGTCCTATAAAACATTAAAAAATACTTATATACATCCAATACATTATTAATTATCAAAAATAAGTATCTTTAACATCAGGTCTTAAGACTAGGGATTTTGCACATAAAAACCCTGCTTACCTTTTTAGCAATCATTCATAAAGAATAGGTCCTTAATACATGAAATATTGCTTTTATTTTTTTATGAACCTTACACAATATATAAAATATACTTATCACCCCATTCAAATTATACATGAGATGAATAATGTAAGAATTTTCCTCTTGAGCTCAAAATGCACCATTCAAGCACACTCTGAAGCACATGAAGACTTTTCTTGACTTTATATCTCCTTATCTAACCTAATACATAATAAAAATGACTGAAAAAAGTTTATTGACCATATCCCATGTAAATAAAATCTTCACCAACCTGAAAACACCCTTTAACCCTTCACAAGGCCTCACAAGCCTACTTAGGCCAACTAGGCCAAGAGCCAAACAACCTTTGAAACCAATTGGAAGTCATATACCTAACCTTTTTTATTCAAAAATATTTGTAAAATTCATATGCCAAGAATAATGAGTTTCTTACCATGGAATACAAGCTATAGGACTCAAAATCCTATAGGCAACCATGCATGGGCAAACCTACTAGACTTACATACTTCATGAGAACCTCATGAAACCACTATGACCTGCATATAAAATTCCAAGATCATGTATTTAAATACCATAACATGCTGCATGCCACCATAAATTCATCCAATCAACCTTGATGCAAACATCTCATTGTACCAAGCACATTAGAACACCATGCTCTATCTCATTGCACCTATTATACAACTTTATCATTGCACATACCTTGTAGACATCAATGAAAACACTTACCCTCAATTTCCAAACATTATGTTCATTAAGCCAATCTAATTTTAGTTTCATTCTACTCCTTGTCAAATAAGAATCATCATGCCATCTTCTTATCCTATCATGACTGGTTGATATTTTCATTACGACATTCATCTCTTGATTATATTCTTTGTTCTCCCATCTAGTGTTATTAGTTAGACTACCTCATGTGTTTTCATTATAAATAAATAAAAACAAAGCATGTGCACATGTCATAAGCAATATCATAATCATAATCATAACCCTATTAATAATAATAAAACCATAACATCTATGGGAAATAAAGAAAACAACCATTTTCCACCACATATCTAAATCTAAATAATGTAATACAAATACTCATTAAAATTTAGCATGTCATAAGCATAACCACAAATAAAAACCATCTCATTCCTAGCTAGATAAGTCTAAATCAGTGTCTAACATCCATAAGTAATATAACATCATATCATAAGCATTAAACATCAATGTAAATCATACACCATGAGCATAATCAATAAGCAATGATCATGTATATATCTCCTGAGTCAAATAAACATAATAATGTGTACAATAAAATAGACATGTCTCTCTTTAAATTTATATCTCACCGTATCAACTTGTAGGATAGAATCAAACTAAGATACAACATAAATATCATAAGTTATGTTTTGTATTTGCCCCTGGGGTACCACTGTCTCCTAGTGCACCGCTAGATCTTGGTGCCTACCCCTATAGTACCTACCTATCCACCAATGGTACCTATTTTTACACCTATATATGCTACCCACTACCCTAGTTTCACCACACTAACACCATTTGACAAGTTCACTCTATACTCACCCCAATGGGGTTCCTTAGGGTACCAACTCAAAACTTTATCCTCATAATACCGTAACTCCTCTACTATAGCCAAGTATCATGCCATGGGGATGGTGCTTAGTGGTTTTAACTATTTCACTACCCCTCATCCTCTCTACCTTAGGGAGTCCTTCTCTTATGTAACCAATTCTAGTGAAGCCCTCACTTGGTCCTTGTCACCTATGACAGTGCTAACCTGACCCTATAGACCAACCCCCTGTGCCTATGCCCTATGGCCCCCTCTCCTATCTATGTCTATATCCATTGTCCTCATACATCCATAATCCCCACCAATATCTATCATTTCATGTAATGCCTTGTATCATGTCATGTACCCATCTATAAATATAGTATCATCTATTTGTGTGACCTAGTTGACAGTTCCTCATGTTCTAGTAAAATTGGCGTGGGATGTGGCTCTAGTAATAAAATCTTTGATTCTTTGTGCCTATACCTTAAAAATACACCTATAATACCTTTTAATAGGTCAAAATATTTATGTACCATGTCAAAAGGTATTGGCTCCACCTCCCCATCCTACCTACCGAATATCTTTCTATAACTCTATAGTGAGAGTGTCTACCTCCTGTAGCTAGGACACACTAGAAATTGAACATAAGGTCTTTAGGTGATATATTTGATCACTAGTGAACCTCTAAACCAATACAAATCATGGTATCCTCCTCTTTCACTTGACACAGTGAAGTCACCCCTCCATTGCATGAACTCAATAGGAAATTCAATCTACATGTATCCTACCCATGACAATCCCACTAGCCTTAGCACCTAGATGTGCTCATAGACCCAAAAATGTAGAACTAGGAAAACAATGATACCATACCTCTTGTGGGCCTTGAACCCCAATATCTCCATGTAAATATATATTAGGATAATAGGTACTTAACTAAACATATTATGCCCTAGTAGCAACTCCACCAACACCCCCAATAGCAAAAATTAGAACCTCTTACTACTCAAGTTAGGAAGATAAAAGTAGGAGATGACCATCATAATCATCATAAAAAGTTTCCTCTTTCTTTAATCCTTCACATATATCATGTTATATTAAAACCCCCTATCATGCCATTAGACTTGATCATTATTAGCTCCATATAATCTCTTGATGTTATCCTCATGATCTTCTCACTCTATATGGTAGATCAGATCACCCTAGAGTAGAAGCTATGTGATCCTATGAACATCCTCACACAAGATTATCATCTCACTGATTGGAAGTAGGAATGTGTTCATGGTAGGATACCATCTCTTGATGAGTTCTAAAATCATAGATGTATCCTAAGGCACATGATGATAGTGCCTCATGTTTCTATGCTAAATTGCTTTCTACATTCAAAAGAAGAAATAAGAAACTAAAAGAAATGGTCAAGGCTAGAAGATACCTGATAAAGTCGTGTGCACTAAAATCAGACGTTGGAAGATTCTCCTCTTTGGCTGTGGAGGAATGACACCTGCGAAGAAAAGAGACTGAAACACAAAAAAACATTAGTCAAAGATATGGTGGGCTGTCAGGCAAACGCCCGATCCTGAAAGTATGAAGACTTCCTAGAAGGATATCAACCCACTGATAAAAAAGCAGAATATTGGACTAAAGTAGATATAATGAAAGATAAAATGACAAAAATAAAGGATAGAAAATAAAATGCATACCTGATAATGAAGTAAAATGTTCTGTACAGTCACCGATGTCGGTCTCTGTAGTGCCGATGTCGGTTATGTAAAGTGCCGACGTCGGTTAAAGTGCCAGCGTCGGTCGGGGTAGTGACCGGCGTCGGTCGGGGCAAGTTCTGGATAGAGTCTGGGTGAGTTGCAAAAGGTCTGGTATAGTCGGGATAGGGTCTTGGTCAGGGTCGGAGCAGGGTTTGGATAGGGTCTAGTCAAAGTAGGTTAAGTTTGGACAGGGTCTGGGGGTTTTGGTCGAGTCTGGACAGAGTTATAGATTTGGATAATTGGCAAAGATGTAAAGAAGGGACTCAAGGTTTAGGGCTACGGTCTAAAGATCCGGAGTGATAGAAATAGAAATAACAAACAAATAATAACCAAAAATAAATAAAAAACAAATAGAGGAAATATTTACCTGTCAAAAGACATGATAAAAGCCATGATTGAAGTTGTCGAAGCGTTGCCGTAAGATGATCGAAGCGAATGCAGATTGGTCGAATGCTGGAGTTGGTTGATCGTCAGAGCTGATTGGTCGCAAGAGTCTATGAATGTCCAAGTTCGGGGTCGATTGATTGATTGATTGATTGATTGATTAGCCTTTGGGAGTGATCAGCGGACACTGATGAAGGTGAGGGACGATTCGAGAGACGGTTCGATAACCGATCGGGAAACCGATTAAGAACTGAATGATAACTGAAAATGGGTAACGGTAAGGTGACCGACGTTGGCAGGATTGCCGACGTTGGCCGATAAGTGACTGACGTCGGCGACGTCGACTGGGTAATGACCGTTGTTGGCAGATGCACAATGGGGATAGAGTCTAGTTTTAGATCTGTGCTCATTTTTACATGCTGCGAGGGTCGAGGCTAGTGGAAAAAGTGATCGACAAGGGTTAAATAGGTGAAGAAGAAGAAAATAGGGGATGACCAGGGGAGTCGACACGATTTTGGTGTCTACATTTACCCCTTTTTGTCTTGTTGGTTATTCTGGACGAACTGCAAGACAAAAATAGGAGTGATTGCCCCAGGTGTGGGATAAGGTTGATTTCGTCTTGTTGGTTGTTCGAATGAACTACAAGACAAAAATAGGAGTGGATTGCCCTGATTATGGATGAGGTATTCCCCCTCAAATTAGGAGTCGAGGGAAGGGAACCGGGAATCAAGTGCTGATTTGACAAAGAGTGGATGAAAAAGGGGGGAGGGTGAATGCTACAAAAGTCGTGATTGCGCGCATACCACTGCACGAGATGGTTAGGTCAAAGTGTCACAGGTCAAGGGTCGAGGAGTGCCAAAATTGAAATAACCAGGCCCCAACATTTAGTCGTCTGCTGATCGGGTTATGCAATCTAAGCTGAAGCTCCAATGGGTCGTCGCGTTCCAGGTATCCCAGGCTCAGGAAGTGCTCCTAGAAACATGAAAAAGTCACAAGTAGTGCGGATCAACTGGCTTGCGATCCTATACTTGTGAGGGTCTTAAAAGGTCTACGCATAATGCTGCTAACTAGTCATGAGGTAGCATTCATGCAAAAACAACCAAGGCAACAATCTCTTGGAAGTGGTCAAGGTCAGAGGAGATAGGCATGATCTCCAATGGTCAGTGGTCGAGGGGAGGAATGGACGAAAGGATGTGGTTGAACTAACCTCAGAAGACCCCGTGGCAACTGAGTGCTACCTACATAGCCCTGGTCATAGGGCCTTAGGCCAATGTAGTTCTCCCTAGAAGGGAGGGACAAAGAGATGAAATTTGTCGTGGTCAAGGGCAAGGTTATGGTTAAAACAAGGAAAGAAGGTTTGTCCATCAGAGAGATGAACAAATGAGAATGGTTGAGCTAACCCCAAAAAATGGTCATGTCATCTGAGTGCTACCTACAAAGTCCCTGCAGAAGGGCCTCAGACCAATGTAGTTCAGACAAAGGGTCCGAGTAGAAGACAGCTGGTCAAAGTGGTCGATAGATTGGTCTTGGTTATGATGAAATGATGAGGAGAAGAGATGTTGCAGCCTTTTCCAAATGGTGTATTCTACAACATTGGTCGAGAGGTCTTTCATCCCTAGCAATATTCCATATTCGTGATGGATGTATGCTAAGAATGAATTGAGGTCTATTTATGCTTCAGCAAGTATTGGTTTATGCTGAACATAAATTGCAGCGGGTCGATAGTTTCCATGTGTATTGCTGTCCATAGAAACTAGGGGGAATAAGCTATGGGAGTGGTTTGAAAAAGAGAGTTGAGTTGAGTTGATTGACAATTGATGAAGGTGAGTGTGACCAAAGTGCAAAAGAAGTGAAAAGCATATTGCTCTTTCATTGTCAAGGACCAAAAAGATAGCATAGATAGGGGTTATGAGAACCAAGAGCCCCATTCATGCATGACGTCATTGACCATATTTATGTTAGAGCGGTAATCGAATCACTTCAACATTAAAGTGAGCTCGAAGTCCCTTGAGCAGGTGATAGGAGGAGAAAAAAGGGTAACCCGTTTTAAGAGCAGAGATAACTTTGCCCCTTTTTATAGGAGACCTTGAGACAACTATAAGTCAAGTCCATGACTCATTTTTTTTTTTTTTTTTTGGGGTGCAGACTGATCAATGCAGGAAGCCTGCATAGAGATGTCATTTGCTTGGTGGTCAGTTGTGAAGCTGATCAATGCGGGAAGCTTCTAAAATAGTGCTGTTTATTGCCAGATTAGTCATAGCCATCCTTCGAAGGAGTGGTCTAGATTTTTGTTTAATATAAGGGCTTTTGAATAGCTGTCCTTCGAGGGAGCAGTCTATTAATTACAACAATGATAGTATAGCTGTCCTTCGAGGGAGCAGTCTACCTTTTGATTTGATATTGATGTAGTGACCATGGATATTGTGACATCTTGATTTGTTTTTATAGAAATGTGAGTCATGGACAAGATTATAGAAGGTCAAGGGCTCCCTTTTATTAGGACAAAGCATCCATACAGCATAAAAGGGTTATAGGAATTGTTAAGAGGAATAGGGTTGAAAGGAATTAGGATTAAGAGGATGGGGATTGCTCAAGGAATGAGCTCAAGTTAAGTGTCAAGTGGACAAGTACTCGACTAGCAGTAGAACGATCGCAGATGCAACGCATTAAGACACTCAGGTTCTGGGCATCCATCAAGAGAAGACAGACGATAGGTCCCTGATCCATACTTGTGCGTGATAATAAAAGGTCCGAGCCAATTAGGAGCAAACTTGCCTCGTTTACTTCGCTCCATATTGGTCATGTGTTGATTGATGAGTGGATGTGAAGTTGGTTGATATGGTTGTTGATTGATCAAGACTGGTTGAATGTTTTGATAAAAAGGTTGGTCAATGTTTGGTTGAGATTTGGTCATTTGATAGTTGGTCAATGGTTGGTTGAGGGTTGATTGGTTGGTATTTGGTCTTTGGTTGGGTTGAATGTTTGGTTGAGGTCGGGTTAAATGTTTGGTTGCTAGTCTAGTTGAGGCTAAGTTAAAAGAGTGATTGATATGTGGTCGAGACTGGGTTGGAAGGTTGGTCGAGGCATGGATGAAGGTTGAATTCCCCCAGTGGCTAGGGAGAATGTTTGACGGATTGGTTAAGGTCGATTGAGGCTTAGTGGTCAGATGGATTGTGTTGATGTCGAATAAGGGGGTTAAAGGCGGTGAAGGGACTAGTCTGGCATGGAGATCTCGATTTGGGTGACGAGGTTTGAGAAACATGGGTTGGTGTTGATGATTTGTCAGAGGGGGGGTCAAGATGATCCTTGATGAGAAGGGTATCCTTTCTCCGTTGTTGATGATTGACAGCTTTGAGAGCGCAACAACACTCAGTGCCATGTCCCAGAGTGTGATGATAGTGATAGAATTTAGAGTTGTTGAACCAAGATGGCTTTGATCCGAGAGTTGATGAGTGGGGCGGTGTTGAAGGTTGATTGATGATGTGGTCGAGAAGAAGGGTGTCATTCCCAAGACATTGGCGAATAGCAACCTTGAGAGCACAACAATGTTCGGTGTCGTGCCCAGGCGTGTGATGATACGCACAAATGCGAGTGTTGTCGAACTAGGGTAGTTTTGGTTCGAGAGATTGATATGGTTTAAGAGGCGGGAGATAGATACGAGAGGACTGCAACAAGTGTTGTAATAGCAAGGCATAAGAACCTGCTAATGGGTCTGAGTGTCTTATTGCAGTAAGGGTTGATGACTTTGGTTTGAGGGACATAAGAGACATTGGTCGATGGTTTTGAGGAGGTATAAGTCTAATGGGTTGAAGGAGTAATGGAGGTGAGTTGCCTCTATGAAGTATGGGAGTAGGAAGAACTCCTATTAAAGTGGACGGATGTGGGCCTAAAATTGAAGGTAATGACGAAGGTGGGGGAGGAGGCCTCCAGTGTGGTTTAGTAGCCTTCATTGGTTTGGGTTGAGGGCCGCCTTTGTGCGAGGTGAGATTAGATGTGGGGCGAACACCAATAGGTTTAATCACTTTGGGCATGATGGATGCCTGTGCAGGTTTGGAATTAGATGTGGACGGTTCTTCTCTCGATGGAGAAGAGATTAAAGATGTGGGCTCTTTAAGTGGAAAGAGCACCAGAGTAGTCATGGCTTCTGTGTGTGGTTGGGGAGTCAAAAAGGTGTGATTATCTATAGATGATAAGAAGGATGAAGGCGAGGCAGCTGGTGTTGATGTGGTCAAAGCGTCCTCCAATATAGGAGAAGTTGATAGAAGACAAGTAGGAGAAGAAAGTTCTTCACCATGTGGAGGAGGTATAGGGGAAGAAAGGTCTTCCACCTGTGAAAGAGATTGGTTAGGGATAAGAGAAAAGATAGTGTCGACTATGTGTATATCATGGTCTTGAGGGTCATTGATCATGGTTTGGATGTTGTCTTGAGTATGCAGGTGATTAGGAAAGGGTTGCTTGAGGATGTCGAGGTTTTGGTTGGGCGATGCATTCGGGTTGTCCAAGATAAGATCCCCCTTGTCTAGCATGTCCTGGATGATGTTTTTGAAAGTTTGACAGTGATCCATGTCATGGCCTTTGACACGGTGATAGTTGCAAAAGTGATTCTCCCTGTACCATGCAGGGATAGGTGTTGAGGGGTCAAATTGATGTGGTCGGATTGAAGGGAGATTGAGGACCCCCTGCTTGACGAGTTTATCCAAGATAGAGGCATATGACTCCTCAATTGGAGTGAATTGACGCTGTATGGATTGACGTTGAAAATGTTTATTGATGTAGTCTAATGTTGAAGATGCTGGTCGGTTGGTTATTGTTGAAGATGATGGTCTAAAGATGATAGTGTTTTCCGACCCCTTAGATTGAGAGTGGGCAGAAGAAGGTCTGGAAGAATAGTGGTCATTGGTTCTTGCATTAGTGTTACGTAATTTGACCTTATCTTCTTCAATGGCGTGGAGTTCAAGTTTTCGGGCCATGGTGAAGGCCTCGTCGAAAGTGTGGAATGTTTGAACCTACAAGGTGGATGAGATGTGACTGGCACATGCTCGGGAAAAGAGCTCAATGAGCTCGGGTTGAGGCAAGGAGAAAGAGAGCTGGTTAATCAGGCCTCTCCAACGGGCGACAAAATTGACTATTGATTCGTCATCAAATTGCCTAATAGAGTAAAGGTCTGTGATCGAGACTTGTTTAGTGATATTGATTGAGAAATGGTCAACAAATAATTGGGTGAGTTGAATGAATGAAAAGATAGAATGTCTAGCAAGAGAGTTATACCAGTCAAGGGCAGGACCAGAAAGAGACATAGGAAACGTGCGTAGAAGTAACGCATCGTTGTGGGCGATAAGGTAACAGGCATGTCTGAATGCCCGTAGATGTTGTTGCGGGTCCTCCTTACTCTGGAAGTGAGTGAATTTAGGAAGCTTCCAATGGTTGGGGTATGGTCGGATAGGGACAGAAGGGTGGATGGGCTCGTTGCAAATCTGGTCATATGAAGAGACATTACTTGAACCGGAGATAGAAGCTTCGAGACTGGACATTTTATCCATCAGCATTTTAATGACATCTGCTGATGGATTGGCAGATGGAGCACCCCCTAGGTTGTAGGGCGCTTGAAAGAGGCTAGAGGAGATATACGACGTAGTCGGTTGTACTAGTAAGGGGGCAACGTACGGATGACTAGTCGCAGGGACAGAAGTGGAAGCCAAAGGTGGTTGAGTGATGAAGGTAGAAGGCATAGGCTGACTAGATACCGCCAAAGGAGGTTGTGTGACGGCATTGACAAAAGGCGAGGTAGGCACTCCTGCATATATAGGTGTAAGAGTGTGTGGGGTCGAGACAATTAAGTTCTGATATGATGTAGAACTTGGTTGAATTGCGTGTGGTTGAGGGGGTAATGGAACCCCGATGGAGGTCGGTCTAAAAATAGATGTGGAGGCCAAACTTTCCGTATTGGCTATGGTCGGGTTAATGGTTGAGGCGAAAGGATGATTCGTAAAAGGTTGGGTGGTGAATGGTGTCGATGTCGTCGCCACGTCACTCGAAAGGTCTCGCGTTGGGTTTCTCGTGAGATAGTTATGGAGGGCTGCGGTATTGAGGTCCAAGAATCTTGCAAAATCTTGGTCCCCTTCTGGGATGATAGGCGTCTGGGTCAGGGATGATCTAATAGGAATTCTTTCAGTCTCCGAGTAGAACTCCATGATAGGATTGGTTATAGACGGGGTAGGCGAAAGTGGTTGACGTCTAGCGTGGTCAAGAAGAGCCTTGGTTTGACTGCATGTCAAAACCATTCAAGGTAAGAAAGAACATCCTCACAAGCTCAAACAAGCAGATAAGAAATAAAAAGATGAAGAACACAAGCAGATCCTAAAACTCTAGGAGTAGATTATTAGGATTATAGTGGCTTATGCCTTAGAATGTGTGTAGAGGAAGGTTGGTTTTTGAGTCAAGTCCTAGAAGAAGCAGTCTATGGATGGTTTTGGGTTTTGTTATGCTGCTCAAGAAGTCTGTGTTAGCTTCCGTATAGGCCTGGTGCTAAGGAGCAAGCTCCCCTCACTTCACGATTCCAGTGGTTAGCTGGTTTCGCTTAGCCAAAATATACTTCCACTATAGTTTAGACTCTGCCAGAGAACAGAGTTGGCTTTCCCCTTGGTGATGAAATCCAAGTAAGATCACCGGGACGGGTAAGGTATCCGCTGGGGGATGAAATCCCAGTCGGGCCTTGTCTCAGGTAAGTTAAAATGTTTGTTTTGTGCAAGTGGTTCGGTCGTGTAACATCAAGTGAGCTAGATTAATTCAATATGTGGTTTAATTACTATGTGTGGTCTAAAAGATGCAGGCAAACAGAAATGAATGCAAAGTGTTTTAATGCCCAAGTTGAAATGTTTGTTTGTATGAAGACGAATGGAGAAAGAGTCGAAGAATATGAGTTTTAGCTAGTCTAAAAGTGCAAGAAAGAAAGAAATGTTCTTTTTAGTCCTGCTTATGATGTTGTTTTAAGAAGAGACGAAAGGAGGTGAAAAGGAAGGAACCTAATGCACCTATATGAACGAAAGAAAGAAAGAACCCAAGGAAGGCCCTAGGGTCCCACCGAGCGTGCTAGAATGTTTCTATGCTAAATTGATTTCTACATTCAAAAGAAGAAATAAGAAACTAAAAGAAATGGTCAAGGCTAGAAGATACCTGATAAAGTCATGCGCACCGAAATCAGACGTTGGAAGATTATCCTCTTTGGCTGTGGAGGAATGACACCTGCAAAGAAAAGAGACTGAAACATGAAAAAACATTAGTCAAAGATATGGTGGGTTGTCAGGCAAATGCCCGATCCCAGAAGTATGAAGACTTCCTAGAAGGATATCAACCCACTGATAAAAAAGCAGAATATTGGACTAAAGTAGATATAATGAAAGATAAAATGACAAAAATAAAGGACAGAAAATAAAATGCGTACTTGATAATGAAGTAAAATGTTCTATTCAATCGCTGATGTCGGTCTCTGTAGTGCCGGCGTCGGTTATGTAAAGTGCCGACGTCGGTTAAAGTGCCGGCGTCGGTCGGGGCAAGTTCTGGATAGAGTCTGGGTGAGTTGCAGAAGGTCTGGTATAGTCGGGATAGGGTCTTGGTCAGGGTCAGAGCAGGGTTTAGATAGGGTCTAGTCAAAGTAGGTTAAGTTTGGACAGGGTCTGGGGGTTTTGGTCGAGTCTGGACAGAGTTATAGATTTGGATAATTGGCAAAGATGTAAAGAAGGGACTCAAGGTTCAGGGCTACGGTCTGAAGATCCAAAGTGATAGAAATAGAAATAACAAACAAATAATAACCAGAAAGAAATAAAAAACAAATAGAGGAAATATTTACTTGTCAGAAGACACGATAAAAGCCATGATTGAAGTTGTCAAAGCATTGCCATAAGTTGATCGAAGCGAATGCAGATTGGTCAAATGCTGGAGTTAGTTGATCATCAGAGCTGATTGGTCACAAGAGTTTGTGAATGTCTGAGTTCAGGGTCGATTGATTGATTGATTGATTGATTGATTGATTGATTGATTAGCCTTTGGGAGTGATTCGCGGACACTGATGAAGGTGAGGGACGGTTCGAGAGACGGTTCGATAACCGATCGGGAAACCGATTAGGAACTGAATGATAACTAAAAATGGGTAACGGTAAGGTGACCGACGTCAGTAGGATTGCCGACGTCAGCCGATAAGTGACCGACGTCGGTGACATCGACCGGGTAACGACTGTCGTCGGCAGATGCACAATGGGGATAGAGTCTAGTTTTAGCTCTGTGCTCATTTTTACATGCTGCGAGGGTCGAGGCTAGTGGAAAAAGTGATCGACAAGGGTTAAATAGGTGAAGAAGAAGAAAACGGGGGATGACCAGGGGAGTCGACATGATTTCAGTGTCTACACCTCATTTGCCCCAACCCAACCTCCTCCATGTGGGCCCAATCATCTGGGGTCATCCCCTAGTAGATCTCTAAAAAGATGAGGAACACTCAATCATGCATTTATATCTTCTCCCTAGCCTATGAAAATTTGTTTAAAAACATATCTTAATCACCTAAAATAATATTTCCTACCCTACCCTATCTTACCGTTTAGGAAACTGACCTATTTCTTTACCCATCCTACCCATCTACCTCATACCTACCAAATTATACCTAGCAATAAACATTTATAATTACCTTAGTATTTATAACACCTTCCACATAACTATATTTCTCATTAGGTGAGTTGACTATCAATGGTTATGGTGACCACTGATGGTCAAGTCCTTAGCTTTTATGGGCATCGACCATCAATCATCAAACTTGACCTTCGATGATCACTATGAGTGTTTCACTAGCAAAACACTTAAAACACTAGCTACCTATAGTAACTTCCAAATACCTCTAATATTTCCTAGCATTTAACCTAATGCCTACACCTACCCTAACTTACCCATCACACCCTATCAATTTCTAGTTTCACCCACAAATTTGCCTAAATAGCATAAACACCCTAACTAGGGCATAACCATTAAAACTCAAGCATTCAAACCTATCCTATCCTCAAACCCCAATGTAATTACAAAATCAAGCTAACCTATAAAATTAAGAGCATCCCCCACCTCATTTCATGACTACCACCATAGAGTTAGTCATAGACCTACTCATCCTTGTTTATGCATGTATGCTCCTTACATCCTCTCTAGTCCATTTAGTCTACTCTCCACCATAGCTAATAGTCAAACTCCACCTCAAAACTCACCATCAACACTTTTTTCACTTGAAATCAAAAAAATCACTAGAGTTTCAAGTCAATAATAGCCAAAGTAAAAATGAGTTAAAAGTAATTTAATTTTCACTTTTACCCCATGGACTTTTAGGGTTTCCACCCTAATCGTTGATGGTTAGGGTGATCGTCGATGGTTGCCCTCACCCTAAAGATCAAAAATTAGGTAGCTCATTTTTTTACTCTTAACTTGAGTAGCCATTTTTAAGAAAAATCAAATCAACCCATCCACCCTTAGAGACTACCTTCTCCACCCAATCCAAAGACCTCATCATCTCACCATTGGTCCATTTTAACCCAACTAACACACATTTTATGACAAATTTTGCCTAGTCCTTTGACTACAGTGACAATATTACCATGTTAACCACCTTTTAAACTTGTATCACCTACCACTTAATTGACCTACTTGGATTTTCTCAAGGGCACTTCCTACCTTGGATACCTATGATAATTGACCCATTTATGTTTTCATTAGGAGAAATTCCTACCTTGGATAGCTAATGAAACAAAGACACTACTTATAGTACTTGTAATTATTTTTAGCCACCATGATTAATTGTGGTGGCATGATTCACTTATCACTTGTCCTTCTAGCATTGACCTTTATTTTTACCAACTATGGTAACCTAGTCTATGCATGATCTTGGCTATCACTTTTTTTATCACACTTTGTGTGCTTGTTTATGCTTTAATTCCCAACCTATCACCCACCTTCATGACATATACATTCATCATCACCTTCATCCAACTTATCAAATCCATACTTGATTCATTTTTATCTCATCAACTCCTGGTTTGCAAGGGGATACCTCCTCCCATACTTGGGGTAATTATACCTTGAACTAATAATTAGTTTTTGGTTTGTAGCTTGTTGATTTAGAGTTTTATAATAAAAATGGGAAAAATATAGACATCAAAAATCCACACACCATAATTATGAATGTTTAAATTCCCTTAGACCACCTTAGGACCCTCTTGGGACTAATCCAACCCCTTAACCTCTAACCAGGCCTAACCCATGGTCAATTTGACTAAAATAGATTAACCAAACCTTTTACCCGCTTTGACCTTTCACCCTAAATTTTCAATAGTTAGGATGACCATTGATGGTTACCTTAACCACTGACAGTCAGGGTGCACCTCATTAACCATAAACATGCAAGTTACCATGCCTTACTTTTATAAAAATATCTTGTCTTAATCCACATGCAAATCATTTCATGAGTGAGTTATAATTAGAATGCCAAGTTAATGTCTTGTTACAACTCTCGTGCCTTGACTATAAGAAGAGAGGAATAGGGAGGTGAAATCTATCTATAATTTTTATCAAGATCTTGTGCATCCAGATTTCCTTTATTTTTTAGGTTAATCATCATCATTAATCTAATGATCCAACCATCATGTAAAATAGCCAATTTTCCTCTAAAACTCTGCCAAAGCACCAAGTACCATTACTCTACCAAAATCACATCAAAATCTACCAATGAGTCAACCACCTCAAGCATCTACTTGATCAACCATATACAAGATAAGTGTTTGTTTCTAATATTCAATTACTTTGATTACCTTTTGCACTCATATGAACACCAACCTATCTCCTAGAATCTCACTTTTTGATCTTATTAATCAGCCATTTACCAACCTAGATCTATACATAGTAACTATCAATGGTTATCTCAACTATTGATGGTTTTCCCAACTATCGATAGTCAACTTAACCACTGAAGGTCACCTTAACCATTGATGGTCACATCAACTTCTGATGGTCATTATGGAAAAAAATAATAGAAATTTATTTTCACCCTCTTACCCCCAACCAAATCTATTTTTTTATGACCCTACCTATTCATATACCCCTTCCTAATTTTATAAAATGGACCCAAGTGATTTAGAACTATTATTGATTTGCCTATTGATATATTAATCATTTATAGTTTTATTTATTTATCAAGTATGTCTTGTGTTCAATTTCAATACCTTATAATTATTGATGTAATTACTTTTTATTCTATTTTATAAAATTAATTATTTGAAACATGTGGATTAACAACCCTTGAAGAAGCTCTTACTTCTGGGATCTAGCTAGTGCTAGGAAATCAACTTAGTTATCTATCTAACCAACCATTTGATTTAGTGTTATCTTACTTCTAGGTTATCCTCTTGATCTAAAGATGATTTCTTCATAATCATCTGATTCAATGTGTACACACTAAACAAGTTTTTCAACCATACCCATATTTAGTTTCTTCTTGTTCCTTTTTTAAAATATAAGTTGAAATTCACTAAAACACAAAGCTCTTATGGAAAAGAATAAAGTTTCAAAGATTAAGTGTGTGAGATCAGACAAAGGAGGTGAGTTTTGGTCTCATAAGTTTGATGATTTTGTGATGAACATGGGATGTGAAGACAATATTATGCTACTAAAACACCACAATAGAATGGTGTGGTTGAAAGGAAGAATATACATGTTGCCAAGATGGGTAGAACCATGATTCAAGATGCAAAAATATCATATGGCTATTGGGAAGAGGTAGCCAAAACTTTAGTATACATCTTACATAGGTGTCAAATTATAGTAAATGGTAATAAGAATATTTATGAGTTATAGAATAATAGAGTGTCTAATGTCAAACATTTTAGAGTGTTTGGGAGTAGGTGCTTCATAAAAAGAGATGAATATAATCTTGGAAAATTTGATTCAAGATCTGATGAGGGCATTTTCTTAGATTAATCTTCTATTATTATTGCCTATATATGTTTCAACAAGTGACTTGAAAAGAATGTTGAAAGTTAAAATGTAAGGGTGGATGAGACAAGTAGAGTCAAGAAGCCAAAATAGTAGGTAAGTGACTTAATTTAGAATGTTATTGTAAATAGTGATAAGTTATCAATTTAAATAGATGATAAAGATAAAGAGGAGGAAGAAAGACATGATACTAAATATTCATCTAGAAGAATTCAAAAATATCATCCAATCTCTTAGATTATTGGAAATGTTGGTGCAAGGTTGCAGATTAAAATAAGAATGTTGATCAATCAAAATCAATAAGACTCAGCTCTTTATCCATAAATAAACCCAAAACATTTATGGAATACAACAAAGATGAAAGTTAGAATGATGGAATGGATGAATAAATTGATCAAATAGATAAGAATGAAACATGGGACCTATTTCCTAGACCAAAAGATAAAAATGTGATAGGTACCAAATGGGTTTTAAAAAATAAGATGAATGAGAAAGGATAAGTCACAATAAACAAGGCTAGACTAGTGTGTAAAGGATATGCTCAAGTTGAAGGAATAGATTTTGATGAGACTTTTGATCTTGCAGCAAGGATTGAAGTAATTAGACTCTTTTTTAAATATGCATGGTTTAAATGTCTTGAGGTATATCAAATGGATGTGAAATGTGCATTCTTCAATGGTAACTTAGAAAAAGAAGTCCACATTAAGTTACCTCATGGATACTTCATGTCAAGTAATCAATATTTTGTCTGTAAATTGAAGAAGGCTCAGTATAGTCTCAGACAAGCTCCTAGAGCTTTCTGTGATGGGCTAGATATGTATCTTTTGAGTCAAGGTTTTAAAATAAGGGTAGCTGATAGTAATTTTTACATTAAGACAAAAGGTAATCATCAATTGATTGTTGTTATATATGTTGATGACATAGTTTTTGGATCTGACAATGATAAAATGAGTAGATATTTTTCAAATACTATGAAGACTTAATTTTGAAATTTCAATGTTGGGAGAACTATCTTACTTCTTAGGATTATAGATTAATCAACTTGGCATAGGGATTTTCATTTTTTAAGCTAAATACATCAAGGATATGCTAAGAAAATTTGTCATGATGGATTATAAGATAATGGGTACTCTAATGATCATAGGATGTAAGTTAATTAAAATAGATGACTCAACAAAAGTTGATCAAATTTTATATAAAATCCATGATTGAAAGTCTTTTATACTCTACTGTATCTGGGCCTGACATCATGTAAGTAGTAGGTATTGTAGGAAGGTTTCAAGTTGATCTTAGATAATCTCACCTGAAAGCAGTCAAAAGGATCTTGAGATATCTCAAAGGCACCATAAACTATGGTTTATAACATCCAAGAGTAAATAATTCTCTTTAAAATCATATACTAATGCTTATTAGGTAGGATGTGTGGATGATAGTAGGAGTACTAGTGGTGGGGTCTTATTCATAAGAGAATGTTTGGTGTTTTGGCTAAACAAGAAGCAAGACTCAGTGTCTCTATCAACTACATAAGTGGAGTATATAACAATTTCCTCTTATTTTACACAAGTCATGTGTATGAAACAAACTTTGGAGGATTAAAAGTTAAGACAAAATGGACCTTGTCCTATGTATTGTGACAATACTTGTGCAATTAGTATCTAGAATAATCTTGTTATACACTCAAAGATTAAATACATTCCCATTATATTTAATTTATTGAGAGAACAAGTGATTAATCAATGTTTCAAGTTGGATCATGTGAATACAAAAGAGTAGATTATAGATATTATGACTAGACCATTGTCAAAATAAGCTTTTGAGTATCTAAGATAGAGCTTGGGTATAATTTCTTTCTCTATAAATCAATTTTAGATATGTGGTTAAGGGGGAGAAACATGTTCATGAGCTTTCTCCCAAGGTTTGTAAAGGATTTATAATATATTGTTATAATGGGTGTTTTTTAGGCTGATTGAGAGTAGGTTTCCTATCTGGTGAGTGGCATGAAGTTCTGTTAGTGGTCCTTATGGTAGCTGGAGAGAGAAGGCTAGTAAGTATATGTGGTGATTTTTCATGGTGTGTGGAGATATTAGGATGCTTAGAAGGTTAAATTTCTTAGAGTTATTAGGGGAAGACCCTATCATATGTTTCTTTATGTATTCCATCAGATTTTTGTGGTTTTGTGTGTTTTTTCTTCATTGGTTGTAGTTCTTGTTTGAAAAGAGTGTTGGCATGGAGCAAGAGGATGTTGTCCAGGCAAGTTGAAGTAGGATAAAGGTAAAGAACAGTTTTTATCATCTTTCTAAGATGGTCTTTTTCTATTTGATAGTATTTTTAGGTCCTTAGGATTATTTTAGTCCCACTTTGTCATTTTGTCAAAGGGGGAGAAAGTTCCTATTATGGAAAGTTACTATTATGGGAGTGCTTAAAGACAAAGAAGGTGAGTTGTATATTATTATATATGATGATTATTAAAATTAATGACAAAGAGGATATTATTGGAAATTTGTCATGATGATGTCATGGATGTGTCTTGGTGAGTTGATGAAGAGCCTTAGTAGTCTATGTGATAATGATAAAGTGTGCAATGTGCTTGTTCTTGTATGATTGATTGATATTCAATTTTGACATGGATAGATTTGTTTAGGAATGAGTATAGAGTATTAAACATGTGTAAGGGTTATTATAAAAAAAATTCTATGCTTTTATTACTTTTGTGCAAAACTAAAATTCATCTAGTTATCCATAGTTTTCATCTAGACACTTTGGGTCCAATGGCATAAAATTCAAGTAGGTAGTTTGATGATGTCACCATTACCACATGGGAATTAGTTTGAGATCACATTAGTCCCTATTTTTTATGTTCCAAATCTTAATTCATGCATCAAAGTAAGATCAAAGATATGAGGGTGCAAAGTTGGCTACTCAGATAGAATTCACTATGTTCCCATACTTAGCCAAATTTACAAAATGGTTCAAGAAGAGATGAGAAAGCATGTTGATGAGGTCAAAATTCACACATGTGGAGGTGTTAGGACAAAATGATCATATAGGTTTATTTTTTCTTAGTTTATTTACATTAAGTTTTAGATCATGCGATGAAGCATGTCAAAAGATATGCATGTGCAAAGTTGGGCTCCCAAGTATTTTGACTATGTTTTCCCAGACTTATCCAATTTTGCAAAGTGGTAATAAGAGTCAATTGATAATTTTTATTTTTTTAATATCTTGTATGTGATAAGGTGTCAAGATAAACTAATCATATGGGCTTGTTCAATTTTGATCATAGTTTATTTGTGCTAAATATGAGATCATGCACTAAAGCACAATAAAAGTTATGTAGGATTAAATTTGGTCTTCCAAAAAATTTCTAAGCATGGTTGGCTCTATTTTAGAAGTTTTTGACTAGGCATTATTATTGAATTATATCACATAATGATGAAGTTTTTAGGAGCACAATGTCACATAAGGATTCTCCTATGTGAGTAAATCATTTAGTCCAAATTTGAGAGCATGCATCGAAGTGAAAAAGAAGATATTAATGTCCAAAGTTAGAATTTTAGGTATGTTGAAAGGGTCCTCATACTTAGTCATTTCTACAAAAGTTAAATTTTGAGAAAGATTGATGGTGCATGTTGCTTGAAGAATTTAGGAAGTAGTGAGATGAGGATAGGTGCATGATGTTTAATGACTAAGCAAAGGTATATAATAAGTATCCAATGGTGAGTGGGTGTTCATATAGGTTGATTGAATGGTGAGTGTTGATTTCTAAAGAGATTATTGATCTTTATATATTGATGGAGCATAATGAGTCAACATTTCAAGATTGCACAAGATGAGGTCAAAGTGATTTAGGTTTAACATTTGGAATTGGCTGATTATGTGTTAAAGATCAAACAAGATTGATGGTGCGTATTCAATCTAAGTTGAGAGAACATGATATTTGAGCATTGTGTTTGAAGGTTAACTATGATTGTTTGAATTCAAATACTTGAATTTAACATAAGGAAAAACTAGATCTTTGTATTTTGTCAAATATTTTGATATATGTTGAATTTGTTGGTTTTGTAAAAAGAAAAGATGAATAGGACTCCATGGTGCATAGAATGAAACTAATTTTAAGCTCTAAAACTAAGTAAAATAAAGATATTGAGCATAAAATTTGATTATGTATTCATGTTTATTTTACAAGTGACCCTAGAAGGATGTTTGAGCTTGTGTAGATGTTGTTTATATGTCTCATGATTAATTGGATATTGGGGAATGTTATAGACACTATAAGGATGATTTATGTGGATTTTGGAGTTATGATAAATCTATATTGAGTATGAAAAATGATTAAGAAGTTGACTATATATTATTTCATGATGTTCCTATGCACTAGGTCAATGTTTGAGTTGTTTCAACATATAAATATGTGAGCTAAGATGACTATGATCATTTGAGGATGTCAAAGGGGACACAAGGAGTGGACTCATGTAATTGAAAGTGGTATAATATTCTTGTTTTGATTGATTTTGTGCTAAATGGGTGAATAGGTCTCCATGAGAGCTATAAGATCTACAAGGGCCTTATCAAAAGGTGTAGCTACTTAAGGGTGACCCATAGATGCTATGGCCAACCTATGAAAAAAATTGAGATATCTATTTGTATATATATGTGTTAAGGGTTAAGACATGCCTAACGGATGACCAAGATGATGATTATCTAGTATGCTCTATAAATAGTGAAATCAAAGATGGTGATTTCTAGACTTGTGAGTGAGAGACTTGGAGAGATTTAAGAGAGGTTTGTGTGTGTGTTTTCTCAATAAAATGAGGGGTAGGTTCCCCAAGGATGAGTTGAAGAGAATAATAGATTGAGGATTATTTGTATGACCTATAGGTCATAATTCTATTAGAAAAATAGTGCTCTTATAGATTGAGTGTGAGTGAAGGTGAAGAGTGATAAGAACAGGTCCATCATCAGGTGTTGAAGACATCAGTTCATAGGTGGATGTTTTCATAGGTGTTGTCATGATATCTCAAAATCTAAGGTGGTTGTAACCTATTTTACATATAAAATGTGCTAAAAGTCTAATTGTTGTTACAACTTAGCTAGACAAATGTGGTAGCACCTTGTGGGATTAGAGTCTCACTAAAAAGGGATTGTAATTCCTTGATCAATTGCATTTGGTATAAATTAGATATTGTTATTATAGAATAGTAGTCCAATTATAGGTTCTAGTAGGTTCTATTACAAAAGAGGGTTTCCCATGTATGTCATGTGTTATGTGATTGATCTTGCATTGTATCTCTTGCTCATTGTTCTGAATAATGTGTATGCTTCATGAATGCTTGTGGTAACTGATTAAGTGTTTGTAAAGATCATAATTGAAATTGGATTATTTGGTCTCATTGATTCACCCCCCCCCCCTCTCATTTATTTTACCCTCTAATAATGCCATCCATTAACATGGAACTAAAACATAGATGTCAAGGAGCCAAAAAAACATGTTACATGTTGAAATGTTTTTATTTTTTTGAATGTTTTTTTTTTAAATAAATATTTTTTAGAATATTATAAGATGTCTACTCAAGGAAGTTCTCATCAGTAAAATATATATGACTATTGGTGTATGATATTTATTATTCAATTTACTTATTAAATGAATAATCCCTACACATGTAGCCTCAACTTACATAGGTGTGATAAGAAGTTAAGTGGGTGAGAGGGTGAGTTCCACCTAGATTTATACCTAGAATTAAATTGAGTGTAGACACCGAAATCATGTCGACTCCCCTGGTCATTCCTCGTCTTCTTTCTTCTTCGCCTATTGAACCCTTGCCGATCACTTGTTTCACTAACCTTGACCCTGGCAGCATGTAAAGAGGAGCACAGAGCAAAAGGTAGACTCTATCCCCATTATGCATCTGCCGACGTCGGTCTTTACCCGACCGATGTCACCGACGTCGGTCACCTATCGGCCAACGTCGGAAATCCTGCCGACGTCGGTCACCTTCCCCTTCTCCGTTATCAGTTACCATTCGGTTTCCCGAAACGGTTGACGAACCGTTTCTGGAACCATCCCCGTCCCCCGCCTTCATCAACCTCCATCAGCCATTCGAACCGGATCCCCAAACGCTGATCAATCGAACGCTGAGCAACCAACCTGCAAATTCCTCCACGAACCTGTGAACTCCGAGCAATCATCGACACTACGACATCAACTAATCTGCACACCATGGCTTTCATCGGGTCTTCTACCAGGTAAGTCTTTATTCTGTTTATTTCATTTTCTTTTCTTAGTTATTATTTATATTCTGTTATCCCTGCCTCTGTCCTTATCAAACCCTGTCTCGACTCTGTCTAAACCTCGTCCCTGTCCTTATCAAACCCTACCCTGATCATATCAGACCCTGTCCCGACTGTTCAGACCTATCCCGACTCTGTTCAAGCCCCCCAGACTCTCCCTGAACCTGTCCCGACTCTCTCAGAACCTGTCCCAAACCTTTTCCCAGAACCTGCCCCTACCGACGCCGGTCACTGCCCCGACCGACGACGGCACATTAACCGACGTCGGCACCTTCCTTAACCGACGCCGGCACCACAGAGACCGACGCCGGCAACTGTGCAGAACAGTGCCACATATCAGGTACGCCTTTTATTTTCTGTCATTTATTTCTATCATTATCATCTACTTTCGTCCAACATTATGCTCTTTTTTATCAGTGGGTTGATATCCTTCTAGGGAGTCTTCGTACTTCCGGGATCGGGCGTTTGCCTGACAACCCACCATATCTCTTATTAACGTTTTTCTGTGTTTAGCCTTTTCTTCGCAGGTGTCATTCCTCCACAGCAAAAGAGGAGAATCTTTCAATGTCTGATTTCGGTGCGCACGACTGTATCAGGTACTTCTAGCCTTAACCATCTTTCAGTTTCTTATTTCTTCTTTGAATGTAGAAAGCAATTTTGCATTAGAAACATTCTGGCACGCCCGGTGGGACCCTAGGTCCTCCTTGGGTTCTTTCTTTCTTTTGTTCATTTAGGTGCATTAGGTTTCTTCCTTTTTGCCTCCTTTTCGTCTCTTCTTAAACAACATCATAAGCAGAACTAAAACGAACACTTCTTTCTTTCTTGCATTTCTAGACTAGCTAAAACTCATATTCTTCGACTCTTTCTCCATTCGTCTTCATACGAACAAACATTTCGACTTGGACATTAAAACACTTTGCATTCATTTCTGTTTGTTTGCATCTTCTAGACCACACATAGTAATTAAACCGCATATTGAATTAATCTAGATCACTTGATGTTACACGACCAAACCACCTGCACAAAACAAACATAAAACTTACCTGAGACAAGGCCCGACTGGGATTTCATCCCCCAGCGGATACCTTACCCGTCTCGGTGACCCTACTTGGATTTCATCACCAAGGGGGAAGCCCACTCCGTTCTCTGGCGGAGGATAAACTCTAGTGGAAGTATATTTTGGCTAAGCGAAACCAGCTAACCACTGGAATCGTGAAGTGAGGGGAGCTTGCTCCTTAGCACCAGGCCTGTACGGAAGCTAACACAGATTTCTTGAGCACCATAACAAAACCCGAAACCATCCATAGACTGCTTCTTCTAGGACCCATTTTTCAGCCAATCTTCCTCTACACACACATTCTAAGGCATAAGCCACTATAATCCTAATAATTTACTTCTAGGGTTCTAGGATCTGTTTGTGTCTTCATCTTTTTGGTTCTTATCTGCTTGTTTGAGCTTGTGAGGACGTTCTTCCTTGTCTTGAATGGTTCTGACTCGTAGCCAAGCCAAGGCTCTAGTCGATCACTTGAGGCATCATCCTCTTCCATCTACCCCACCTACAACCAACCCTACAATGGAGTTCAACTCAGAAACCGAAAGAACTCCTACCAGACCATCTCCGTCCCAAACGCCTATTATTCCAGAAGGGGACCAAGACTTCGCATGATTCTTGGACCTCAACACCAAAGCCCTGCAACATTATCTCGCGAATAGCCAAACGCGAGACCCCTTTGGCAATCCAATTTATGGAATGCCGACTTCTCTCCTCGCAACTGCGGTCGTATCAACAACGTCCGTAGTCCAACCCTTAGACACCCAGGCTGTTGCCTCAACCACTGACCAACCTTTCACCAACCATCCAAGTGTGGCCTCTCCTTCCGTCGTTGGGCCCACTTTCACCGGGGTTTCGGCCCCCGATCAATCTCAGTCCACTCAACCACTTTCTACCCCCTTTCAAAACCTGGTCGTCTCTATTCCACCCACCCTTACTCCTATCAACACTAGGGTGGCTACCCATCCGTTAGCCCATGTTACCCCTAACCAACCTCCCATGACAACATCAAACCTAGCCATGCCTTCCATCCAATCATCCTTAGTCACTTCTTCTGTCCCTACGACTAGTCATCCGTACGTTGCGCCCTTATTGGTACAACCGACTACGTCGTACACCTCTTCCAGCCTCTTTCAAGCGCCTCACAATCTAAGAGGTGCTCCACCCGTCAATCCGTCAGTAGATATTATCAAGATGCTGATGGATAAAATGTCCAACCTAGAGACCTCCATTACCGGCTCACGCAACACTCTCTCGTATGAACAAATCTGTAACGAGCCCATCCATCCTTCTGTCCCCATCAGACCATATCCCAGCTAGTGGGAACTTCCTAAGTTTTCTCATTTCCAGAGTAAGGAAGACCCACAACAACATTTACGGGCATTCAGACATGCCTGTTACCTTATCGCCCACGATGATGCATTGCTCTTACGCACGTTTCCCATGTCTCTCTCGGGTGCTGCACTTGACTGGTACAGCTCTCTTCCTAGCTATTCCATCCTCACGTTCACTCAGCTGGCCCAGCTCTTCCTCGATCATTTCTCCATCAATATCACCAAGAAGGTCTCTATCACAGACCTCTATTCTATTCGCCAGTTCGAGGATGAATCTATTGCTGATTTCATCGCTCGGTGGAGGAGCCTTATAAATCAACTTTCATTTTCTTTACCTCAGCTTGAGCTTATTGAACTTTTCTCTCAAGCCTGTGCTAAACATATTTCTTCTACCTTAAGGGTTCAAACCTTCCGCACTTTTGATGAAGCCTTCACGATGGCTCGTAAACTTGAGTTACGTGCCATTGAGGAGAATAAAGTCAAGTTGTGGAGTAAGAATCCCAACTCCAAAACCAATGACCCTTCTTCTAAGCCCTCCTCGTCCAATCCTAAATCTAAAGCTTCAGCAAATGCTGTGGTTGTTAGATCTTCCTCTTCTTCGCCTTCAACTAATCAATCTGAACCATCCACGTCCATGAGTGCCACTCGTCAATTTCAGCAGAGATACATACAGTGACAGTTTACTCCACTTGGAGAATCATACGCGTCTGTGCTGGAAAAACTCGTCAAACAAGGGGCCATCAATCTCCCTCAGATCCGACCTCCACCACAATTTGATCCCTCACGCGCCATCCCTGCGTGGTATAGGGAGAATGACTTCTGCCACTACCACCGTGTTAAAGGTCATGACACGGGAAACTGTAAAACCCTTAAAAACATAGTTCAAGACATGTTGGAAAAGGGTGACCTCATCCTCGACAATCCTAACGCACCTCCTAATCAGGGTATTGATATCTTCAAACAACCATTCCCTAATCATCCACCAACCCAAAACAACGTCCAGACCTTGACTGACAATACCCATGAACATAATATTCGGACAGTCAATACGGTCTTGCCCCTCATTTCTAACCAACCCCAAGAGGTGAGTTCATCCATCAGTCCATCACATGTGGACGAACCTCTTTCTCCGGCTAGTTCTCCCTCAACTTCTTTCATTTTGGAGGACGCCTCGACCTTACCAGCACCGCCAGTTTTACCATCTTCCTTCTTCCTGCCCATGGAGGACCCAACCTTTCCTACTCCTCGGCCACAAGTGGAGGGCACTATCATTCCTGCCCTTTACCCGCTTGAGGAGCTTCATTCACCAGTTTCTTCTCCACCCAGAGAAGAACCTATCTCTCCTTCATCTCCAACCGAACATGAACCTGTCACAACTTCACCATGCTTTGGACCCGAGACTATTACATCCGTCTTACCTTCAGTCCCACAACCATTGGCATCTTCTCAAGAGCCTAAACCTCATCCCGCATCTTCTCAGCCATTTTCCCGACTAGTGGAGAGACTCGAACTTCTCCCTTCTAGGAAAGTGGAACATCAGGGATTGTGGGACCATCTCACAGCTCTTCAACAAGCCCGGGCCCTCTCATCTCATACCGCTAATCCACCCATGACGGAACCTCCTAAGACTATCAACAAAAATCCAATCTCTATTTCCAAACCGTCTACATCTTCATCAACTTCATCAAAACCAAAACCCTCATCTACTCCGCCTAAACCTATCAAATCACTTGGCGTTCGCCCCGTCTCCAACCTCACTCATCCACAAGTGAAGGTGGACTTAACCCAAACTTCAACTAATAGTAGTCTTCAACCCAAATCTCAAAAGACTGCCAAACCACAGAGGTGAACACCTCCTCTTCCGTCACCATTGCCCTCCATTTTGGGCCCGCATCCTTCAACCTTAACCAGAATCCTTCCCGCTTCAACCTCTAACCAAAACCGGTTGCCTCCTTTGCTTCCTTTACCTACCACTAGCCTACCCTCTCCCAAAAGGGCGATACCTCTCACGAAGAGTGTACCGTCTCCGCCTGTCATCGCACCATCAACCCAGAAGGTGGTATGAAAACCTCCTCCCATTTCGCCCAAGCAAAAGTCACCGACATCGCATACATCGATGAGCATGGACCCTTTAGTGGGCTCATACTCTTTGATCTTGCAACGACTTTTGCAAACCTCTAGCATAACTCTTCCACCCATCAAGCCCTTTCAACCTCTCAGGTCTAAACCTTCCTGGTTCGATGACACGAAGATTTGTTTATATCATCATACACCAGGACATGACACTGAGACTTGTTGTGCCCTCAAGGCTGTCATTCGCCGTTATCTGGAGAAAGACACTCTTCTCTTTGAGGACACTTTCGACCACCCCCAGACTCCTTCTCACAACCCTTCAACCTCTTCAAACCCATCCACATCTTATCAACCGGTTACAACCCCTTCATCATCTTCACCTCCCATCTTTGAAATCAATGCCATTCACATCACCACTAGGTCACAAAAGGATAAGGCGAAAGAAAAAGCTGCCATTCCTTGGACCTACCCTTTTGTCAATCCACCTCAACCGCCTAAGCCTAAGATTTCTATCCTTGGCGCGCCTCAACCCTCTTCTTCTTCTTCTTCCTCTTTCGGACCAATCCACGACTCCATGTTGAAACAGCTTCACCAGACGCCTGTGAAGATGTCCCTCTACGATCTAGTCCAAACCTCACCTCAACATCGTCAGGCCCTCATCCAAGCCCTGCAGGCAGCGGAGGTCCAACCTGAGGATCCCCAGCCACTTGCTGCCCTTGTCCACTCCTTAGCCCCTGTTGCCTCCATAACATTCAGTGATTCTGAGATTCCTACATCCAACACGGAAGATCAGGACGCCGCCCTCTTCATCACTGCCTACATCGATCGGACACGCATTAAACGCGTTATGATCGATGGGGGCGCTAGCATCAACATCATCTCCACTCATGCCTTTGATCAGTTGGCTCTTCCCAAGAATTGCGTCTCCAAAACTGACGCGATCTTGCGCTCTTTCAACGACACTACTGCCATGACCATTGGCACCGTCATCCTTCATATCCGCGTTGGTCCACGCACAGTCCCAGAGCTCTTCTACATTATCGAAGGAGAGTTCCAATACAACATCTTGCTGGGCCGACCCTGGATCCGCGCCATGGCCTGTGTCCCCTCCACCCTGCACCGTTGTGTGAAGTTTGAGCATGACGGACAAGTCCACACCATTCCCGCTGACCCTTCACCTTTAAAAACATGCAATACCACTTACCGTCCAAACGATGTCCTCATTCCTATCAAACCACCAACCTCGGCACTGCCTCCATCCGCAGAAGCTTCAACCAGTTCGCAACAGGCGGTCGCCCTTACACCTCCCCTTCAAGCGACGACCATAGACCCCATGGAAGATGTCTTCCAAAGACTTTCATTGGGAGAGTATCGCTTGCTGGCTTTAGACATGTTCCAAACTCCGCAAGAGTATGGACGCCTTCATCACAGCCCCAGCTACGACCATCGGATTGGGATGATCATACCTTATGGTCCCCCTCACCTCCGCACCAACCTCGTCTATGGAGGGCTTAATCAAGATCCTACTGACGGTAATCCTCTTTCTTCACCCCAACCTTTCACATCAGATTTTTCATTTCTTGGCAACCCCGCCTTTGCACATACTTACCTTTACAGGTGTGCATGGAAGGGTTTTGGTTTTGGACGCTATGAGCAGGGCTCCCATCAGCCTATCCAACCGCTCAACGATGACGACGCCAAGAAACGGTATGGTCTGGGATATCACGACCCCACTCAAGACCCTGTAGACCTTTATCCTGAACCAATCCTCGACCAATCTCCTCCACATTCGCCTATTTCGCCACCTTCACCTACGGAGTCAGTGGTTTCCATTCCTCCTAGTTTTTTTTTTCCATAAACACCATCCACCTGGACCCCTTGACTTATCAGCTCAATGGGGTATCCAAGTCTCTCCCTCTCATTCTTCCCACCATGATCGAAGATGAGTTGGCAACCATTCATACTGTTCACTGCATTGACGATGACGCCATTCTTTCCTACATGGGCGCTGATGATTCTTTCATCCAGCGCTCCCTTCCTTCTGAGACCCAGGTTATGTTAAATGAATCAACCATTGACATCAACCTTCCTTCTTCTGATGTTCCTCATGTCTTAAAGATCGGCCAATCTTTAGACGCTCAGGAGCAGCTTGACTATACCCAGTTCCTCTCCGACCATAGCAAGGCCTTTGCCTGGACTTACAGTGATATGCCTGGCATCGACCCCTCCATCGTTACCCATAACATTGTCACCAAACTAGAGGCTAAGCCTGTCAGGCAAAAGCTTCGAAAGATGCATCCTCGCGTTGCCGTCCTTGTCAAGGAGGAGCTTCAGCGGCTCCTTTCTGTCTCCTTCATCCAGCCTATCGATTATCCACAGTGGGTCTCTAACATCGTCCCAGTCACCAAGGCAACTGGGGGGATTTGGATCTGCACAGACTATCGTGACCTTAATCTAGCCTGTCTTAAAGACGACTTTCCTCTTCCTAACATTGACCAGCTCGTTGATCTTACGGCCGGCCATGAGATGCTATCTCTTATGGACGGGTTTTCAGGATACAATCAAATTCTGATTGCTCCGGAAGATCAGCACAAGACTTCTTTCATCACCCCATGGGGGACCTTTTGCTATCGAGTCATGCCTTTCAGCTTGAAGAACGCAGGCACCACTTATCAGCGTGCCATGACTTACATTTTCCACGATCTCCTCCACAAAATCATGGAGGACTATGTGGATGACCTTCTCGGCAAATCTAAATTTCACCGTGACCATCTGACCATTCTCAACATCATATTTTCTCGTCTTCTTCAGTACAATGTCCGTCTTAACCCCAAGAAATGTGTCTTTGGGGTCCTCTCTGGCAAGCTTCTCGGCTTCATCGTTTCCTTCCGTGGCATCGAGATAGATCCCGCCAAGATTCGCGCTATCCTCGAAATTCCTCCCCCGACCAATCTCAAGTAGCTTCGTAGTTTGCAAGGCAAGCTCCAGTCCATTCGTCGCTTCATCTCGCAGCTTTCTGACCGCTGCCAACCTTTTCATCATCTCCTTAAGAAGGACGTCATTTTTACATGGGATAAGGACTGTCAAGAGGCTTTTGAAGCCTTAAAATGCTATCTGGTCTCTCCACCAGTTCTCATTCCACCTAGAGACGACCAACCTTTCTACCTTTATATCTCAGCCACTCACCATTCGTTAGGTGCCATGATCGCGCACCGAGACGAGCATCACCGCGAGCAAGCCATTTATTATATCAGCCGAACACTGGTCGACTATGAAACTCGGTATACCCATATCGAGAAACTCTGTTTGGCGTTAGTCTTTGCTGCTACTAAGCTTCGCCACTATCTTCTCAGTCACAAAACCTTTGTCATCACCCACACCGACCCTCTCAAGTATATGCACTCCAAGCCATATCAGAATCAACGTATGGCTCGGTGGCTCATGCTGCTTGCTGAGTTCGATCTCGAATTCATCCAGCAGAAATCTATCAAAGGGCAAACCATCGCTGATCAGCTAGCCGATGCCCCTCTTCCTGACATTCAACCTTCGCAGTGTGAATTCCCTGACGAGTCTATCACTGCATTTTCCTTCGACGACACCACCTATCAGATGACTATGTTCTTTGACGGATCCAAATGTCAACTAGGTGGAGGTGCTGGGGTCATTCTCATCCCACTCGAAGGGGAGCCCATGCCTTTGTCTTTTAAACTCGACTTTGATTGTACCAATAATATGGCCGAATATGAGGCCTTAATTTTGGGACTTCAGACCGCTCTCTCTCTCAGCATCAAGTCCATCAATATCTTCGGCGACTCGCAGCTCGTCGTCAATCAGGTCAATGGTTCATACCTCTGTAAAAATGAAATTTTGCAAAGGTACAAAAATCGTGCTAACCTTCTCCTTACATCTTTCGACAATTTCCTCTTGCAGACTGTTCCTCGATCCATGAACAAGTTTGCTGACACTATGGCTTCTCTCGCTTCCCATATCCCATCTTCCTCATCTGCATCCAGACTTTTTTTCATGGTGCGTCGTGTGCCGTTGCCTTCATATATCTCTCCTCACATTCATCATGTCAACACTATAGACCCTAACCCGCAAGATGCTTGGTATAAGCAACTTGTGGACTTCTTATCTCTCTCTATCATTCCTCCCAACCTCTCTAGTAATGCACGACGAGCTTTTATCAAGCGTACTGCTCGCTATACCATGCTAGGGGGTCTTCTCTATAAGCGAGGCTTCGACGGCCTCCTTCTTCATTGTCTCACCTCCACTGAAGCATCTCACGCCATCCAGCAAGTCCACGACGGGATTTGTGGCAGGCATTTCAGTGGAAATTCGGTTGCCAAGCGCATCCTTCGTCTGGGCTATTATTGGCCTACTCTTCATCAAGACTGTAGCGATTATGTTCGGCGTTGCATCAAGTGTCAGCAGCACTCTAACTTGCTTCATCTCCCCAGCCACGCCTTACAAGTTGCTCAGGATTTCTGGCCTTTCTCTCAGTGGGGTTTAGATCTCATCGGTGAGATTAACCCTCATTCGTCTCTTCGTCATCAATCCATTATCACAGCCACTGAATATTTCACCAAGTGGGTGGAAGCCATTCCTCTCGTCTCCACAAAAGCCGACAAGATCGTCGACTTCATCAACACCCACATCATCTGTCGTTTTGGTGTCCCTCATAAAATCATCACTGATAACGGCAAGTCCTTCAAAAACAAAACTGTCCAAAAGCTATGCGACTCCTTCGGCATCAAACTCAGTTTCTCTTCGCCTTACTACCCACAAGCAAATGGGCAGGCCGAGGCTTCAAACAAAATTCTCACCAAAATTCTCATGAAAGTGGTCAGTGACACAGGCAGGGATTGGCACATTCACATTCCCTTCGCTTTGTGGGCTTACCGCACTAGCATCCGAACCTCTACGGGTGCTACCCCTTTTTCTCTTGTGTACGGAATAGAGGCTGTTTTACCTCTCGAAGTACAGATCCCTTCTCTCCGCATTTCTCTACATGATATCCTTTCCAACGATGACTTTTGTCAAGATCGCTTAGCTCAACTTGAGTTACTTGACGAACACCGTCTTGCTGCCCTTAATCATCTCCATGTCTATCAACATCGCATCAAGCGCACCTATGACAAAAATCTGCGAGAACGAGATTTCAACATCGGAGACCTCGTCCTCAAAGAGAATCAACACGTGACCAATATGGAGCGAAGTAAACGAGGCAAGTTTGCTCCTAATTGGCTTGGACCCTTTATTATCACGCACAAGTATGGATCAGGGACTTACCGTCTGTCTTCTCTTGATGGACGCCCAGAACCTGAGCCTCTTAATGCGTTGCATCTGTGACCGTTCTACTGATAGTCGAGTATTCGTCCACTTGACACTTAACTTGAGCTCGTCCCTTGAGCAATCCCCGTCCTCTTTATCCTACTTCCTTTCAACCCTATTCCTCTTAACAACTCCTATAACCCTTTTATGATGTATGGATACTTTGTCCTACTAAAAGGGAGCCCTTGACCTTCTACAGTCTTGTCCATGACTCCATTTCTATCAAAACAAATCAAGATGTCAAAACATATCCATGGTCACTATATCTATATCAAAATCAAAAAAACAGACTGCTCCCTCGAAGGACAGCTGTACCATCATTGCTGTAATAAATAGACTGCTCCCTCGAAGGACAGCTATTCAAAAGCCTTTTTATTAAACAAAAATATAGACCACTCCCTCGAAGGATGGCTATGACTACTCTGGCAATAAACAGCAACTTATTTTAGAAGCTTCCCGCATTGATCAGCTTCGCAACCTGACCACCAAGCAAATGACATCTCTATGCAGGCTTCCCGCATCGATCAGTCTGCCTCTTAAAAAAAAAAAAAAAAAAAAAAAAAAAAAAAAAAAAAAAAACGAGTCATGGACTTGGCTTGTGGTTGTCTCAGGGTCTCCTATAAAAAGGGGCAAAGTTATCTCTGCTCTTAAAACGGGTTACCCTCTTTCCTCCTCCTATTACCTACTCAAGGGACTTCGAGCTCACTTTAATGTCTAAGTGATTCGATTACCGCTCTAACATAACTATGGTCAACGACGTCACGCATAAATGGGGCTCTTGGTTCTCATAACCCCTATCTATGCCGTCTTTTTGGTCCTTGTCAATGAAAGAGCAATTTGCCTTTCATCTTCTTCTGCCCTTTGGTCACATTCACCTTCATCACTTGTCGATCAACTCAGCTCAACTCTCTTTTCAGACCATCAATATGACCTTGCCTATTCACCCTAGTTTCTATGGACACCAATACACATGGAAACTATCGACTCGCCCCAATTTGTGTTAAGCATAAATCAATACTTGCTGAAGCATAAATAGACCTCAATTCATTTTTAGCATACATCCATCACGCAAATGGAATATTGCTAGGGATGAAAAACCCCTCAACCAATGTTGCAGAATACACCATTTGGAAAAGGCTGCAACATCTTTTTTTTTCCTCACCATCCCTTTGACCCTTCCTCCCTTCTAGGGAGAACTACATCAGCCTGAGGCCCTATCACCAGGGCTATGTAGGCAGCACTCAGTTGACATGGGGTCTTCTGGGGTTAGCTCGGCCGCATCCTTTCATCCTTTCATCCATTCATCCATCCATCGACCACCAACCATTGGAGATCATGCCTATCTCCTCCGACCTCGACCACTTCCAAGACGTTGTTGCCTTGGTTGTTTTTGCATGTATGCTACCTCATGACTGGTTAGCAGAATTGTGCGCAGACCTTTTTGGACCCTCACAAGTATAGGATCGCACACCGGTTGATCCCTACTACTTGTGACCTTTTTCGTGTTTTTAGGAGCACTTCCTGAGCCCGAGATACCTGGAACGCGATGACCCATTTGGAGCTTCAGCTTAGATTGAGTGACCCGATCAGCAGACGACTAAATGCTGGGGCCCGGTTACTTCAATTTTGGCACTCCTCGACCCTTGACCTGCGACACTTTGGCCTGACCATCTCGTGTAGTGGTATACGCGCAATCACGACCTTTGCAGCGTTCACCCTCACCCCTTTTTTCATCCACTCTTTATCAAATCAGCACCCGATTCCCGGTTCCCTTTCCTTGACTCCTGCTTTGAGGGGGAATACCTTATCCTTACTCGGGGCATTTCGCTTCCTATTTTTGTCTTGCAGTTCATTCGAACAACCAACAAGACGAAATCAACCCTATCCCTTGCCTGGGGCACTCACTCCTATTTTTGTCTTGCAGTTCGTCCAGAACAACCAACAAGACAAAAGGGGGCAAATGTAGACACCGAAATCGTGTCGACTCCCCTGGTCATTCCTCGTCTTCTTTCTTCTTCACCTATTGAACCCTTGCCGATCACTTGTTTCACTAACCTTGACCCTGGCAGCATGTAAAGAGGAGCACAGAGCAAAAGGTAGACTCTATCCCCATTATGCATCTGCCAACGTCGGTCTTTACCCGACCGATGTCGCCGACGTCGGTCACCTATCGGCCGACGTCGGCAATCCTGCCGACGTCGGTCACCTTCCCCTTCTCCGTTATCAGTTACCATTCGGTTTCCCGAAACGGTTGACGAACCGTTTCTGGAACCATCCCCGTCCCCCGCCTTCATCAACCTTCGTCAGCCATTCGAACCGGATCCCCGAACGCTGATCAACCGAACGCTGAGCAACCAACCTGCGAATTCCTCCATGAACCTGCGAACTCCGAGCAATCATCGACACTACGACATCAACTAATCTGCACACCATGGCTTTCATTGGGTCTTCTACCAGGTAAGTCTTTATTCTGTTTATTTCATTTTCTTTTCTTAGTTATTATTTATATTCTGTTATCCCTGCCTCTGTCCTTATCAAACCCTGTCTCGACTCTGTCTAAACCTCGTCCCTGTCCTTATCAAACCCTACCCTGATCATATCAGACCCTATCCCGACTGTTCAGACCTATCCCGACTCTGTTCAAGCCCCCCAGACTCTCCCTGAACCTGTCCCGACTCTCTTAGAACCTGTCCCGAACCTTTTCCCAGAACCTGCCCCTACCGACCCCGGTCACTGCCCCGACTGACGACGGCACATTAACCGACGTCGGCACCTTCCTTAACCGATGCCGGCACCACAGAGACCGACGCTGGCAACTGTGCAGAATAGTGCCACATATCAGGTACGCCTTTTATTTTCTATCATTTATTTCTGTCATTATCATCTACTTTCATCCAACATTATGCTCTTTTTTATCAGTGGGTTTATATCCTTCTAGGGAGTCTTCGTACTTCCGGGATCGGGCGTTCGCCTGACAACCCACCATATCTCTTATTAACGTTTTTCCGTGTTTAGCCTTTTCTTCGCAGGTGTCATTCCTCCATAGCAAAAGAGGAGAATCTTTCAACGTCTGATTTCGGTGCGCACGACTGTATCAGGTACTTCTAGCCTTAACCATCTTTCAGTTTCTTATTTCTTCTTTGAATGTAGAAAGCAATTTTGCATTAGAAACATTGAGTACCACTATGAGTTCTCCTATGAATTCCATAGTGAGTTACAATAAATTCCATAGGGAGTTCTTCTATGAGTTAATTCCCCCTACTCCTTTATATTCCTCTTCACTAGGCTATAGTAATAGTGGAGATAATTGGTAAGAAAGGTTGTTTAATACGTGTGGTACTTATTTCACTTCTTCATACATATTTATTAATACAAATAGGGCCATTGTTGTTGCAAAATTATTGTGTACTCACTCTACTAGAAGATCACCTATTAGCCTATTATGACATGGTATTAGAGCTTTAAGTTTTGATAATGGGCACCATTTTATCTCTTTAATTTATATTTTGTATTCTTTTAAATTAATTAAGAGGAATATGCATTTTATTCTATTATATTTTTCAAGATTTTATATTGGTGGTATAAGGTATTCTTGCAAATCTGATGTTTTTTCTTATAACTCCATGTTGTATGCCATTTTTCTCCATGTTATATGTTGTATATGATGTATTCATATGATAAAATGGTCTATGTGAATGTTTGAGGTTATTAGTTTCTATTTAGAATGTCTGCTACATGAGAGTTTTGGTCGGTCTAATCACCATGTACAAGGTTGTCTCTCAAATGGCATCTATTCTCTAGTTATTTACTAGAGTAGTGTCAATGTTGATGACCACTACCATTCTATTTTGACCACCATCACTATGGCTTAGCCTACTCCACATAACCCACATCTCTCTTTCCCTTTTTTAGATCTCCATAGCTTTTTTTTTTCAAATGGCTTCCCACTTTGGCTTTGCAATTTTTGGTTAGATCTAAAGCATAACTTTTATATTGGGATCTTTTCTAGACATATGGTAGTGTGACAACACCTCTTATAGAGTTTTTGTTTTGTGCTTTTCTAATTTGAAGGCCTAAACATTAATGATGGTGTCGTATAACTTATTGAGCATTTTAACTATCTTCCATAGCCTACTTTTGGGCATTCTAGTATCAACCTTGTATTGCGGCATTTTAGCTATATATTATACTCCTTTTGTAGACCTAAAGTTTCCCAAGGTAGTTCCCAAACTATTGGAATTACATCCTTTATCATGGTAGAATGCCTCCATCTCTTAATAATAGTTATTTAATTGATAAAAACCTAATAATACCCTAAAAGATTAAAAATTAAAGAATGTTTTAATTTTATTTAAAATAGCCTTTTACTTTTTAATTTTTTTAATTAAAGACCGTCAAGTATGCCTTTTTTTAAATTAAAGTGCACATAGGGGTGTATGGGAAGACTATTTTTTTCATTTTTATTTAGATTGAGGAGATTCGTGGTTCCATTCCAGTTTTAATTAGTTGCTAGAAGGCTACCTTACCCTTTATTTGGATGATCTTTTTAAACTTTTAAGTGTAAGTTCATTAAATGAGCCATTAATGATGGGAATGTAAATTGTTATAACTTTTAATTGGTAATTCAGAACGGAGTGCCACTTTTGAAAAAGTGCCTTATTTTTCATCTCAATCCATTGATTGTATTTTCATTATAAATTCACAAAATTTATAAAATGCCATATTTAAGGGGGTTACATGTGTTATGGGCCCTACTACTGTATACATTGTACTTTATATACCTATTTCTCATATGTGGATGCATTTTTGGATGTGTTCAACATATCCATTATGAATGTGCATTATACCTCATCACTCCATCACTACTTGCTCAATTAGAAAAATTCTTGGTTGTGCTTGGCATCCCGTTCATGAGCATGTTTCAAGGGTTGATTATAGTTTGTACCATGTAGTATTTCACTTCCTTGGTGTCTTTTCACAATCATGATGAATCCATTTGAGAGACTCTAGAGGAGGAACATTGATTCTACACCAATGGTCCTTCTTGGTAAGACTAATTATGATTCATAACATGTGTACATGGAATATTCACTCACATACCAGGAACTTATTCCATTATTATATGGATAGATTCTTGCTCCTATTCACCTAGGTCAATACAATGACTGGCCCAACTCTTGTGACTATGTTTATGGTCACTTATTGTTTCATGTTTCATGGGATCTGCACCAGCATGTGGAACACACAAAGTGTCCCTCCACTATTTGGATCACTCTTCAAATTATTTTTAAGGATATTATTTTGACTTATATCACATCTCCTCCTCTTCTTATTATCTCTTCTGAGACTATTGTACTCTCCCCTCCTAATTTTATTTCTTGTGATGATACATCCATTATGGATAGTGCTCTTCCCTATTTCAATCCCCCACTATTCTACTAGATCCTAGTTATCTCATTGAATAGTCTACATTAATTTATGTATAGATTGATGATCTTCTAAAGCCTTCATAGAATTGAATTTTAAAGGAATTTATTGATTTCATTTAGAGTTTACACATTGAGAGTATTGATGACTCATATGTTCCTTTGGATGTTCATATTAGAAATCTATGTGATTGATTCATTTACATACCAATATTTAGTTTTGATGTTTGTTGAGATTTTCTCTTCTCTTCCCATGGACATTCTTTCAATGTATGTTCCATGTCTATCTTCTTCTTTGGCTATTCTCTCCCCTTCATTATATGATTCTTTTTTACCATCTTCTATTAGTAGTGTTGTGATACTTGATCAGACTTTGGCACATTCAAGCACTATCAGGGAGAATTTTGAGCATTTTATATATATCTACATCATGATTCATATTTGTATTTCACTTGAGTGGGAATTTACCAATTTGATAGGTCATGGTTTCTTTCTTCTGAAAAGAAGAGACATCATTTACTATAGAGGGATCTACTACAACATTCACCATGCGACATTCTACACATAACTTTTATCTCTTCTTTGTGGAGGCACACATCCTTCATATTTTTTAGGATATTGATATGATCACTATGTACTTGGGTACCTCATTAGGCCTCATTATTAGGACCCAATTTTACATCCCACCTAGTCTATGCTTAAGGGAGGGTGTTGGAGTGGGGCTTTCTATTCTTACCTTATTTTCTTTGTCTCTTTTTTTTTGGGGGGGGCGGTGTGGGGCGAGTTTTCTCCCATTGGGTTTTCTATTTTTAATCCACTTTTTAAGAGTTACATTGTATGTGGGTACCTCATTAGGTGTTATAAGGACCCATATTTTCTTTTTTGCCTACCTAAGCTACGTTTAAAGGGAGGTGTTGGTGTAGGATATTTATTAGTCCATTTACTTATTAAATGGATAATACTACACATGTAGCTCAACTTACCTAGGTGTGATAAGAGGTTAAGTGGGTATGAGGTTGAGTTTCACATAGAGTTCTACTTGGAGTTCAACTAAGTACCATTATGACTTCTCCTATGAGTTCCACAGTGAGTTACACTCAGTCCCATAGTGATTTTTTATGTGAGTTAACTCCACCTAATCCTTTGTATTCCTCTTCACTAGGCCATTATAATAGTTTATATAATTGGTAATTAAGTCATTTTAATACATCAAAAACTTATTATACTTATTCTTGTATATTTATGAATATAAGTAGGATCATTTTTATTGCATAATTCTTATGTGCTCACTCTAATAGAATATTACCTATTGGCCTATTCTAACAAAGACCACCTAGAAGTTTTTTCAAGATTTATTTATATCTCTACACAACCACCACTTTAATGCTTTTATTTAATGGTTTACTTGAATCCAATGGTTCATGCAAATAATCATGCCCATCATACTTTATGAAAATATTTTTATCCATATCAATAAAAGTAACACACATGTTTGTAGTATCTAACTTATAATTCCACTTGATTAGCCATTTTTTTCCATACTTTAGATCCAAATTTGGTTCATGGTCTAATATCCATATGGTGTAATATTCCACATATGAGCCACATGCTATAGGAAACCAACTGTATCCTTGATATTATGGCATTAAGGGAGAGTATATTATTTCATATATATAATTTTCCAATCATGCAATAAATTTGGTTCTATAATTTGTATCCCACTTGTTAATATCAAACTAGATATGGTGGCAATTTACCCCATCACTATTTGTAGTAATAGTTAAATATTCATACTTTGATCATTTTGAGAGATAATGATTTTCTAAAAGATATGAAGGATGTTGGATTTTTATCATGTAAAACAAAATATGTATTCATCCTTCATTCTTATATTTCTATTGATTGGTATCATGGTCAATGATCTAATGATATTTATAATATTGTACATTATATTTTGTAGGTATAAGTCTACTATGTGATCTATATCTAGTAAAAGGTAGAGGAATCATTCTATGTTCAAGCAAAAAATATAGTATGGGATCTATAATATCATATTATTTTATGATTTGTATCATCTAGTGTGAATTATTTTGAGAACACTACACATTATTCACATGAAGTAATTGTATTTGACCCTTATATGGTTGACTCAATGTTTTTAACCAAGAGGGATGTATGAAGTAACAAGCATTTACATGATCATATTATATATTTTTTTACCCTTATCTATATTTAGTTCTATGTTTTATATAAGTGGATTTACTTTGTATGTGATATGACCCATAGGTTCGAATAGGTTGTGTGATAGGTGACAAAGTGGACAAAATTTTAATTTTCACATTTTCTCATCTATCATATCATAAGAAGTATCATTATAACTATCATAGTAATATAATATATGTCCATATTTCTATTTAGTATTTACTAATAAATGAAGCTCAAATTTTGGGTGCTCTTATGATTCTATGGGATCCTTTAATAATGGATCTTGATCTTGATATGAATTGATGTGTATCTTAGTATTTAGAGCCTTATTGGCATATAGAAACAAAGGACCTCTTATAGCCTAGAATTTCACCTCTATAGGATATTTTTTTAGGCTCTCTTACTCCTAGATATAATATTGGATCAACCTTAGGTTGTAGGTATCCTGTACTAAGTTTTAACTTCCAGAGAAGGCTGATTTCCTATTGGTAGATCACCTAAACTAAGAATTTTGCTTGGAAAATGGATAATAAGGGGGTATGGATTTTTAAGAGGATTAAATGGGTAATGAAGAAAATTAAATTATACTCAAATAATATTGAAACACAAACTAATTCAACATAAATACCATCATTACTCACAAAATCTCACAAACTAGCCAATTTTCATCAATATTTCTTAAAGTAGGCTCACTAATTAATAGATGAAGAAAATAAGGGTTATAAAACACACACTAAACATCCATTAATGGAAACCAAATATCAATTTTAGACTTGAAAATATCTTTAAAATAACTAAAAAGAAGAAATAAAGAAGGACAATGAAAATGGAAGAACACTTCTTCACAAAGCCATCATACAGAAGCTTGATACACACAAGTTAAAGGAAAGGGATAGGTGAAAAATAATATTATTTGATTCAAAAGTTAGTTCTTAAAAATTTATATAGGGTTTTACCTTGTCAAATGAAAATATATTTTAAAAATGGGGAAGAAATGGGAGATATAGGAGAAAAGGGAAGAGAGGAAAAACAATCACTCAAAAATCAATAAATGAAACACAACTACCTTCCATGGAGTCTAAAACACATTTGTATCAATTATAAATAATTTCCTCTCAAAAAATTAACCTTCATTATTCCAAAGGGTCTTCAAGCTTTCTCATTGGCTTAGAAAGACACTCAAAGATGAAAAAATTTAAGGATAATGATCTCATATCCCACTCACATGAGAAAAGTCTTCAAAGGATAATAAATAAAATGAATTCCCCAACTTTCTCTCCAAACCTCCAAACCCTCCCTCTTGGACTTCTATGCCCCCCTCCACTTGTATTTGTAGAACCTTTTTGCCATGTGGTTAGTTATCTTAGCATTTGATGCTTAACTGACCATAGAGGTTATCTTTTAGAGTTCACTTTTTTATGTTTTTATTTTATTCTCAACTCATATTTTCTCCTCCAACCTAAAATAAAATCCATGAAACATAAAAATTTCATAGGCTCCATAGATGAAGGTCTCCAAGCTTGAGGTATATTCAACTAGTTACCCTAAAACCTACTCTCAAGACCATTTGGCACCATGAGAACCACTTATGAACCTATATAAGTATTCCATACATCTATAACATGCATATTATGGAGAAAAAAAAGTTTTGTGCCACCTTAAATACCTACAACAATGGTGTAAATCACCATTAAACCTGTATCATTTCACAAATTTTCAAAAAACATGAGTTTTTGACCCTTTATATTATTAAGGCACCATATAATCTCTTTATAAGGAATAAAAGTGCCATATAATGATTATTTAGGACCCATTAGGCATATTTCATGCATTTATACCATTTTTATTTTTTAATACTTCTAAAAAATAGGTATTTTAGGCCATTTTGGGCCTCCCAGGCACCCAAACATTAAAATTATTATAAGAGATAGGTTTTACACAATACCAAGGAAGTAATATACATGTTATATGTATTTCCAAGTGATTCTAGGCCATTTCATGGACATATGAGTCCAAAAACCCAAATTAGTCAAAAAGGCTCCTTTGGTAGCTCAAATAGGCTCATCATCTTGATGATTGTTCAAAAAATTTAGACCTCCATTATATAATTTCTTGACACTTATCTTTATTAAATATACCCCTTTAACATCCTTGAAAATTTTGGGCTCCCATATAGAAGGTATGCAAAGATACACATGTAAGAAATTCATTTATAGGGTTTTACATGCATTCTAGGCCTGATTAGACTCTTAATGATTGTTCATGAAACTTAGGAACTTAAAAAACGTAAATACATAATAAATTTAAAGTAAATATGGGCAATCATAACTTACAAAAATCACTTTCCCAAACTCCCTATGTAGTGAAATATATGAGCATCTGAAGAGTGGCTCAAACTAGGTGCCTTAGACTTGAAAAGTTTAAATTTATCCTTGGACTAGAAATAACTCCTCCATTTACATTTACCATGATTAATAACATATTTATCTACTTTAAATACCTTAAAAAATCACATGATACTTCAAAAAACTTTGAACTAAACAAGAAGCTTTAGACTATGCACACAAGCTTGTGTTTTGTATCCTTTAGATAGACCTAAAGGGAATCCTTGTATAAAAAAAGATTTTGGAAACTATAGTAATGTGTATTAATACTTATAAATATCTTAAAATTTTTCAAAACGCTCCTCAAATGTCAAAAACTTTTGTTATATGTGTACTTTTAAAAAACCTTCCGAGCTCTAATGGTGGTTGTCAACGGTTAAGCACATGGCTATGACAAAATAAAGGATATGTACCTTGTGTATGTGTCCAAAATAATATTATGTATTATTATAAAAACTCATTAAAATCATTAATTCCAAGTTTCATAGTCATACCTTGCCTGTAGAGACCTGTAGGTGATTTTCTCTCAAAATTTGTAAGTGGAGTGCCTGTGTACATGATTGATTATAATTGCATGAGGTTTGATACAAAAAATAAAGTGTTTTACCAATTATATTTTCCTAAAATATATTATTTATAGTTATATAAAGTAATTAATATCATCTCCACCAAGTTTCATGCTTGGATCATGTATGTTGAGGCTTGTAGGTGATTTTTATACTTTACTAGTAGGGTGCCTAAATTTTCATAGCAAGTGTCTCAAGTCTTAGACATAATATTGGATATTTACCTTATTTTTATTTCCAAATATAAATAATATGTGTATATAATATGTCATAATTACCTTTTTTACCAATTTTTTTGTCTTTACTCAATGTGTAGGTGCTCCAAAACCTCAAAACCCTTCAAACCTACCTTCAAAAGTTGATTATGTGCAGGGTATGTTAGGTGTGACTGTGTTATTATAATTTAAAAATTGATTTGGGATTGATCATGGTTATTATAATTTTATTATTTCATTAAAATACTCTTTTTTTATTGATCTCATCCTCACTAGTAACCTTGTAACCTTATGCTACCTATAACATACCTAAGCTCCTCCAAGAACATTTATTGACATGACTATCAAACCATTGTTGTACGTGAATTTCATGAGATTTATAGGTTTATAGTATATATTTAAACATTATTTTATTCTTTTATACCTCTTAAAACTCTTTAAAAATTCCTATAATTCTCATGCTAGCATATTAACACCTCAAATTATGTTATTAGGCCTCACATACTAGAAATCTGTATATTCCTGTGTAGTACCTTCTTATTGATTTGGCAATGCTTAATTGATTTTGACCAAGTTTTTAAGAATGTCAATTTTAAATTTTAATTGAAAAATTAAATTCATATATATTTCCTTGTCATGAAATTATCTTGGGTTTTTACTTTTCTAAAAATGTGGCCATGTGAGAGATTCCTTTACTTTGTATGGTTGTAGGTGCATTTTCTTGAGGTGAATGACTGTATACAAGTGTTTGGAGAACCTATCTTCATGTTATTATTCATATATAACACTTATAATGTCCCATTAAACCTCAATTGATCACATTACTTCATATTTGACCATTGTGCTTGGATACTCTTCATACTTGGACATATGCATTTAGCCCTATGGCTGGAGATGTACTATTCATAAGACCTTGATTGAGTCATGATATATACCTTGATCCTTATGACTTGAAGTAAATACTTACATAATTTTAAATTATGTTTAAAATATGATAACCTATGAAATTTTATAATATGGAAGACCTTATTCTTCAATATTTTGACTCTCACCATGTTTGATGAATTCTTTACCTAGTTGTAGGTGGTGGTTTCTTTGGAAACATGACCAAACATAAGTTTGGCTCTCCTTGGATTTCCTTTCATTAAAAAATTGATGAACATCACTTTCTATTATTATCTACCTCAAAGCAAACCACCATAATTTTCTTGAAGACAAATCTCTCTCACAAAGTTTCAAGGTCTGAATCTAGGATTAAAAGGTGCTTCATTTATTAACATGCTTCTAATCAGGCCTCTTAAGTGATATCACACACATTAGAAATAAAATACATACTATACCATAAGGAATATATATATATATATATATATATATATATATATATATATATATATATATATATCAGAGTTGTTGCCAGAATCTGGATAACGCGAGTCCAATGAAGACTTGATCACACAAGATGAACAAATGTGCATCAAATAGATGCTAAAGAAATTTGAAAATAACACAATAATAGAAATTGCACAAGACAAAATGGAGAAAACCAAATCTGATTAGCATGAGATGGCCAAAGTGAGGAATACAAATAGGAGAGTACGTAAGTAACTCCTCCACAAAAGGTGGACAAGGCACCCCAAGAATAGAATGTAACTCCTCCATCAAAGGTGGTGATAAGGTGCTAAGAATAGAGAATTAACTTCCATCAAGGGAGTTACTTATGACATTCTTATGACACCTATGACACATCTATGACACACACCTCCACATAAGCTAGCCTATCCCAAAACTGTAGGAAAACTCCATCTATGCACAAGAAATACAATTTCCCTAATTAATAAATAGGGAAAAATAAAAACCTACACTAATACCCCCCCCATAAGTGCAGCTTAGGTGGGCAGTGTGAAAATAGAAAATGGGTCCCGACAACTAGGCCTGATGAGGTACCCATGTACAAATGCAACATCCCATAAGATAGAGAAAAGGAGAAAACCCATAGGAAAAAACTCCCTCCCAAAAGAGAGAGATGAAAGAAAAGAAGAGGCTAGAAGGCCCCCCTTGAAGATGATGCTATTGCAGATGTGGACTGCACCCCAAGAAGAGCTCATAGATGAATGAACTTGCTCTTAGTGAAAGGTTTGTTGAAGATGTTTGCAACCTACTCCAAAGACTGGCAAAATATCAATTCAATGACCTGACTATGAATAAGCTCTCGAATGAAATGCATGTGAATCTCTATGTGCTTGGTCTACTGGTGCTGAACTAGATTCCTGCAAATCTGTATGGTACTCTAATTGTCACGATAAATGATGGTGGGTTGCCTGATAGGAATTCAAAACTTAGAAGAATCCCTTAAAGCCAAATAGCCTCAGTAGCTACATTAATAGCTCCCCTGTACTCTACCTTTATGGATGATATAGCAATAGCATTCTACTTCTTGCTAGACCAACTGATAAGACCAGAACCTAGAGAGAAATTGTATCCAAAAGTGGACTTGTGAGTCTATGAATTGCCAGCCTAGTCTGAATCTATATATCCAACTAAGTCAACCTCTGTGCCAAATCTGTAATGAATCCCGTATCTATGTGAACCTTGTATGTAATGCAAGATCCTCTTAGCTGCTTTCCAATGCAGCTCATGGGGTTCCTACATGAATCTGGAGACAAGTCCCACTATATATGAAATGTCAGGCCTGGTGTGAGTCAAGTAGATGAGACTGCCAACAAGTTGTCTATACTAAGTGGCATCAACCAATGGTGAATAACAATCAGTCTCAAGCTTGACTCCTGATAGAAAGGGAGTCAGAGATGGCTTGCAATCAAACATGTGAAACTGAGCCAATAAGTCAAGAGCATACTTAGGATATGCAAATGAAATCCTTGAATCTGACTGTGAGATCTTGATGCCAAGGAAGTAGTACAATAGACCTAAGTCTATCATGTCAAATCTATCCTGAAGAGATGCCTTCACTACTGCAATAGCCGATGAAGAAATCCCGGTGATCAAAATATCATCAACATATAGAACCAAAATCAAGAGCGAATCATCATGCCATAAGAAGTAGACATTGGGATCAGAATGACACCTAGTGAAACCCGTTATGAGAAGGAAGGAATCCATCTTGAAATACCAAGCCTGAGGGGCCTGTTTAAGGCCATCGATATATTTCCTAAGTCTACATACTAAGGAAGAATCCTAAACAAATCTTGGTGGCTGCTCCATGTAGATCTCCTCCTCAAGGTCTCTATGAAGAAAGGCACTCTTCACATCCATTTGATGCACATCCCAACCATGTGTTGCGGCAATAATCAAGGTGAGTTGGATAGAAGTCATCTTTGCAATGGGTGCAAAGGTCTTTGAGTAGTCAATGCCTGCCACCTGTGAGAAACCCTTGGTGACCAATCATGCCTTATACTTATCAATCGACCCATCTGCTTCAAACTTGGTCCAATATATCCACTTACATTGAACCATATTTCTTCCCTTAGGAAGTGATGTCAAGTCCCAAGTGTGATTTTTGATTAAGGAAGAATATTCTTCCTCCATATCACTATCCCACTTAGGTACCCCCGATGCCTCTTAAAAAGACTATGGATCTAAAACTAAAGCAAAGAATGCATGTGGATCTCTCTAAAAATCCCCCTAGTACGTCTGTCATCTACAGGATCTCCTACCCAAGTGCCAAAACTCTCAAGTGTCTGTCTGGCCCAAAGTGGCCTAGAAGTGGGCAAGTCAGGTGGTAACTCCTCATCCTTTGACTGACTAGAGGTGGATGACTCTACATCACTGTCCTCACTGTCTGAACTCAAAGAAGAAGAAGATGACTCTGGCTCAAAAACCTATTGTGGCTGATCTGAATTTAATGAAGAATCATCATGAAGAAGTAGATTCGATGAGGGAGAAGAAGTGTCAAGTGTTGAGTCTCTAGGACTCTCCTAAAAATAGACACTTCTCTCAATGAAAAACTCATGAGTGACTAGATCTAGAAGGTGATATCCCTTAATACCATCTAGATATCCTACAAAGATGTAAGGCTTAGACTGATGTTCCATAGCTTTGCATTTTTTCTTCAGAATGCAGGCCATGGCTGGGGATCTGAAAACTCTAAGGTTCTCAATATAAGGTTTCCTTTTATGTCAAGCTTCAAATGGTGTTATCCCTTTCAAAGCTTTGTGAGGAACCCTATTTTGAATGTAGCAAGCACAACTAATAGATTTGGCCCAGTACTGTGGTGCAAGGAATTTGGAGTGAATCATATAACTACCCATCTCTTTCAAGAACCTATTCTTGCATTTTGCAAACCCATTTTGTGAAGGACTATAGGTGACTATGCATTTCAAATCAATCTCCTCTGTGGTGCAAAATTTCTCAAACTTGATGCTGCCATACTCCCCTCCATTATCAGTTCGAAGAATCTTGATGGATTTCTCACTCTATTTCTCAACAAGAGCCTTGAAGTCTAGAAAATTTTCAAACACTTCAGACTTTTGTTTGAAAAAATATATCCAAGTGTACCTAGATAAATCATCAATGAAAGTGAGGATGTACTTGGCCCTTGTGAAAGATGGTTTGGGAAAGGGTCCCGATACATCACTATGGACTAACTCCAGATGTTGTGAAGCCCTCCAAGCTTTTCCTTTGTCAAATTTTGCTTCGAGATGCTTCCCAAGGGAGCACCCCTCGTAAAGTCCTTTTGAGAATTAGACACAAGGCAAGCCAATGACCATGTCATTTTTACAAAGTTACTCAAGATAGCGGTAGTTAAGGTGGCCAAACTACTCATGCCACAATTTGCTAACTCCATTTGAATGAGTCAGCAATGATGTATGAGAAGAACCTGATGCAAAATGTGAAAAGGTGTATAACCTAGCTTGGTGATCTGCCCTTCCCACTACCACTATAGTATCACTATGCAAATCCCTGATAGACACTAAATTTGGTGAAAACTCAACTCTCATGCCCCGAACAATGTGAGTGATTTGGTACACTGATAGGAGATTGGTTGAAAGAGAAGGAACACTTAGAACATTGTTGAATGTTCCTCCTTCCATTTCAACTGACCCTCTCCCTGCAATAGAAACTGATGTGTCATCACCCAAACTAATTGAAGTCATGCTACAAGGCTCTAAAGATGAAAACTCAACTAGTGAAGAGCCCATGTGGTGAGAAGCACACGAGTCTATGACCCATGAAGATATAGAAGCTGCAATTACTAAAAAGGCCTTGCCCTTTTCTTTCTCCTTACCCTTGCCTTTTGCCTTAGTAGAATCTTGGGTTGATGAATTCTGCTTGATGGACTCAAGAACACCTATGTTGTTCTTCTCTAGAAGATGAGTTAGGTGATCTATTTGTTTCTTCATGAATTTTTGTTCATCATGCCCTGTCTTTTTACAATAGGCACACTTAACCTTCTCTTTCTTCGATTTAGCATTGGAGGATGAAGACTCAGTGTTATTTTTGGGAGGATTAGTGTTTTCTTTTTTCTTCTCCTGGTCCTTATTCTTTTTCTTCTTCTCCTTTGTTGAAGTCTTATCCTTACCATTTCTAGCTATCAAGGCTTGGGGTTGAGTAGACTTCAATGTGCCCATCTGAATTAGCTTATCTTGCTCCCTAGTCAAGTCAGTAATGAATGAATCCAAAGAAGGCATTTTCCATGTAGTGCCAAGGGCACTTTTAGTGGCATGGAAAGTGGAGTCAAAGACTGAATAGCTTGGACCTAGCTTTGCGAGAATAGAAAGTATGAGTTAATCATCTTTCTTCTCTATCTCAAATTCTTTCAATTGTAATCTAAGGGCCTTAAGCTTAGTGAAGAAGTCCTATAGGGTGTCAAAGTTGCTAGGACTTAGACTTATGAGTTCGTTTTCGAGCTCATGACCTCTCATTTCATCAAGCTTCCCAAAAAACTTTTATAAGGTCTCCTATATGTCATTAGGAGTATGGGAGGATTCTAAGTGGAAGAGAATTTTTAGAGACATAAACAAGCTCAGTAATCCAAAGGCTTCATCACTACAGTTGTACCACTTAACCTTTTCAGCATCTGTGTTGGGTTCTACTTCTGTACCCATGGTGATCCTATACAACCTTTTGCTTCTATGAATGGTTACCATTTTAACTTTCCATTCATGAAAGTTGAAGGGTGTTATGGGTTTAAGTTGAAAAGAATCCATTTTTAGCTGAAATTAGGTGAAGTTGTGTTGATTGCAAGTTGTGAATGTATGCAGAAAGGAGAATGAAAGCAAGTTGTGAAAAATAATCACACCCCCCCCAAAATATTGAGCCCCCCCCCCAAATATGCAAGTGAATTCTCAAAATATTTTGGACTCAGCTGAAAATGCGTCTTAGAGTAATCAGTGCAAGACTAAAGCAAACAGGACGTCGAACTCAGCTGAAAATGCGTTTCGGGAGACCCAAATTTTTGGCACTTTATAAACTAGTGAGTTTTTGAAAAATAAGAAGTATACATTGTGGAGAATTGAATTAAAATCACTTTTACAAAAAATGGCACCCAAAACTGAGCTACCATTTTCAATATTTTAATGTTACAATTTTCCCGTAAACTAGTGTTTTTGCAAAACAAACTCTAAAACATTAAAAAAATGCCAGTTACGGGGAGAGAACATGGCCTTCAAACCACTCTTTGGATTCAACACAAAATCAAGAATCCAAAGGAGATTTTTGTGAGGGGGAATTGGCCTCCTGCCAACCTGGGCCTCACCCTTCATCTTCGTAGGTTGAAGATACAAGTTTTAATTGAAAATCCCCAAAATACAAAATTGTCTAAAAACTTTAATACTTAGTCAAATTGACTAATTTTTTTTTAACAGATCAATTTTAACTAAAAATAATGAAGCAAAGATATTTTTGAAGGATGCCACATGTCCAAGTGTGCCAAATAGGATGCCAAGTAAGGCAGGGGCGTCCAAAAATGCACAGTCCAAAATTTGACAGCAGAAAAGACAAAAAAATTGAATTTCAGACCTGTTGGACATGTTGTGCAACTTGCTAGTGGCAAAATTGAAGGCACCTTGCTAGAGACTGGTGTGATGGAAGGGTAGAGGTGTTGCAAAAGTTGGCAACTTGCTGAAGGCTGCCAGAAGTGCACGTCGTATGGCCTAAGGCACTGTAAATAGGAAAGTATTAGCTAAGTGGTGTGGCAGTAGAAGTTTGGTGCTTTGCTATGTGAGTGCTGACTACTTGTGGTTGGCACAGACTTGTACTATACGGTCTAGTTAGCAGTAAGCAAAGTAGAATGTTTCTTCCAAAAAAAAGACCCAGACTGTATGAGGTGCCTTGTAGGAATGAAGTTACTACTGCTCCTTGCTGGAACTAAGTGCCAACCTTCCTCCTTCTGCTGTTGAATGCTGCTCCCTAAAGTAAAGACAACCAAAGGCCAAGGATTCCCAAGAAAATGATACCATATATTGATAGAATTTTTTATTTTTGATCAAATCTAAAAATAAAAAAATGAACTCCAGTCTTCTTGATTTCAAAATAAGCTAAAAGCATAATCACACACAATACTACCAGTTTTGCTCTGATACCCTATCAAATTTATTGCCAGAATCTGGATAATGTGAGTGCAATGAAGATGTGATCTCTCTCACAAAGTTTTAAGGTCTGAATCTAGGATTAAAAGGTGCTTCTTTTATTAACATGCTTATAATCAGGCCTCTTAAGCGCTATCACACACATTAGAAATAAAATACATACTATACCATAAGAAATATATATATATATATATATATATATATATATATATATATATATATATAATCAGAGTTGTTGCTACAATCTGGATAATTTGAGTGCAATGAAGATGTGATCACACAAGATGAATAAGTGCACAATGCATAGATGCTAAAGCAATTTGAAAATAACACAATAAGAGAAATTGCACAAGACAAAATGGAGAAAACTAAAATCTGATTAGCATGAGATGGCCAAAGTGATGAATGAAAATAGGAGATTACGTAAGTAACTCCTCCACAAAAGGTGGACAAGGCACCCCAAGAATAGAATGTAACTCCTCCATCAAAGGTGGTGACAAGGTGCTAAGAATAGAGAAGTAACTCCCATCAAGGGAGTTACTTATGACATTCTTATGACACCTATGACACATCTATGACACACACCTCCACATAAGTTAGCCTATCCCACAAATGTAGGAAAACTCCATATATGCACAAGAAATACAATTTCCCTAATTAATAAATAGTAAAAAACAAAAACCTACACTAATAATATATATATATACACACACACACACACACACTTTTTATATGATAAAATAGAATTGATTACAAATTTTTATGATTTTTCATTGATTAAAACTTGAGATATAGGTTTTTTTGGTTAGAAACCCTATATAGGCAAATATGTAGGCTTGTAAAGGCCGAGTGCCTTACAAAATCAATTTCTTGATCTAAGGGAGGTTTAAATTTTAAAAATGGAAATATAAAGTTATTTTTTCACCTCCCATATATTTACAAATATTTTATAATCATTGGTCAACCCTAAAACACTTGAAACAACTCAAAACACATAGTTCTAAACGCTCTTTACATGACTATGTTAAAATATGCAAGGCTTAAGATCCATTTATTAAGTTTTATGAGGTTTTAAGACATAATTAATTTTTAATTAGGAACTTAAGGGACCCTAAAAACTAATAAAATCATTTTTTTCCATCCTCAATCAATAAAATCATCCTAAAAAAATAATTTAGGCTTGATATACACTCAAAAAATGAGGACTATGAGACAGGGAGAGAAACATTGATTTATATTGAGATTTATAAGGTATAAAGACCTAATTATTTTTTAATTTTAACTTTTAATACTTAAAAAAACTATTAAAATCATTATATTTAATCATCAAACCCTTTAAATTCCTCAAAACCCCTTTTCCAACTATCTAGATTTGCATGCCAAAATCTTGAATTTGGCTAACTTCCACTTTTATTAACTTTACCTTGAAATTTTGAATATGATAACTATAAATAGGTTTTTGAAGAATTAAAATCACCCCCATATTATTCAAAAACACTCACGTTATGTTTAATTTTGAAGAATTAAAATCCCTTTAAGAATCTTGCGTAGCTCCATATTCTCCTTAAAAGACAAGCATAGGACTCTGTAAAATTAGTGAATACTTACACTTATTTTTAATCCAAACCAATATGTTTTATAGGTTTATAAAGTCAAAATTATAAATCCAACTAAATTTCATTCCTTTTGTCTACATAATTTTTGTTGTAGGCTCCTTTTACTAAAATCTAGTTGAGCCACCTTCTTGTTCTAGTCTCACTAGGCCTATGATTGTGTTTTCTTTCTTTTTACCTGGTCATGTTGGTATGAGAATAAAAATCAGTCATTGATAATTTTATATTATTACCCTAAATTTTAATTTTCCTACATTATTCATTTATTAATCATATACACTTTGTCATCACACCATTTCTCCTTCTTGATTGCTAACCTTAAACAACAAAAAAATACCTTTACATCTCTGAATAAGGAAAATTGTAATGTTGTTTCTCCATCAAACCTAACTCTTCATGATTTAAAGTTTATAGGGTTTTAATTTTATTTATTTTTTATTGATGTGACATCACTTGGTATTCCAGAACACTTAACTGGGCTCCTAAAACTCCATCAAAACTTCTTATGATATCTACTCCATGCTGACTGCTATAGGTGGAGATTTGTCTATACCATTTACCATTATTTGACCTAATAACCAATTTCATGATCTTATTCACCTTGGTTGATTGATATTCCATACATATATATTCAACAAACCTTGAGTTGTCTCATGAAATAAACCATTTCACTTTTAGACCTCTAATAATACCCTTGTTGTAGGTGGTCATTTGACCTTAACACTTACCGAGGCTTTCAAGAAGGTCTTGAATTGATCTCTCCATATATTTATCACTTGATGTTAGGATGATGTGGACATGTAAATTTAGTTATCTCAATATTCACACATGATTATTACCAACCTTATGATCATAACCTATAGGTCTAACCTACTCACCAAGATATGGAGGTGAAGATACATTACTAGACCTCAAAGTGTTCCTTGGCACCTTGAGAGAGAATGAATTCTTGAACCTCATTTGAAATACCTTCCAAGACTAAAATATACATATTTGGGCACTTTGATATAGAATGAACATGATGACATAATTTTTAACCATTCAAACACTAGAAACTTATACCTATAGTTGTCCCTTATTGAAGATACTTAAACACCAAAACTATCTCAAAGGAGAATATGCTCAATCTGGAGGATTATGAATATTTTAATGGTTTAATGAGGTATTAATTTACTTAATAACTAGCCTAATAACCTTTGAAGATGATTTCATGTGCTTTATAACCTAGGTTATATTCTAAAACACCAACATGGATTGTTCATAAGGATAACATAGGAAACATGTTTTATGCCATAAGTACCTCCATGGAAAGAGTTAGCTGATGAAATAAATTATAAAAGGTCATGTTTGACCCTATAATAACTCTCCTAAAATAATTATTACTCATTGGATTATAAAGAAAAGAAATAGAAGAAAACATAGACCCTATCTGAGTGAATAAGCCATCTAAGCACCCCTACATTATTAGTGATTATCCATAAATATGGAGAGATGAATAAAAAAATTCCAAAAAGTGGAAGGAAATTAGTGTCCCTATTATTGACCAAAATATTTTGTCCCAACTCTCTCTCTCTTTGTCTTGACCGTACTGAGTGAAAGCTTGAGGCTCTCCTAGAGTTGTCCAAGACTGCCCAAAATGGTTTTTCATTAGCATGAAGAATAAAAGCCTAATTATGTAATAAAATACTAGAGAAAGATTTATTATGACATAAATGACATGTAATTCCTTATTTCAAACTTTTGAAGTGCTTGGACCTCCAATAATGGCAAAAAACTTGCTTCATGCATAGTTTACAACTAATAGGTTTTCCTTACCTTTACAAGTTCCTATGATTGAATATAATTTTAGAGGCCTATTATAGGATATTAGGGATACAATGGATTCATGAATATGATATATGATCCCTTTTAATAATCAAAACCTTCAAAATTTTGATTAGCTAAAGCTCAAAAAGGCTCCAAAATTCATCTTTTTGTTCCTAAACTCCTCTCCTCCACTCCAAATGACTTAAAATGACCTTTAACATGTAAAAAAGGGTAAAAAGTGACACAATGATGTGTAAAAAATTAAAAACCAATTTTAATTCCTCAAAAGTCACTTTTTCACTTGAAATTTGTACTTTGAAGACCCTTAAGTCATCTAATGCACTTTTGAGGGTCTTTTGGATAAATTAGTTTTGTTAGACCTTGTTTTTGACTTGTTAAAATATATTATAATTTTTAAAAACCTAATTCATGCCCTAAATGCTGAAACACCCTAGAAACTTACTAGATCCTTCACTTGTAGTTCAAGACCCATTTCTAGGCCTTTTCCTCAAAATCTCCAAATTCACCTTAAAACTTGCTTAAAGTGTTTCAAAAGCTTGCAAGAGACATGAGGTAGGGTCATGAGGTATATTTTATCTTTCCAATATTGTATCATCCAATTCAAAATGACTTTACTTAGCTTCTCACACCACATCAAGACCTTTTAGGACACTACATTACACTATCAAGTCAGGACTAGAAAGAGACTAGTCATGGGGGTAGAAGGTTACTGAATGGTGTAGGAGAGTGGGATGATCCATCTACAAATTTTTTTTGTATGGAGGCCAATTTTGGCCATAGTTTCTTTCAATCTATTGGGATTACATATCTATTATGCAATAGACTAGTTACCTTATTTTATCCATTAGGCATACGGGGCCACAAGACTTTCTTTCCCAACTAATTTGAAATTGATACAAGTTTATCCACTTATAAAAACTTCCTCTTTATGTAGCAAGCATAACAATAAAAAAAACCAAAAATTTGCCCAAGATACTTAGGGAAGGTAAACACACAACTAAAAAGGATGTGCACAAGGAACCTAGAGGAAAATAACAAATCTACTCTAATATGTACAACTAAAACTCACATATACATTAATATTAGATTAAATGGGAAACTATTATCATCATTGATTTATAATGGAAAAGGATGATAGGCACCCTACTTTTGTGACCTCATGATAGGCAGACTAAGATACCTAATTATTAAATCTTTTAGCTTACTCTTAGATGAATGGAGAGGGACAAACATGTCTTCAATGTAGATAAAATCCCTTACTAGCTCAAGGCATGCTTGATGTTGCTCATCACTCTTGAGAAAGCCTTTCATGAAGACTTCATTCAAGTTCTTGGGAGTAACTATATTTTGTTCACTTGGTGGGTCAATATACCATATTCTTCTACCTTATTCTTGTGAAAATTAGGATTGATCATGCTTAGATTAGCATTCTCATAGTTTTATAGAAGAAGGATAGGTCTTTTAGCCTCCTCAAACTCTTTGGTTATGGCATTGATCCATTGCCACAACTCTTTAAGCTCTTCAGTGTTATGTTTTTAAAAATATATCACTTGAGAACTTGAGATGACTCCTTCATCAACCTCACTTAAGATTTCATCTTATTTTTCAACTACAAATGAGGGTTGATTTGACCAACCAACATCTAAAACATCACACTTGTCTTGCTCAAGGTCTGATTTGTCACACTCTAGTTGTAATATAATGGGGTAATCTTCATTTGACACCTCATCTTAAAGTGGGCCAACCTCTAGTACCTAGTTTTGAATCTCTTTTTCATCTATATATAATAGAAATTCAATAGTCCATTAAATATCTACCTCATATTCAACTTGAGGATTGTCATATTCATGCTCTAATTCATTAGTGTTAAATCCATGCTAAGAAGGTTGGTCCAAACTTAATTTTTCTTCTTCTAAATAAAGTGGACTACCTATCATGATATCTTTATCATAAACACTTGTATTGTCCTCTTATTCTTGAAAAGGCCTAGGAGAGAGTGGTCTCACTAGTGATGGCATGATATAACCATTATCATTGGCATATGGAGATATCTATAGTTGGATTTCTTCATATTCTTTAGTTGAATGGTTTTCATTTTATCTCAATACAATGAGTCCTCCTTTGAAAAGGTAGATTGTAGGAGGGAAAGAAGGTCCCCTTGGTGGAGTAGGAACATAAGGAGCTATGGGATACTCTTGGGAAAGAGTGGAATAATTATGCTCATGATGGAGAGTGTGTGTATGGGTAGGAGATGGTAAAATGATCTATTTTGGTTTGATATGTTCTCTCTCCCAAATTTTTAACACCTCTTCAATGGATAGTATGCACTCCATATCTAGCTTCTCAACATGTGGATAGTCACTTTCTTTAATGGATGCCCACACACTCCAAAACTCATGAAAGAAGCTCCTTATCCCCTCTATGGCATAAATGGAGAATTCTTGTCCAATTCCAACATCCTTAGTGAATTTCATGATTTTTATCCCTTGGTCTAGTATTGCTTCTCTAATTTTTGACAAGGATGGCTAGGGGGTCTGATTTGAAAATACTAGAGGTTGAGCTTTAGGATTTTAGAGGGTAGAGGACACATAAGACTAATTTAACTAAACCTATTGGTACTCATAAGATATCAAAACACTCTCCAAGCTTTAGACCATTCTTCTCAAACACACTTTGTTCTCCCTCTCATAAAATGCCCATTATTCATCCTCATAAATTGGCCACCTATTCTTGACCAACTAAATATAACTTATTAAATCTTGTAGAACATGGATAGGGATAATTTAAGAAAATTTTAAACCCCTATCAATCTCCCTTATCAACTCAATATAATTTGATAATGCTTGCTTGAATCCTCATAAGGATGTAACAAGATAAATGCACTCTTAATAAGGAAAATTAGAGGACTAATTGGAATTAAATGGAGGTTGATCTTAGTCATACATAGGGGTGGGAGGGAGGCAAAGGAAATTATAGGTTTGATATGTTACTTGAGGGCCACTTGGGGGAACACATAAATGTTATTAGCTTGATATGAATGATGTTGAGGTAGACAATAAACATGTTCATCAAAAGAGGTTTGAGTATACATACCAAAAACATATGATTTTAGGCACTTAGGCTACTTAACCAGCTGATGTTCATAGTGTAGTTTCCATTCATGTTTGAAAATGTGCCTCTGAAGGTTGATTGTACTATAGAGCAACATAAAAAACCCTTCAGTGAATTGAAGAATGTAGTAGTCCCACTAGGCATCCTATAAACTATTATAGCATAGAATTGTACCCTTTTGGGAGATTTTTTCAATATATATCATAGCCAAATACAATATTGGACAAAAATATAGCTATAGATATCTTGTAATGAGGTTTAACCTCCAAATAAGGCCGAGTTACTCTTGGTAGATCACCTAGACTAATAGTTCTACATGGAAACTGGATAATAAGAGGGTATGGGATGACTAAGAGGACCAAATTGGTGATGAATAAAATTAAATGACACTCAAATAATATTTAAACATATACTAATTTATCATAAAGACCATATTTTCTCACATAATCACATAAATTAGCCAATTTACATCAGTATTTCTTACACTAGGCTCACTAAGCAATATATGAAGTAAAGAGGGGTTCTAAAACTCACACTAAGCATCCATTAATTAAGGAAAAACTCAATTTTAAACCTACAAATAGCTTTAAGACACCTAAAAATTTTCAATAAAGGACAATTAACATGTAAGAACACTTATTCACAAATCCATCATATACAAGCTTTCTAAACATAAGTTAAAGGCAAGAGATAGGTGAAAAAATAATATTATTTGATTCAAAAGGTAGTTATTAAAAATATATATAGGGGTTTGCCTTGTAAAATGAGACTATATCTAACAAAGGGGGATAATGGGAGATATAAGATAAAAGGGAGGAGAGATGGGAGAAGCAAGCACTCAAAAATTAATAAATGAAACACAACAACCTTCCATGGAGTCTCAACCACATTTTTATCAATTAAAACTAATCTCATCTCATTAAAATTAGCCTTCATTAGTCTAATGGCTCTTCAATATTTCTCATTGGCCTAGAAAGACACTAACAGATGAAAACCTTTGAGGATGATGATTCCATATCCCACTCAAATGATAAAAGTCTTCAAATATTAGGAAATACAATGAATGCTCTAAATTTCTCTCCAAACCTCCAAAATCTCCCTCTTGGAATTATATGCCTCCCTCTACTTGTACTTATAGAATATTTTTGGCACATGGTTAGTTGTGTTGACATTTGATGCTTAACTAACCATGGATGTTTTCTTTTAGAGTTCAATTTTGTATTTTTTATTTTATTCTCAACTCATATTTGCTCTTCCAACTTGAAATAAAATCCATGAAACCTAAAAATTTCATAGACTCCATTGATAGAGGTCTCCAAGCTTGAGCCGTCTTCAACCAACTGCCCTAAAACCTAATCCCAAGACCATTTACCACCATAAAAACCAACTACATGTATATTATGGATAAAAAAAGTTTCATTCCACCTCAAGACTCACAATAATGGTCGAAATCATAATTAAACATGTAACATTTTAGAAACTATTAAAAAACTTGAGTGTTTAACCCTTTAGCTCAGTAAGGCACCCTAGAAACTCTTGGGAAAGTATCCAAGTGCCATATAATGATGATTTAGGTCCTATTAGGCCTCTTCCATGCATTTATACCATTTCTCTCTTTGAATACCTACAAAAAGAGGCATTTTGGACCATTTTAGGCCTCTTAGGCACCCAAATGTGCCAAACTATTCTATAAAATAGGTTTTACAAAATATTGAGGGAGTTATCTAAATGTTTCAAGTGGGTTTTAGTGATTATAGGCCATTTAATTGACTTATGAGTCCAAAATCCCAAAATTGGTCAAAAATGCTCCTTTGGTAGTTCAGTTAGACTCAACCTCTTGAAGATCATTCATAAAATGTATATCTCTATTCTAGAACTTCTTAGCATTAGTATTTATTCCATAGACCCCTTCAAAATCCCTAATTTTTTTTGGCTCCCATGTAGAAGGTATGCAAAGATACATATGTAATAAGTTTGCTTATGGGGTTCTTTATGCATTATAGGCCTACTTAGAGTCTTAAAAATTGATCATAAACCTCACACTCTTAGCTAAAATCAATAGATAATTAATTTTAAGTACATAAGGGTAATCAAAACATACTAAAATAATTTTTACCAACTCTCTATGTAGGGAAATATATGAGCATCTTAAGAGGGGCTCAAGTTGGGTGACTTAAACTTGAAAAGTTTGAATTTCTCTTTAGACTAGAACTAAATCATCCATTGACATCTCCTATTATTTATAAAAACTTTATGTACCTAAAACAACTAAAAAAATCACATGATGCTTCAAAAAACTTTGAACTAAGTGTGCTCCAAATTTTAGATCCAAACTATATTAGTAAACTTAGTAATAAAAACTTGAAACTCAATGACACCAATAGGAATGGATAAAAGAGGAAAATGAGAATAATAAGAAAAATCTCATAATCATTTTTACCTCCTTATTTATCCACTCTAGAATTTTAAAATGGATAATTTTATGTCCACAACTTAAACTATTGGATTACTTGATAAGTCTTTATAATGGCTTCCAAGTGATTAAATAAACTCAATAGTAGTTATGGATGGTTGTATGAGAGATTTAGGGATGTAATGTGGTATAAACATAATTGATTTATGGATTTTAAAGTTTATTTGAGGGTGAAGGGATATTCTATTTAAGTAGGCATCGAGGGAAAGATCATTAGTTTAAATTCAAATTTGGGCCATTGATATTAAGGGCTAGAGATTTTTCATTGAATTTTTAATTCCATGGAGATCTCTAAAATTAGAGAGTTCTAGACAAGTGGGATAAAATGGGGAAGATTAATATATTCATCCAATTCTATAAATCTCTCCATAGAATTTAGGGCTTTAGAAGAGGATAGAATAGGGTGGTGGGTGGGTGGGTAGATTATTTTGGCATTTTAAATTGACTAGTTGGTTTAGGGAGTAGGTTAGTAAATAATAGGCTCTATTATGGGTTTAGTTAGGGAATTAATTGGTTTAAAAATGGCGTGAAGGTTTATGGGATATAGGAATGGGATGGGTTTTATTAGAGTATTATTTAATTTATTTAAAAAATATAGAAATTAGACTAAATTAATAAAAATTGGTATAATTAGTGTAATTATTAGGGTGAGCATAATTTAGTGCATAAATTTTACCCCTCTTTGAAAGGGAATTTCAATTGGAGTGAAGTGTAAGGAGTATTGGTATTTAAAATAAAATCCATATCATGGATGAATGATTTTAATGGATATGAGGCCCCCTTAAAGGAGCATATGGGGAGAAACCAACCTGGATGGTCACTCAAAATGAAATCCTAGGGTGGGATAAGAACATAAGAATATGGGGTTGGGATTTCACAATTATTGATTAAGATGCCCCAAGAGGGAAAGAGATAAATTAGCTTGAGTGATGGGTTATATATAGGTAACAAGTGTCTATAAAGTGTTTTGACTGATAGGACAAGATTGATTTAAATAGGATGGGTTCAAGCTGGTGATAAGTCCCTTAGAAAGGACATATGCTAGGGGAACCTTGAAAAAAGGATATTAGTGATAAGGATTGTTTATTGGTGATACAGAGCTAGTTTTCAAAATATTTGAGGCATATAAATGATGTGTATTTGTTGAATGATTAATCTGAATATGGGATGGTGATAATAGGTAGATGGGGACAAGTTATCCATAGGTACAAAAGTGAAACCAAGTACTACCTACATAGTCCTAAAAGACCTTAGGTTGATGTAGTTCTTGATGTAAGATAAGGTGGATAATAAGGGATCAAACATTCTATACCCTATGTGATGTTATAAGGTGATTAGGTAACTAGATAAGAATAATTGGATAATTAGAAAATATTTGGGATAATCAATATTAGTAGTAGAAGTTGAGTGTTTGTATGGGGAGGGGGTCATATAGGAAAAAAGAGTCAAAAGTGGGTCATTTTCACCTTTTGACTTCTTGTGATTTGAACTCTGAGGTAGACCATGGACCGGCTACCCCAAGATTCCCATCATAGTGAGAGAGTTTGAGATCACTAGAGAGATGCTGAGGCTAGACCTATAGTGAGTAATAAAACCCCAATTTAGTATTTTTGTGATTTTTAGCTAGTTTTTGTAACATTTTTAGCTAGAATTGGCAAGAAGATACACCAAAAACATTGCCCCAACAAAACCATGACTGTCAGTTTTACCCTCAATAGTAATTTTATCACCATGCTTTATGGATTTGAAGGGGAAACTTGTGGTATTGCAATACCATATGTCCATAATTATGGTATTACAATACTACATGTGGGGAATCATGATATTGCAATATCATAACTAGAGAGTCACAATTTTTTAATATAATTGGTCAGGGATTTATAATTTTGTTGGTCAAACAAAATCATAACTATGGAGTGGTAGTTTTGTCAAAACTACTACTAAGGGCATTTCATAATTAGTGATTTTGTCAATGGTTAGAAAAATAGGTAAATGTTAGGGTGATGGGTTAGTATGGATGATGTAGGGTGTTAAATTGCCTAGTTATCTAGGTAAGTCAAGTGGGTTAGATGGATAGGATGGGGTAGATAGGTAAGGTAATAATTTAGATGTAGATAGGGGAGATGTTTTTAGGTAGCAATGGCAGCACAAAATGGGGCCTCAAACCTATGAAAAGGTACAGGGATAGACACAAGTGCTAGCCAAGACATAAGCAAGTGGTAATGGTGGGGTTCATTGTGTAGGACCATCTTGATAACCATTGATAGAAGATGAGTAATCATGGATAGTTCAATTATAAGGTGACATATAGGCATGCCTATTAGATTTTTCAAGGCTCATGTAAGTGTAAGACTAACTATTTACCCAAATTTAGAGTCTAATAGCTTAGAGGGAAGGTCGATTATCACAATTACAAAGGTAGGTTACTACATTATAGGCCTACTTATCATAGAGGGATGGGTTGTTGACACAGGTGCAAGAATAGGTAACTAGCCTCTAAAGGCATGCCCAATTAGCAATTAACAATCATCTTGAGTCTCCATGCCAAATCTTTGAATCTCTCATCAATAATCCATGATCATTCTATCATAATGTCAAAATTATGAGTCTAAGGTAATCTTTATTCAATCCAAATCTTCTTGTTTTTCATTAGTTTAATCATGGTTTAGAGAAATTAGTTTAGGATTAGAATGTTATTTTGACTTTTTCATTCACCAATTTGTATTTAGTTCTAGTGGCTCTAGATTTTATTTAGGTAGTTTAATGCTTGAGTAGATTTTAGATTACTTGCATGATCTTAAATCCATATTGTGCTCAAATTTCATCTACATTTTGGTGACCATGGTGGAACAAATCCCTCCCAAACTAACAATTTTGCATCCTAGCAGTGTTTTGGCTATCTTTTAGGTCTATTTTGATCAATAAAAATATTAAAATTTTTAAATTTTGCATGCACAGGTATTAGTTGAAATATTTCTCTAGTATTCATGACTTTGCAGTCATGATTTTATCCTATAAGTTGTGATTTTGTACCAAGAATTTAACTTAACCACTAATCATTTCCTCTGATCATGTAATTTTTTGACCTTTTCACAATATCATGACTTGAAAATTTTGACATTGTCTTGAGAGTTATGAATTTGAATATAAACATGTGATTTTTGTAAACCACTAATGATCTATTTTATAGGTTTGTAAATTTTGACAAAATCATGACTTTGAAAGTCAAAATTTGTCTTGATATTTATGATTTCTTAGGTTTTCATGCAAAAACTAATGTTTGACCACTAATCTATAGGATTCACTCTGACTTTTATTTTTGGTAGCGACTTATTATCACATAGTCAAACATATAACATTTTTATTTTGTATTTATATCCCAATGGTTTCTATTTTGGCTAACCCCATAATAAATATTCTATCATTATAAATTTGATTATGTGTGTGCAGGGTTACGATAATGATAAGGAAGGAGAATTATCTAAAGATAAAACAAAACAATACATTATCCTTACCCTTTTCCTAGCATTCCAAAAAACCACAAATCATGAGAATTTGTGAATTATAAATTTGACCTATAGAATAGTGGTATTGTAGTCATAGTATCAATTTTGTCATTTTAGACTAATTATTCCTATTGTTAGTGATCTTTGTGTCCTATAGGGAAGATATCTAATTATCACATATTTTAATTAATCAAAATCTTAGACCATTTTGATAAAATCTGAGTATCTATCTAAAATTTTGGATATATGATAAAATTCAATATTAATTTGTTTTATTTACCTCTAAATAATAATTATTAGGCCTTTCAAAAAATCTTTCATAACTTATATATCAAGCCTTCTATGCCAAAACTCTAAATCTGGAGGTTTTGTCAATTTATAGAAAATAACAATATTATCAATTTTATTCATGTTTTTATAGCTAAATATTATGGTTTTGAAGGTTAACCATCATGATTAGCTAACCACTACAAAATTGCAACTCACAATATATGAATTTGCATTCGAGTTGTAGTTTTGCACTATCTAGTTATGATTTTGCATTGTGTAATTATGATTTTGCATATAGTTTATCTTCAAAATTTTCCTTTTTTATTACATTTTTGGAGTTAGATATTTTGTGATTTTTTAGACATTTTGCGCATCTCACAAGGCCCAAATTTCTTTTAGAATCAGGGGTTCCTCCCCTCAACCTCATCCTGTACCATGATACGGAGAATGGCTAGGGTATTGCCCCTAAACCCTGCAAGTGGCTCTACCCCTTGACCCTTAAAAGGGCACTATGATTTGACCCTATTGGGGGTTGTTGCCCTTAGGCCCCCACATCATGGTCCACTCTCCCCAAAGTAATTATAGAGCCAAATCATGATTTTTTTAATGATGTTTTTATTAAGGCCAAGTGGACTAACACTTTTTTTCTTGTAGGGGTAAATCCAGTTGATATTTTATCTTACTAACATCATATTTTTTATGTTAAATTTTACTATAACACTTTTTTTATATTATCCCTCAAGATTGTTAATCAAAAGTACTAATCATTTGTTTTACAGCTTACCTCTTTTGAGTTCTAAAGTTAAACTACTAACTATGTGCTTACAAGTCACTTATCAAAGACTCTTTTTGGCACTTTGAATATCATTTTAAAATAATTTTGATAATTTTGTCTTGTATATATCATTTTTAATCATATTATTATGTGTATATATTTGTGTTAATAAATTATTATCTTTCATCTTATATATATCACATCTTCATTAAATTGGTTAATTAATCCTTTTAGTCTACCTATTTATATTTTGAGGGCTATGGTTGGTGTATGCTCTCCCCCTTACATCCCTATGTTGATTCTTAGGGGATCAAAAACCACCTATAAACCCTCCATCATTTTTTATTTTCTATGGGTCTAGTGATTGTGGATTTCACCATCATGTAAAAATCCAAACTCCATGTTTTGATGGAGTCTAAAAATAAATATAGCTATCATTCAGTACCTAGGTAGAATTCCCCATAAAGGGTTCCATAGAGTGAGGGGTGATTAGGATCAAAGATAAAAGTCACTCACATGGTATCCTATATGGACTCAGACCCTAATATACCTTCACATATATAGGGGATGCACTTAGAGATCCCATGAAAACCTAGCATAGGATACTTTAGCTATAATAGGTGTACCATTACAAGATTTAGTATCAGCTCCAAAGTATCCATTTAGTGAGATTATGGTCAAAAGGGATCGATCGATATCATAATGGGTCACTAGCCTATAGCCTCACCCTTGAATCCATTAGATGGTGTGGAAATTAAGTTGAAAAAATAATAATTTTACTAATCATATGTTTATGGCTTGTTTGATTATATGTGTGTTGTGATAGACCCATGTTATTTATGATTTGAGTTAGCATTTTACCCCAAACCTATACATAGCTATCTAGGTCTTACACAAACTAATCTTGTATATACCATCTTATCATCATCCCATTATACATATTATCCTTGTACATCCTTATCATTCTCCTTTCCTAGGCTAGTCATACCCACTCATTGTTAGTCACATCTCCATCACCTATATCTTGTCTTTCACATCTTATATCTCATCATCCCCTTATATAATTCATTCTATTATATATCCTTATCCTTGTACCTACCTAATTTCATCCCATACTAATCTAGTCATTCCCATATTATCCTATCTCATTATTGAACATGCCCCCACCATCCCATCTCCATCTCACCATTGCCTTTATATATCCTTGTCCCATCTCCCATCTATATCCTAATCTCCTTTTAGTCTAATCATTATCACCCATCATTATTCATTATCATCTTATAAATCCTTTTCTTACCCTTTTGTACATTATATTTATTCTCTTGTACATCCTTAAATTAAATTTGTCACTAGAACCACCTATCATCACACCCCCATCACCTACATTTTATTTAGTGCATCTTAAATCTCATCATCCCCTAGTCTATGATTTGTTTCTATTGTACATCCTTTCAGTCATGTACTATAATCATCTCATGCATAATTATTCATACCCCTTCACGCATCCTAATCACATTTGGTCTTGTCATTCACAACTTATCCTAAGGTCACATTTTGTCCCAATCAACCTTTTATCTTGACCTTGCCTCAGCCTAGTCACCTCTTCACCCATCTAGTTTAACCCCATCTTATCTTATCCTAGTTGGCTCTTTAGTTCATATATGGGTTCACAGCATCCCCATCACCCATATTCATTTCATCATCACCTATCTATATTTGTCTTAATCACATTATCCCATCACCTTCATCACATAAAGCTACCCCATCCCATCTTGAGCAAATCAGTTTAAAATTTTGAGCTAGTCCTTTGTCTTTTCATCCTAGCCCATTATAACTCATTCTATTGATCATAACTCATACTTAATTGATATCTTATTAGCATCTTGTTACTTTGTCAGTTTTAATCTAGCAACCCTATTGGAGGTACAACAACTAAGGGGGTGAATTAGTGATCCCAAATAATCCAACTTCAATTAAAATCACTTTCAAGTAATTAATCTATTACCATAAGCATTCATGAAGCATACACACCATTCATAGAAATTAGCAAGAGAGAGAATGTAAGATCAATCACATAACACATTACATATGTGGGAAACCCTCTTATGGGAGAAAACCTACTTGAACCTAAAATTGGACTACTATCCTATAATAAAAAGAACTAATTTATACCATCTTTAAATAATTAAGGAACTACCACCCCTTATTTAGTGAGACTACAATCCCACAAGGTGATACCACACTTGTCTAGTTGAGCTACCATAACAAGTAGACCTTTATTAATTTTCACCTTGCAAGGAGGCTACAACCACCTTAGATGTTGAGATAATACAAAAATACTTATGAACACATTCACCTTTGAACTGATGTCTATAACACCTAATGATGTACCTCTACTTATCACTCTTCACCTTCACTCATAATCAATCTATAAGAGAAATATTGTACTAATATATTTATGACCTAAAGGTCATACACAATGTCCTTAATTTGTTCTAATATTAAACTAATCCATAGGGCACCCACCTTTTCCTTTGATTGACAACACTATACTCTCAAATGCAAATTCCAAACACAAGTCTCTCACAAAGTCTATAAACCAACACATTTGGTTTCACCATTTATAGAGCTATCATAATTATCAACATCTTATACAACCATTAGACATTTCTTAACCTTAAGGCATCTATCATATAAAGATATATCTCAATAAAATCTTCATAAGTTAGTAATAACATATATGGGTCACCCTTAAGTACCTACACCTTTTTATAAGTCCCTTGTAGCTCTTATAGGTCTCATGGAGGCCTATTCACCTATTTATCACATCATCAAACAAAAAAATAACATAAGACCTCTTTAAATTACATATGTTCACTACATATATACCCTTATACATCCTAAAATTGTTATAATCAACTTTTCTCACTCTTGTGTATGCTCAAACAACTCAAAAACTGATTTGGTGCATAGGAACATCATGAATGAATACACAGTCAACTTTTTAAGATGTGTTCATACTATATACGAAAGGTCAAACCTTCATAATTCACATAGATGGTCCTGTTGGAATCTAAAACACTAAAAAATAGATAATCCAACATGAGACATTGAAATACCATCATAATGAGCTCAAACATCCTTCTTGGGTCACTTGTAAAAAACACAAAAACACATAGTCAAATTTTAACCTTCATAACTGTGACTGTACACACTTTCATATCTTTAAATATATATTCCAAACTCTACCTTGGAGTCTTCTACAAGTTTACTTTTTACACCATGTGAAAATTATACATAGATCTAAATATATCCAAAATACAGAGCACTAGTTTTTCCTTTGCAATTTCAAATATTCAAATATAAATGGTCATAGTTAAACCTTAGATACTATGCTCACATCTCATGTCCTCACTACTTAGATTAAACATGAAACATCAATCTTATTGTATGAATCTAGAACTTTAACACATAGTTCACTAATGCTAAATTTTAAAACTTGAACATGTTGACCTCATCTTGTGTACTATTAAAACTTTGACCTCATGCGCTCCATTGATCTCTTCGAGATTATCATCACTTTAGAAATGGTTGACAACTGTCACTTTGACCTCTTGACTTTAAAGCACACCATTGATCCTTTGTAAGAATCTCTCTATTTATATCTACTTATTGTTAAACATAGAATACATGGCACCATCTCACTTCATCTTGACATCTTGGAGAAACATGCTCCATTGATGTTTTTCAAACTTTAATTTGTGTAAAAATGACTATGGGAACCATTTCAATCTATCTGTAATGTCAAATTTGCACCTCCATATCTTTGGCTTCACTCAAAGTGAATGTTATGGAATTTGGATCATATGATATCATCACATATGATAATCCAACCATTTATCAAAATAATCCTAAAACCCTCACACATGTGAGATAAAATGACATTGAAATGTCTCCTTAGATTTATCTACCATAGAGCTAACAATGTCAATAATTACCTAGAAGGACAACTTTGCACATGCATATATTTTGAAGTGCTTCAATACATGATCTAAGAATTAGTGTAAATAAACTAGGCACAAAACTAAATAAGCCCATATGATCAAATTATCTTGAGATGTCCAAATTTTTGAGGTATACCATCACTAAACTTCTTATTCGGCTCTTTCTTGCCTCATGCAAATTTGGCTATGGGAAAACACTATCAAAATTCCTGAGAGCCCAAATTTATACTTGAATATATTTTGATGTGATTTATCACATGATATAAGATTTATAAAAAATCAAATATGGACTAATTTTATCACAAACTTATGACCAATTGACCTTGACTCATCCAAACATGGCAATGGTGATGTCATCAAACTTCCTTCTTAGATTTTCTACCACTAGACCCAAAATGTCTAGATGAAAACTATGGACTACCAGATCAATTAAACTTATGCACACAAGAAATTAAAGCTTAGAAAACATATTAGGGACCTATTTCATATCTTGAAATCACCATAATCATTTTTGAACAACTCTAACCATGCCAAAAACTAAAGATCAACCAATCATATTTCAATCATACTATGACAAGCACATTACACACTTTGTCATTATTATTTACACTATCAAGAAACTTCATCCATTAAATTGGACACATATATTACATAATCATGAAATAATTAACAAATATCCAACAATATCCCCATTTGTCATTGATGTGAACAAACATCATATATAGTAATATATAGCTCACCTTTCTTCTCTCTCTTTAAGTACTCTCACAATAGGAATTTTATGCCCCTTTAACACAATGAAAAAGTGGGTACAATCTGATCCTAAGGACCTAAAATACCACCAATAGTAGAGGAACATCTTATAAAGATGATACAAACTCCCCTTTACCTTGAGCGTACCTCTTCTCACCTTGATAATTTCCTCTTACTCCATGCCAACATACTCTTCAACCAAGCACTAAAACCAATGAAGAAAGAACACATAAAACCATTAGAATATAATGAAACTCGCCAATAAATATATAAGAGGTAATCCCCATAGGATTATTGATCCATTACACATTTTGAGCATCATTAGATCTCTACACATTATGAAGAACCACCGTACATGCTTACTAGCCTTCTCTCTCAAGCTACCACAAGGATCATCAAAATAACTTCATACCACTCACTAAACATGAAAATGATCTCAAAAAATTGGATATATGTCCATGATACAAACATACCTTTCTATTTTATAGAAACTAATCAAAAATGACTCTTGTTCACACTAGGCATGTCTAGTCTCCTTGTAGCCCTACGTAGAATTTGCAGAGCCCACAACTTTTATTAGAAACACTATCAAGACTTTAAATTTAATATATAAATCACTATAATATTTCCCCTCAAACATACCAAATTTAATCACTAATATCATCCTTTACAACATACTTCCTTCAAAAACCTACTAGCTAATTAACCCTCCATATTAATAAAAACATGAATCACTTGAGAATAACAAACATTTAATCTATATGAAGATTTATTTTACAACCCATTTCACCAATATAATAAATTAGGAATCCTTAGACCTTATATCATAAGGAAGACCACTTTTATATCATATCCCTAAACCCTAGAAACTCAAAACAAACTAAATCAACAAACCTCCTTTTGGTCAATGTCCACCTTTGAAACTTTTTGCACACCTAGGGACACTCATCAAAAACTTATATACAAATATTTTAACCTTTACACCTTTGGGATAATTGACTTCATATAACCCATTTTAGGCCTACTTTCCCTTAAGCCAAAAACTAAGAAAATTGAGAGCCCTCAAAAATCTTTAAATTGCCTTCAACATACCTTTAGACCACAAAACCACCTAGAGCACATAAAAATAAGTTCAAAGACTTTTTTTAGTACCAAAATCTTCTTAAAATTCCATAAATCTCATTATGCCACCAAGAAACACTCATTATGACCCTATATTATAGCTCCTTCATAAATCTCTAGAACAAGTTTATGATATTGTTACTCCACCTTAACCAAAGAACCTCTCTAATTGGAATTATCATCTTGAGAAAATAAAATTTATTTTCCATAAGAAGATATATCTTCTAAGAAGCATAGGTAAAGACACCCTACTTCAAAATGTCCTAGACTACTATGAAACTTGGAGTTTCCCACAACTCCTCATACTCCTACTCCTCCTTGGTCATCTGATACTTGTAGTTCTTATTATTAGTCTTAAGAAAAGTAACATGCTCAACCACCAAAACATTCTCCTTCTCTTCTAAGATTGAATTGACAATACATGGAGATAACAAATATTCATGACATGCCTATTCATCTGAGGAATCCACCTTGTAGATTGAAACTTCATCACTAGGCATAGATAACTGATGTTCTTTCCATGATACATGCTCAGAAATAGTAGGATGTTCACTTGGATCTACACACACCTTATAAATATCCTCAACCAATATCTTGGCCTTTTCCTTGAGCTTGATCTCTTGATTCTCAAGATTAATAGACTATGAAACCTCTTGGCACTCTTCAACTTTAGTAGCTTTCTCCACCATATCAAATGGATTACTTAGACCTAAAGACTCATCATGACTTACACTTTTCACCTTTGGCTTCCACGTGTTAACTTACTTTCTTCCTTGCACTCTAGGATCCTAATTGAACTCTTCTTTCTTATTGACCTTTGTTTTTAGAATCTAGAAATGTGACCTCTCTATTGACATTTGAAGCACACTAAACCTTTTTCAAGAAATGTATCTTTCCTTACCTTATTATATAGAAATTTTTAATGTTTCCTATGTCATGACAAATGAAACAACCTCCTGATTTTGAATAGGAAACACCTTATCTAACCTTATGTGGACAATGGTTTGAAAAATGTCCCACATTAAGATAATCAAAGTATGTAGTTCTATTCACACTTTTTGACTGATAACCCCCATCATAGTTCCATGCAAACTTATTTGTAATAGGTATCTTTCATTCTATAGATCTATACCCAAACTGATTACATGTATAATAGTAACCATGAAAAATTGTATACCTTATGGCATTTGGCTATCTAATCTGATTTATCTTCATTCTGCTAGCACTTTAATTCTTTATCTGATGATTTGTCTTCAAAGTATGATTGTCCTAGTTTACATTAGCCTTCACCTTGTCTTGAGTTACATTCTTTTGTTCTTCATATCTAGGACCAGTTCTATCACTAGCTTGGTTTTGACCACTCAGAATATTATCTAATTCACTTGAGCTCTTTTCAAATATCATAAATGTCTTCACCTTATTAGATGTCTTTTCTAACTTAGATTTCAAAGACTCATTTTGAAAAACATAACCTGAACATTCATCTTATTTAGCTTTTAAGCTTGTAGATATGCCTTTCAATTGATAAATAAGATGCTTGACCATATCTTCATTCTCCTTGGAATCTTCATTCATTCTTGCTTAAATAACACTAAATTTATCCTCATAGTACTTGAGTTGAGACTTCATATTATTATTTATCTTCATTTCAATCTTTAATTCTTCAAGAACATTTTTCAATGCAGCCTTATAGTCCATCTCATCTTCATCATCATCATCATCTAAATCACTCCAAGTATATTCATTTTGATGTGAGAAAATTATTTCCTTAGCCATGAACAATGCTTCATCTTAAATAGAACCATAATCTTCATGATCATAGTTCAAGTCATTGTCTTCACTCTCATATAATTAGCTCTAATATTCTTTGGTGTAAAGACTCTTTTTGTTTTTGAAGGACTTCTTGTTGTTAAATTTTTTGAATCCTTTCTTATTGTATGTCTTCATTTAGGCCATTACCATGCTCTTCATTATCATTATTCTCATGCTTATGAGGGAACTTACAAGCAAAATGTCCTATCTCTCCATAGTTGAAACATTTGAAGGGTAGTTTACCTTTATACTTCCTTGGACCTATGTTTAATTTCCTAGTAATCAAATCAATTAGTTCATTCTCATAAATGTCATATATGTCATATTCTTTGGGTTTCTTACCTTGGAAATTTTTATTTGGATTCATATCTATCTTGAAAGTTACTTCCTTCTTTAGTGGTATATCATCAGTTACTCTCATATCATAGGCAGTAAGGGTGCCATGCAATTGACCGATATTTAACTGAGTAAGATCATGACTTTATTCTATATCAAATAATTTTAGATCAAACTTAAGTGATAGAGACCTTAATACCTTTTGGACTATAGTAGCCTCTTCAAAATTTTCTCTAAGACCTTTGATGATGCTCACAGTCTCATTAACTCTCTATAGAAATGATGACACAGATTATTCTTCCTTCATCTTGAGAATTTCAAATTACCTTTTATGAGTCTATAACATAGTAAGATTGACCTTTAAATATCCTTCATAAATGATCTATATTTTGCCCCATATCTCTTTAGCAGATTTACAATGTATTACTTTGGTGAACTTAGTCTCTGTAAGACCACAAGTAATGACATTTTTTGCCTTAAAATTATTCTCAAACAACTTCTTTTCTATAGTACTAGATGAAGGTGTAGTAGGAACAACATAAACATCCACAACATTGTAGACACCGAAATTGTGTCTAACCCTTGTCGTCTTCCCCTTAACCCTCATTTTATTCTCCCACACCTATTTAACCCCTATCGACCATTTTTCCACGAGCCTTGCCCCTGGTAGCATGTAAAAATGAGGAGAAAGCTAAAATTATCCTCTATCCCCATTCTTCATCTATCGACGTCGGTCACTACTTGGCTGATGTTGCCAACGTCGATCATACATCGGCTGACGTCGGTAGTCCTACTGGCGTTGGTTATCCTTAATACTGCGTTCTCGACCTGAACACAGGATCCGTTATCTGTTATCCATTATCTGTTATTCGTTATTCAGTTGCTAATCAGTTTCACGACTGGTTATCGGACCTTCTTTAAAAACATTCTTTTCACTCAACCTTCAAAAGGATCAGCCAACTTTTGCATCCAATCAATCTGCAATCAAATCTCTCGTATTCTCTCTGGTACAGGTATTCTGCTTTAGTCATCTTGCTGGAGGTCTGCTACATCGAACTTCTGCAACACACTGACAACATCAATTATGTCTCCTGCTCTGTCTTTAGCATGTAATAGGTAAGTGTTTCCTTTGTGCTTTTATTTTGTTCTCTGGTTATTGTTTTTAATTGATATTACCACCCCGACTTAGATTCAGACTACAAACCCGACTAGACTTCCTCCCGTATCACCTCTATCTACCCTTTCCAGAATATATAGTCTGTAACTCTGCCCAAATTTTTGCACAAACCCCCAAACAATCCCTCTGACTCCCAAATAGGCTCCCTAACCCATAGACAAAAACTTCAAACCATTCTGCAATCCTAAAACCTTGTCCAGACCCGACCAGACTCCATCCAAAAACTGCTACCCCGACCGACGCCGGTCATTACCCCTACGGACACCGGCACTTTAACTGACATCGGCACCCTTCCTTGACCGATGCCGGCACAGAGACCGACACTGGTGACTGTGCAGAGCAATTTGCTAAATATCAGGTATGCATTTTGCTTTTTGTCTTTTATTTCTTTCATTCTGTCTTTCACTATTTCTATTTCTGTCAAATATTCTATTTTTAATCAGTGGGTTGATATCCCTCAAGGAAGTCTTCGTACTTCAGGGATCAAGCTTTTGCTTGACATCCCACCATTTCCTCATCTAACATTTTTTGTGTTTTAGTCTCCTTTTTCTTTGCAGGTGTCATTCCTCCACAGCCAAAGAGGAGTACCTTCCAACGTCTGATTTCGGTGCACACAACTACATCCAGGTAACATCTAACCTTGACCATTCTTCTTAGTTTCTTAATTCCTTCTTTGAATGTAGAAAGCGATAATAGTATAGAAACATTCTAGCATGCCCAGTGGGACCCTAGGGCCTTCCTTGGGTTCTTTCTTTCTTTTTTTTCATATAGGTGCATTAGGTTTCTCCCTTTTCACCTCTTTCGTCTCTTCTAAATGACACCATCATCAGGACTAAAAAGAACTTTTCTTTCTTTTCTTGCACTTCTAAACTAGTCAAAAATCATATTCTTCAACCCTTTCTCAACTTGTTTCATTCCAACTTCACATTTCGACTTAAGCTTAAAACACTTTGCATTCATTTCTACTTGCTTGCATTTCTTAGACCACACCTAGTAATTAATAATCGCATATTGAATTAATCGTAGTCCACTTGATGTTACACGACCAAACCACTTACACAAAACAAACATCTTAACTTACCTGAGACAAGGCTCGACTGGGATTTCATCACCCAGTGGATACCTTACCCATCCTGACGATCTTACTTGGATTTCATCACCAAGGGGAAAGCCCACTCTGTTCTCTGGTAGATTCTAATCTCTAGGGGAAGTATATTTTGGCTAAGCGAGACTAGCTTATCACTAGACTCGTGAAGTGAGGGGAGCTTGCTCCTTAGCACTAGGCTAAGTACAGAACCTAACACAAACTTTTGAGCACCATGACTAACCTGAAACCATCCATAGACTACTTCTTCTAAGACCCGACTCAAAAACCAATCTTCCTCTACACATATTCTAAGGCATAAGCCACTATAATCCTAATAATTTACTCTTAGGGTTTTTTTTTAGGATCTGCTTGTGTTCTTCATCTTTTCTATTCTTATCTGCTTGTTTGAGCTTGTGAGGATGTTCTTTCTTGCCTTGAATGATTCTGACTCGTAGCCAAGCCAAGGCTCTAGTCGATCACGTGAGGCATCACCCGCTTCCATCTACCCCATCCATAACTAGCCCTATAATGGAGTTCCACTCGGAGACTGAAAGAACTCCTACTAGACCATCCCTGACCCAGACTCCTATTGTCCCAAAAGGGGACCAAGATTTTGCATGATTCTTGGACCTCAACGTCAAAGCCTTGCAACACTATCTCGCAAAAAGCCAAACGTGAGACTCCTTAGGCAATCCAATTCACGGAATGCTGACCTCTCTTCTCGAGACTACAGCCATATCAACAACATCCGTAGTTCAACCTTTAGACACCTAGGCTATTGCCTCAACTAATGACCAGCCTTTTACCAACCATCCAAGTGTGGCCTCTCCCTCCATCTTTGGGCCCACTTCCACCGGGGTTTCGGTCCCCTATCAACCTCAACCCACTCAACCACTCTCTACCCCCTTTTAGAATCTGGTCATCTCTATTCCACCTGCCCTTGCTCCTATCAACACTAGGGTGGCTACCTATCCATTGGCCCATGTTACCACTAACCAACCTCTAGTGGCAACATCGAGCCTAGCCAGGCCTTCTACCCAACCATCCTTAGTCTCCTCTTCTATCCCTACGACTAGTCATCCATACGTTGCACCCTTACTGGTACAACCGACTACATCGTATGCTTCTTCCAGCCTCTTTCAAGCACCTTACAATCTAGGGGGTGCTCCACCTGCCAATCTGTTAGTAGATATCATCAAAATGTTGATGGATAAGATGTCTAGCCTAGAGACCTCCATTTTCGACTCACGCAATACTCTCTCATATGAACAAATTTACAATGAGCCCATTCATCCTTCTATCCTGATTAGGCTATATCCCAGCCAATGGGAGCTTCCTAAATTCTCTCGCTTTCAAAGCAAGGAAGACCCACAATAGCACTTACGGGCATTCAGACATGCTTGTTACCTTATCACCCACGACGATGTGCTGCTTTTATGCACGTTTCCTATGTCTCTCTCAGGTGCTGCACTTGACTGGTATAGCTCCCTTGCCAGCCATTCCCTCTTCACATTCACTCAGCTAGCCCAGCTCTTCCTTGATCATTTCTCTATCAACATCACCAAGAAGGTCTCAATCATAGACCTCTATTCTATCCACCAATTCAAGGATGAATCCATTGCTAATTTCATCGCTCGATGGAGGGGCCTCATCAATCAACTCTCCTTTTCCTTACCCCAACCCAAACTTATTGAACTTTTCTCCCAAGCCTGTGCCAAACATATTTCTTCCACCTTAAGGGTTCAGACCTTCCGTACTTTTGACGAAGCCTTCACGATGGCCCACAAACTTGAGTTACGTGCCATCGAGGAGAATAAAGTCAACTTGTAGAGCAAGAATCCTAACTCCAAGACCAATGCTAAATCTAAAGCTTCAACAAATGCTATGGTTGTTAGATCTTCCTCCTCTTCCCCTTTAACTAACCAGCCTAAAACATCCACGTCCCAAAGCATCACCTACCAATTCTAGCAGAGATACGTACAAAAATAGTATACTCCACTCAGAGAATCATACGTGTCTGTACTAGAAAAACTCATCAAATAGGGGGTCCTCAATCTCCCCCAGATCCGACCACCTCCATAATTTGATCCCTCATGCACCATCCCTGCATGGTATAGGGAAAATGACTTCTGAAACTACCACTGTGTTAAAGGCCATGACACGGGAAACTATAAAACCCTTAAAAACATAATCCAAGACATGCTTGAAAAGGGTGATCTCATCTTAGACAATCCCAATGCACCACCTAATCAGGGTATCGACATCTTCAAACAACCATTCCCTAATCATCCACCAACTCAAAACAATGTCCAGACCTTGATTGACAACACTCATGAACACAACATTCAAACAGTCAATACGGTCTCGCCCTTCATTTCCGACCAACCTCAAGAGGTGAGTCCATCCATCAGTCCATCACATGTGGATGAACCTCTTTCTCTGGTTAGTTCTCCATCAACCTCTCTCATCTTGGAGGATGCCTCAACCTTACCAGCACCACCAGTTTCACCATCTTCCTTCTTGCTGCCCATGGAGGACCCAACCCTTCCTACTCCTTGACTGTAAGTGGAGGGCACAATCATCCTTGCCCTTTACCCACTTGAGGAGCCTCATTCTCTGATTTCTTCTCCACCCAGGGAAGAACCTGCCTCTCCTTCATCTCCAACCAAGGACAAACCTGTCACGACTTCATCATGCCTTAGGGCCAAGACTACCACACCTTCAGTCCCACAACCGTCAACATCTTCTCAAGAACCCAAACCTCATCCAACATCTTCTCAGCCATTTTCCTGATTAGTGGAGAAACTCAAACTTCTCCCTTCAAGGAAAGTGGAGCATCAGGTATTGTGGGAGCGTCTCACAGCTCTTCAACATGCCCATGCCCTCTCATCTCATACTGCTAATCCTCCCATGGCAGAACCTCCCAAGACTCTCAACAAAAACCAGACTTCCACTTCTAGACCGTCTACACCTCAATCAACCACATTAGGACCGAAACCCTCATCTACCCCGTCTAAACCAATCAAGTCACTCGGCATTCACCCTGTCTCCAACCTCACTCATCCATAAGTGAAGGTGGACTTAGACCAAACCTTGATCAATAGTAGTCTTCAAATCAAATCAAAGAAGACTGCCAAACCACAGAGGCGAACTCCTCCTCCCCCGTTACCATTGTCCTCCATTTTGGGCCCTCATCCTTTGACCTTGACCAAAATCCTCCCCACTCATACCTCTAATCAAAACCAGTTGCCTCCTCTACTTCCTTTGCCTACTTCTAGCTTACCCTCTCCCAAAAGGGAGGTACCTCTCATGAAGAATGTACCATCTCCGCCTGTCGCTGCACCATCAAACCAGAAGGTGGTACGGAAGCCTCCTCCAACTCTGCCCAAGCAAAAGTCACCAGCATCGCACACCTCGACGAGCACGAACCCTTTAGTGGGCTCATACTCTTTGATCTTACACTAACTTTTGTAGACTTCCAACATAACTCTTCCACCCATCAGGCCTTTCCAACCCCTTGGATCTAAGCCCTCCTAGTTCGATGACATGAAGATTTTCTTATACCATCATATGCCAGGACACGATACCAAGACTTGTTGTGCCCTCAAGGCTGTCATTCGACGCTATCTAAAGAAAGACACTCTTCTCTTTGAGGACACTCTCGACCGACCCCTGACTCCTTCTCATAACCCTCCAACCTCTTCAAACCTATCAACATCTCATCAATAGGTTACAACCCCTTTATCTCCTTCACCTCCTATCTTTGAAATCAATGCCATTCACATAACCACTAGGTCACAAAAGGACAAGGAAAAATAAAAACCCACCATTCCTTAGACCTACCCTTTCATCAATCCACCTCAACCTCCCAAGCCTAAGATTTCTATCCTTGGCACACCTCAACCCTCCTCTTCTTCTTCTTCTTCTTCTAGACCAATTCATGACTCCATGTTGAAACAGCTTCACCAAATGCTCATGAAGATGTCTCTCTATGACCTCATCCAAACCTCACCTCAACATCATCAGGCCCTCATCAGAGCCCTACAGGTAGCAGAGGTCCAACCTGAGGACCCCTAGCCACTTACTGCCCTTGTCCACTCTTTAGCCCCTATTGCCTCCACCACATTTAGTGATTCTGAGATTCCCACATCCAACACAAAAGATCAGGACACTGCCCTCTTCATCACTGCCTATGTTGATCAGACACACATTAAATGTGTTATGATCGATGGAGGTGCCATCATGAACATTATCTCCACCCATGCCTTTGATTAGTTGGCTCTTCCCAAGAATTACGTCTCCAAAATTGATGCAATCTTGCGCTCCTTTAATGACACCACTGCCATGACCATTGGCACAGTCATCCTTCACATCTGCATTGGTCCATGCATAGTCTCGGAGCTCTTCTATATCATCGAAGGAGAGTTTCAATATAACATGTTGTTGGGCTGACCCTCGATCCATGCCATGGCCTGTGTCCCCTCCACCTTGCACCGTTGTGTGAAATTTGAGCACGATGGGCAAGTCCACACCATTCCTATTGACCCTTCACCCTTCAAAACTTGTAACACCACCTACCATCCAAATGATGTCCTCATTCCTATCAAGCCATCAATCCTAGCACTGGCTCCATCTATGAAAGCTTTGACCAGTTTGCAATAGGAGGTCACCCTCACACCTCCCCTTCAAGCGATGACCACAGACCCCATGGAAGACATCTTCCAAAGACTTTCATTGGGGGAGTATCACTTTCTAACCTTAGACATGTTCCAAACTCCACAAGAGTATGGATGCCTTCATCACAGCCCTAGTTACGACCATCAGATCGAGATGATCGTGCCTTATGGTCCTCCTCAGCTCCGAACCAACCTTGTCTATGGGGGGCTTGATCAAGCTCCTACTGATGGCAATCCTCTTTCTTCACCTCAACCTTTCACATCACACTTCTCATTTCTTGGCAATCCTACCTTTGCACACACTTACCTTTACAGGTGTGCATGGAAGGGCTTTGGTTTCGGACGCTATGATCAGGGCTCCCATCAGCCTATTGAGCCGCTCAACGATGACAATGCCAAGAAACGATATGGTCTAGGATATCACAACCCCACTCAAGATCCTGTAGACCTTTGTCCTGAACCAACCATTGACCAATCTCCTCCACGCTCACCCATTCTTCCTCCTTCACCTACGGAGTCGGTGGTTTCCATTCCTCCTAGTTTTTTTTGCATAAACACCATCTACCTGGAACCCCTGACTTATCAGCTAAACGGGGTGTCCAGGTCTCTCCCTCTCATTTTTCCCAGCATGATAGAAGATGAGTTGGCGACCATTCACACTGTCCACTGCATTGACGATGACGCCATTCTTTCTTACATGGGCACCGATGACCCTTTCCTCCAACACTCCCTCCCTTCTGAGACCCAGGTTATGTTAAATGAATCAACCATTGACATCAACCTTCCTTCTTTTGATGTTCCTTATGTATTAAAGATTGGCCAATCTTTAGACACTCAAGAGCAGCTTGACTATATCTAGTTCCTCTCTGACCATAGCAAGGCATTTGCCTAGACTTACAGTGACTTGCCTGGCATCAATCCCAACATCGCTACCCATAACATTGTCACCAAACTAGAGGTTAAGCCTGTCAGGCAAAAGCTTTGAAAGATGCATCTTTGCGTTGCCCTCCTTGTCAAAGAGGAGCTTCAGCGCCTCCTTTCTATCTCCTTCATCCATCCCATTGATTATCCATAGTGGGTCTCTAACATCATCCTAGTCACCAAGGTGACTGGGGGGATCCAGATCTGTACGGACTATCGCGACCTTAACCTAGCCTTTCCCAAAGATGACTTTCCTCTTCCCAACATTTACTAGCTTGTTGATCTTACGGCCGGCCATGTGATGCTATCTCTCATGGATGGGTTTTCAAGATATAATCAAATCCTAATTACTTTGGAAGATCAGCACAAGACCACTTTCATTACCCCATGGGGGACTTTTTGCTATTGAGTCATGCCTTTCAGCTTGAAGAATGTAGGTGCCACTTATCAGTGTGCCATGACCTACATTTTCCATGATATCCTCCACAAAATCATGGAGGACTATGTGGATGACCTACTAGGCAATTCCAAGCTTTACCGTGACCATCTAACCATTCTCAAGATCATCTTCTCTCGTCTTCTTCAATACAATGTTCACCTCAACCCCAAGAAATGTGTCTTTGGGGTCCTCTCTAGCAAGCTTCTCAGCTTCATCGTTTCTTTCTGTGGCATTGAGATAGATCTCACCAAGATTCGTGCTATCCTTGAAATGCCACCCCTAACCAATCTCGAACAACTTCGTAGTTTGCAAGGGAAGCTCCAGTCCATTCACCATTTCATCTCATAGCTTTTTGACCGCTGCCAACCTTTTCATCATCTCCTTAAGAAGGATGTCTCCTTTACATGGGATAAAGACTGTTAAGAGGATTTTGAAGCCCTTAAATGCTATCTGGTCTCTCCACCAGTCCTCATTCCACCTAAAGATGACCAACCCTTCTACCTTTATATCTTAGCCACTAATCATTCGTTAGGTGCCATGATCACACATCGAGACGAGCATCACCGTGAACAAGTAGTCTATTATATCAGCTGAACACTGATCGACTATGAAACTCGATACACCCATATCAAGAAACTCTGTTTGGTGTTAGTCTTTGCCGCTACCAAGCTCTACCATTATCTTCTTAACCACAAGACCTTTGTCATCACCCACACCGACCCTCTCAAGTATATGCACTCCAAGCCATATCAGAATCAATGTATGGCTCGATGGCTCATGTTGCTTGTTGAGTTTGACCTCGAATTCATCCAGCAAAAATCTATCAAGGGGCAAACCATCATTGATCAACTAGTAGATGCCCCTCTTCCTGACAATCAACCTTCGCAGTTGAGTTTCCTGACGAATCTATCACTGCACTTTCCACCGATGACACCGTCTATCAGATGACCATGTTCTTTGACGGCTCCAAATGTCAACTCAGTGGGGGTGCCGGGGTCATTCTCATCCCACTCGAAGGGGAGCCCATGCCTCTGTCTTTTAAGATTGACTTTGATTGTACCAATAATATGGCTGAGTATGAGGCCTTAATTTTGGGATTTCAGACCGCCCTCTCTCTCAGCATCAAGTCCATCAACATCTTCGGTGACTCGCAGCTCATCATCAATCAGGTCAATGGTTCATACCTCTATAAAAATAATATTTTGAAAAGGTACAAAAACCATACTGACATTCTCCTTGCATCTTTTAACCATTACCTCTTGCAGACTGTTCCTCGATCCATGAATAAGTTTGCTGACACCATGGCTTCTCTCACTTCGCATATCCCATCTTCCTCATCTGCATCCAGACTTTTTGTCACGGTGCATCATGTGCCGTTGCCTTCCTATATCTCTCCTAACATTAATCATGTCAACACTATAGACTCTAGCCCATGAGATGATTGGTATAAGCAACTTGTGGACTTCTTATCTTTTTTTGTCATTCCGCCTAACCTCTCTAGCAATGCACGGTGAGCTTTTATCAAGCGTACCGCTCGCTATACCATGCTAGGGGGTCTTCTCTATAAGTGAGGCTTTGAAAACCTCCTTCTTCGCTGTCTCACCTCCATCAAAGCATCTCAGGCCATTAAGCAAGTCCATGATGGGATTTGTGGCAGACATTTCAGTGGGAATTCAGTTGCCAAGCGCATCCTTCATCTGGGCTATTATTGGCCTACCCTTCATCAAGACTATAGCGACTATGTTCAGCATTGCATCAAGTGTCAGTAACACTCTAACTTGCTTCATCTCCCCAGCCATACCTTACAAATTGCTCAGGATTTCTGGCCTTTTTCTCAGTGGGGTTTAGATCTCATCGGTGAGATTAACCCTCATTCATCTATTCATCATTAATCCATCATCAAATCCACTAAATATTTCACCAAGTGGGTGGAAGCCATTCCTCTCATCTCCACAAAAGCTGACAAGATCATCAACTTCATCAGTACCCACATCATCTATCATTTCGGTGTCCCTCATAAGATCATCATTGATAATGGCAAGTCCTTCAAAAACAAAACTGTCCAAAAGCTATGCGACTCATTTGGCATCAAGCTCAGTTTCTCTTCACCTTACTACCCACAAGCAAATGGGCAAGCTAAGGCTTCTAACAAAATTCTCACTAAAATTCTCATGAAGGTGGTCAACGACACAAGAAGGGACTAGCACATTCACATTCCCTTTGCTTTGTGGGCCTAACACACTAGCATCTGCACCTCTACGGGTGCTACCCCTTTCTCTCTCATGTATGGAACAGAGGCTGTCCTACCTCTCAAAGTACAGATCCCATCTCTCCACATTTCTCTACATGACATCCTTTCCAATGATGAATTTCATCATGATCACTTAGCTCAACTTGAGTTACTTGACAAGCATCATCTTGCTGCCCTTAATCATCTCCATGTCTATCAACATCGCATCAAGCGAGCCTATGACAAAAATCTGTGAGAATGAAATTTCAATATCGGAGACCTCGTCCTCAAAGAGAATCAACACGTGACCAATATGGAGCAAAGTAAATGAGGCAAGTTTGCCCCTAATTAGCTCAGACCTTACATCATCACACACAAGTATGGATCAGGGACTTATCATCTGTCCTCTCTTGATGGATGGCCAGAACCTGAGCCTCTTAATGCGTTGCATCTGCGACCGTTCTACTGCTAGTCGAGTACTCGTTCACTTGACATTTAACTTGAGCTCATCCCTTGAGCAATCCCCATCCTCTTAGTCCTAATTCCTTTCATCCCTACTCCCCTTAACAATTCCTCTATAACCCTTTTATACAGTATGGATGCTTTGTCCTAATAAATGGGAGCCCTTGACCTTCTATAATCTTGTCCATGACTCACATTTCTATCAAAACAAATCAAGATGTCAAAATATCCATGGTCACCATATCAATATCAAATTGAAAAAGGTAGACTGCTCCCTTGAAGGACAGTTGTACTATCATTGCTGAAGCTAATAGACTGCTCCCTCGAAGGACAGCTATTCAAAATCCCTTATATTAAACAAAATTCTAGACCACTCCCTCAAAGGATGGCTATGACTAATCTGGCAATAAACATCACTATCTTAGAAGCTTCCCACATCGATCAGCTTCACAACTGACCACCAAGCACAATGCCATCTCTATACAGGCTTCTCGCATTGATCAGTCTGCACACAAAAAAAAAAAAAACAAAAGTCATGGACTTGACTTATAGTTGTCTCAGGGTCTCCCATAAAAAAAGGGCAAAGTTATCTCTGCTCTAAAATGGGTTACCCTATTTCCTCCTCATATCACCTACTCAAGGGACTTCGAGCTCACTTTAATATCAAAGTGATTCGATTACCGTTCTAACACAACATTTGGTCAATGACGTCATGCATGAATGGGGCTCTTGGTTCTAATAACCCCTATCTATGCTGTCATTCTGGTCCTTGTCAATGAAAGAGAAATATGCTTTTCACTTCTTCTACACTTTGGTCACATTCAACTTCATCACTTTTCAATCAACTCAACTCAACTCTCTTTTCAGACCACTCCCATAGCCTATTCACACTAGTTTCTCTAGACACCAATACACATGAAAACTATCGACTAGACGCAATTTATGTTAAGCATAAACCAATACTTGCTGAAGCATAAATAGACCTCAATTCATCTTTAGCATACATCCATCACGAATATGGAAAATTGCTAGGGATGACAAGACCCCTCAACCAATGTTACAGAATAAACCATTTGGAAAAGGCTATAACATCTTTTTCTCCTCATCATTTCAACACATGACCAAACCAATCATCGACCACTCTTCTCAACTAGTTTTGAACTACATTGGTCTGAGGCCCTATGACTTGGGTTATGTAGGCAGCACTCAGATGATATGACATCTTCTGGGGTTAGCTCGACCACCCTCATTTGTTCATCTCTTTGATGGACAAACCTTCTTTCTTCCTTTCGACCATGACCTTGCCCTTGATCAAGACCAATTCCATCCCTTTGACCCTTCCTCCCTTCTAGGGAGAACTACATTGGCCTGAGGCCCTTCACACAAGGGCTATGTAGGCAGCACTCAGATCACATAACACATTGTGAGGTTATCTCGGCCACATCCTTTCATCCATTCCTCCACCTCGACCTATGACCATTAGAGATCATGCCTGTCTCCTCTGACTTCGACCACTTCTAAGACAATGTTGCCTTGGTTGTTTTTGCATGTATGCTACCTCATGACTGGTTAGCACAATTATTCATAGACTATTTTTGACCCTCACAAGTATAGGATTGCAAGCCAGTTGATCTACACTACTTGTGACTTTTTCGTATTTCTAGGAGCACTTCCTGAGCCCAAGATACCTAGAACATGATGACCCATTGGAGCTACAGCTTCGATTGAATAACCTGATCAGCTACGACCACATGTTGGGGCCTAGTTATTTCAATTTTGGCACTCCTTGACCCTTGACCTATGACAATTTGACCTGACCATCTCGTGCAGTGGTATGCATGCAATCACGACTTTTGCAGCATTCACCCTCACCCTTTTTTTTTCATCCACTCTTTATCAAATCAACACCTAATTCCTGGTTCCCTTCTCTTGACTCCTACTTTGAGGGGGAATACCTCATCCATAATCAGGGCAATCCACCTCCTATTTTTATCTTGCAGTTCATTCAAACAACCAACAAGATGGAATCGACCTTATCTCACACCTGGGGTAACCACCTCCTATTTTTATCTTGCAGTTCGTCCAAAACAACCAACAAGATAAAAAGGGGCAAATGTAGACACCAAAATTGTGTCTAACCCTTGTCGTCCTACCCTTAACCCTCATTTTATTCTCCCACACCTATTTAACCCTTGTCGACCATTTTTTCATGAGCCTTGCCCCTAGCAGCATGTAAAAATGAGTAAAAAGCTAAAATTAGCCTCTGTCCCCATTCTTCATCTGCCAACATCGGTCACTACTCAGCCGATGTCACCGACGTCGGTCATACATTAGCTGATGTTGGTAGTCTTACTGGCATCGATTATCCTTAATATTGTGTTCTTGACCCGAATGCAGGATCTGTTATCCATTATTCGTTATTCGGTTGCCAATCAGTTTTGAAACTGGTTATCAGACCTTCTTTCAAAACATTCTTTTCACTCGACCTTCAAAAGGATCAACCAACTTTTTCATCCAATCAATCTGCAATTAAATCTCTCGTATTCTCTCTGGTACAGGTATTCTGCTTTAGTCATCTTACTGGAGGTCTGCTACATCAAACTTTTGCAACACACCGACAACATCAATTATGTCTCCTGCTCTATCTTCAGCATGAAACAGGTAAGTGTTTCCTCTGTGCTTTTATTTTTTTCTCTGGTTTTTTTTTTTAATTGATATTACCACCCTGACTTAGATTCAGATTACAAACCCGACTGGACTTCCTCCCGTATCACCTCTATCTACCCTTTCCAAAATATACAGTCTGTAACTCTACCCATATTTCTACACAAACCCCCAAACAATCCCTCTGACTCCCAAACTGGCTCCCTAACCCATAGACAAAAACTTTAGACCATTCTGCAATCCTAAAACCTTGTCCAGACCTGACCAGACTCCATCTAAAAACTGCTGCCCCAACCGACGCCGGTCATTACCCCTAGCGATGCCGACACTTTAACAGACGTCGGCACCCTTCCTTGACCGATGCCAGCATAGAGATCGACACCGGCGACTGTGTGAGCAATTTGTTGCATATCAGGTACACATTTTGCTTTTTATCTTTTATTTCTTTCATTCTGTCTTTCACTATTTCTATTTTTGTCAAATATTTTTTTTTTAATCAATGGGTTGATATCCCTCAAGGAAGTCTTCGTACTTCAAGGATCAAGCTTTTTCTTGACAACCCACCATCTCCTCATCTAACATTTTTTGTGTTTTAGTCTCCTTTTTCTTTGCAGGTGTCATTCCTCCACAGCCAAAGAGGAGTACCTTCCAACGTCTGATTTCGGTGCACACGACTACATCCAGGTAACATCTAACCTTGACCATTCTTCTTACTTTCTTAATTCCTTCTTTGACTGTAGAAAGTGATAATAGCATAGAAACAAACATATTACCATACATAAAACCCTAGGGACATAATTTATGTCCTCATCCTTGCACTTAAAATAACATAATTGGATTCATTAAACATCGGTGCTTGCTTAGTATATAAACCTCCTTGATGACTACCCATATTATACGATCACATTCAAGTTGTTAAGCCTTTACCAAAGGACGTTCTATGATACCAATTTTTAGAGGTATAATCAATGAGGTGGAGGGATGAATTAGTGATCCCAAATAATCCAAAATCAATTTAAATGACTTTTAATTACTTAATCAATTACCACAAGAATTCATGAAGCATACACATCATTATTAGCAATGAATAAGTGATACAATGCAAGATAAATCACATAACACATGACATATGTAGGAAACCCTCTTGGGAAAAAAACCCGCTAGAAACTACAATTGGAATATTGTCCTATAATAACAAGAACCAATTTATACTAGCTACAACTTCTTAAGGAACTACCATCCCTTATTTAGTGAGACTACAATCCCACAAGGTGATACCATACTTGTCTAACTAAGCTACCAAAATAGCTATACCTTTAACAAGTTTCACCTTGGAAGGAGGTTGTAACTCCCATAGATGTTGAACTACCACAATAACACCTATGAATACATTCACCTTTAAACTAATGTCTACAACACTTGATGATGGACCTCAATTTATCACTCTTCACCTTCACTTATACTCAATCTTATAAGAGTAATTTATACCAATAGAATTATGACCTACAAGTAATAGAAAAATTCCTAAATCTATTCTTCCCTTCAATTCATCCATAGGGCACCCACCCTTTGAAAATTCCACACACAAGTCTCTCACAAACTCTAAAAATAAACAAATTTGATTTCACCATTTATAGAGATCTCATAATTATCAACATCTTAGTTATCCATTAAGGATGCCTTAACCCTTAAGTCATCTATCATATGAATACACAACTCAATACAATCTTCATAGGTCAACCATGGAATATATGGGTAACCCTTAAGTGGATACACCTTTTAATAAGGCCCTTGTATCTCTTATAAGTCTCATGGAGATATATTTACCCATTTAAAACATCATCAAATAAAAATAGAACAAGTGACATCTTTTAATTTCATACATCCACTCCATATATCCCCTTACACATCCTCTAATGATAATATTCATCTTTTCTCACTCTTACATATGCTCAAATAACTCAAACACTGACTTGGTGCATAGGAACATCATGAATGAATACATAGTCAACTTATTAATATTTTTTCATACTATATACGAATGCTCAAACCTTCATATTATATAAAAATAGTCCTCATGGAATCTACAACACTCCTAAATAGTAATTCAACATGAGATATCAAAATAACGTTGTACACACTTTTATATCTTCAAATTTATATTTGTAGATGTGCCTTGGATTCCTTTACAAGTTCACATTTTACACCATGATCAAATTCTGCATAGATCAAAATACATAGAAAAAATATAGAGAATTGGTTTTTCCTTTACAAATTAAAATATTCAAATGCAAATGCTCATATTTAAAACTTATATACTATGCTCACATCTCATTTACTCATTTCTTAGATTAAACATGCACTACCAATCTTATTTTACTAAGCTTGACCTTTAACACGTAGTGCACCAATGCTAAACGTTAAACCTTGAACATGTTGACCTCATCTTGTGCATTATTAATTATTTTACCTCATGTGATCCATTGATATCTTCTATATTTTCCTCACTTTAGCAATGATATATAACTATCACTTTGACCTCTTGAATTTAAAGTGCACCATTGATCTCTATCTGTATAATTGTTTGCTCACCATTGATCCTTAGAAGAAGCTCAATATTTATCTCTACTCAATGTTGAACATAAAACACATGGAACCACCTTGATACATCCTAACATTTTGAATCAATGTGCTCCATCAATTTTTATCAAACTTTAACTTGTGAAAAAATGACTATGGAAACCATTTCAATCTATCAGTAAGGTCAACTTTGCACCTCTTTATCTTTTTCTTCGCTCAAGTGCATGTTCTAAAATTTATACCATATGATCTCCTCACATAGGATAATTTGACCATATATAAAAATTATTATAAAACACTCACATGTGTGAGATAAAATGACATTAAAATACCTCCTTATATTTATCTATCATAGAGCTAATAATGTAAAGAATTACTTGGAAGGCCAACTTTACACATGGATATCTTTTGACGTGCTTTAGTGCATGATCTAAGATTTTGTGTAAATCAACTAGGCATAAAATTAAACAAACCCATATGATCAAATTATCATGTAATTTACACACATGTGATATATTCCATCACCAAATTACTTACTAGGCTCTTTCTTAACTCATGTAAATTTGGCTAAGTATGGAAAAATACTATCAAAATGCCTGATAGCCCAACTTTGCACTTGCATATATTTTGATGCACTTTGGTGCATGATCTTAGATTTATAAAAAAAAAATATTGAATAATATGATCATAATCATATGGCCAACTATCCTTGACTCATCCACACATGTTAATGGTGATGTCATCAAACTGCCTACTCAGATTTTCTACCACTAGACCCAAAATGTCTAGATAAAAACTATGGACTACTAAATGAATTTTACTTATACACACAAGAAATCAAATTTATAAAACATCTTATGTAAATATTACATATTCTTAAATAACCATACTCATCCTTGAAATTTTTTAACCATGCCAAAAACTTAAGATCAACCAATCATACTTCAAGCATACTAGGACAAGCACATTGCACACTTTGTCATTGTTACGTAGACTATCAAGGCAATTTATCCACTCATATGGATAACTCCATAACATCATTAACAACTCTCTAAAAAACCCATCACCATTAATATAGTCTATATCATCCTTGCCTACTCATAGCTAACAACCCATCATATCATCTTCTTGCTAATTTGAACTTAGACACCCATCAAATCCTCAATACTTTTGCTCATTTGAAAACTAGGAATTATTGATAGGTCATTGGTATCTATTATGTTATTAATTTAAAATATGATCTACATCCTATATAATCTCTATCACATCTCATCCACCATCATCACTTATCATACTATCTCTGTCCTTCTATCTCTTTTTTACCATCATCCATATTTTATCAACTATCCTCATGGATTTGGACCTGGTTCATGTAGACCAATACATCCTAGTCAATAAAGATGACATGTTTTTTCAAGATATAAAAATGAGTGCTCACCTACCTTATAACCTTGATATTATTCATCCCAAACCAACATCTTATAGCCTTCCCCATCAACAATCCTCTAGCCCATCAAAATCAATCCCAACATTCCTTGATATAGTTACCCTAATCAATCAATACATCATAGAGAATAAATATGACTTCCTCTTATAGCTATGGAATATGGGTTCCTAACTTCCCAATTATGCTAAAACCAAAATCCTAAGACCTTCCCCCAAGAAATATTCTCATAAATCCTCATCCCCATCCTATTCTATTCCACCATCCATTAGTCCTCGTCCAAGCCATGGCCTTTCCAATTCACAAATTTCCTCATTCAATAAATACCTTGATGATAACCCACACCCACAGTCAATTTTATTATAGCTCTTAGAGATGGGTTTCCATTTTACCTAAGACCTAAACCCCATCCAATTCACCTTACCCTTAAACCATCCCCATCTATAGTCAAACCCTCCATCCACTCATCATAGCCAATCATCCACCCATTCATCTACTAGGAAATCAAATCTTATCCTAGCCACCTTGTCTACTACCAAACCATCCACCTAGTCATGTCACCAACCATCTAATCTTAAATACAATGCTTCCACATCTGAATCACACAATGAAGTGGCTCTTTATACTCCCCTTCCTATGTCATTGGAATCCCTCTTTAACCAACTTGTCACTACTAACATGATGGTCTATCCACCTATCTAACATCTTGGTCCTGCTAAACCTTAGCCCTCTTGGTATAAATCAAATTAATACTATCTATATCATCAAACTTGGGGGCATTCACTTAAATAAGTCCAACCTTTTTGAGATTATGTCCAATACCTCATCAATGGTGGTGATATAGTAATCCAGAATGAATATGCTGAATTTAAATCCCTAAGAGAACAAGAAGAGGAATTCAAGATTCCATTATCGATCATGGTAAATCCATTCCCCTTCTAAGCCAAATTCAAAATATCTTATCCCTCTAGAATAATCCCCTCATCATTGACCAATCCTCCATCAATCATAAATACATTTTCCATATGACTAGTCCCCCTATATCTCATGAATCCTTCCATGGCCCTCTCTTTACTCAATCCATCATTAATCCATCATATTCCTTTCACTCATCATATCACATACCCACTATTGAGAGGAAAATCATGGAAAATTACTCCTCTACTATCAACATAACATCATGTATACATAATTTAGCATCAGATCCACTACAAGGATCATGTGCAACACCAACATCTACATTAGATTCCTCATTATAATAATCATCCATCATTGATATTATAGTAGATGATGATAATGATTGATCTTTTGAAGGATCCCACAATCAGGATGGTAAAAAATCACTAGGCATATCTTTTTATCCCATTTAGTATGATGAAGTCATAACTAAATTCTTGATTGCCTTATATGTTGAGGATTTTTAGAGTGGATCTGATCCTACCTTAGATATGTGTTTTAATGATCTTTTTAAGATTATTGAGGACACTTTTTATAACATTGAGGGTAGGGGTCCTAGTGACCTTTATGATAACTATGCTTCCCATTATCCCCTCAGTCCATCACACAACATTAATCATCCACCTCACCTCCATAATCCCCATATCCCACTCCTTAAAGGGAATAAATAGGAATATGCTTCATTAGATTCCCATATACATTCAATATCATGTGCCACCAATACCATGGTCCAAGACCATATTCCAAAATTCATAAATCAAGATCAAATCATCTTTGATTATATCAATCAAAGTAAAGAAAAGTCATATCATCAGCCTATTCAAACAATCTCTTCCCCTAGTGAATCCCAAAATCTAGCACTAGGGGCATATCAAAGTCAAAATAATCATATATCAATTCAAAAATTATTCTCCTCTAGTGAAGCCCAAAATCAATCACCAGGGGCCAATCAAATTAAAATCCAATCAATAATTCAAAATAAAGTCAAAAATAATAATCATAGGGCTGACCATCCTCTTGATATTTGGATCAAAGAATCAACAAATTTAAAGGCCTTGAATCCCTTACTCTCATGGCAGTAATCTAAAGAATCCCCTTGACCATATCCAATGGTGTATGTAGCTATTGAACCCCATTCCCACTCCCCATCCTATCATATTATCCATATTGATCATATCCCTCGTTCCCATCCTATATCCCATCATCAAACTCATGACATCATCCTATTTATACCATATCTTAAATCCCTAGGTAGTATTGTCCCTCATAGGGGTTACAAAGATACTTGGTCAAAATGTCTAGAGGATGTTAAATTAAGAATTAATAAAGGCCACTAAGACATGATCCTAGCATCACATATCTCCATAACAGGGGTTGGATAAGAATATAGTTTATATCAAAAATCTTGTATCTCTCCCTTCTTTAATAAAATGAGATGCCCAATAAAGTCACAAAAATCACAAAAGTAAAAAAAATCATCTGTCCAATGGTGAAAACCAATTTTTTGGTGCTTTGGGCAAGTACCATGATGAAAACTAGTTTTCAATGTCATGGTAAAATAATATTGTCTACATTATACCTCAATAGTTGGGGGCACAACCCATCCACATTTGTATCATATCACTTTATCCATATCATATATCCTATTGTGTCTATCATTTATTCCATTCTTGATCTTTTTAAGGGAATGGAATTTATATTATGAAATGTTTTGTAATTATCTTGGTATATCCTATAATGAACACTTAACTAAACATATGGTTTCTTCATGATGTGGTTATTGGTAATCCCTATTCTATAATTCCTTAGTCCTCACCCCCTTTTCTATATCACCATAATCCTCTTGTTACTCATCCATCATTCCATCTATCCTCATCATGGTTAATAGGCTTGGTATTCCATTTGATATCAATCCTTTTGTATAATGTACATACATATCCAAAAAACCCCTAAAAATTGAAATATTCCCAAAAATCATAAAATTAGTAAAAGCCAAAAAGTGTCCATCATGTCTTGTCTTATACCCCATCCCCTAATCATATCCATCTCCATATGTATCATATTTTCCCATCTTTTCATATCACATTTAGTCTCAAAATCCAATCCCAAGTGGTCACCCCTCCCTCCATCTCTTTATTATCATCCTTTTTGACTAAGTATTATTGACATGCATTACCTTGTCAAGGCATTTAATCTAGCACCCATCATTCCCTATCAGTACCTTTTCACATCTATCACCCATCCAATCACTCTTTTGATAGTGTGAAAGGTATTTGATCCCATCACTATATTTATCATTATCGCTTCATACCTAGAACCCATCCAATCACTATTTTACTAGTATCAAAGGTATTTGATCCCATCATCTCCTAATATTTTTCTAGATTGAACTCTTGCAAGGTTTTATCTTTTAATAATCCTTGGTCATCTTCACATCCATGTCCTTATCCTAATCTTAGTCTCTCATCCAAATCCATACCTCTATCTAGATCACTATTCAATCCTCATCATCATCACTAGTCTATCCCCAATCCACATCTATTCTCCATCATAATCATCCTAGTCTATCCCATCACCCAATCACTCATCCCATCATTAGACAAGACACTATAACATTGCATGTAAATACTTGTGTGTGTCACTTGTCTGTAATGTTTGTCTTATTTTCATGTCTTTGTTTATTGTGTCTCTTTTATCTATCGATCAATGAATGAGGATTTTATGAGGTCATAATAATGCTTGAAAGTGCCCTTGAGGATATAGAGTTAGCTACTTGCCCTTTTTATACACTTTGACACAATATTATCTTGGTCATGCTTATATCATGGGGCATATTATCAAGTGTAATATATATTGGATGGCTTATACTATGATGAGATTTATGACAATTTTGATGTCTTGATCATCCCCATCCTCATCATTCATCTAATCCACATTTTCCATCTAATTAACATTTAATATTTTATCCTTGTCTCATCATCTGCATCATATCCTTTAATCACTAATAAATCGAATCATCATTATCATCACTTTATAATCACTAATAACCCCCTATATCCCCTCTTTCCACTAGCTCTTCTCTTGATACTTACCATGTATCCTTACTAGTGCACCATCATTAATCACATTCTAGCTCATTAGTTTGATACAGTTTAGTCCTTTCTTTTGGTCACTGAATCATATTAATTCTTCTCTATCATCACTTATATCATATTGATTGATTTAGATTTGATATAGACTAAACATTAATCTTATCAAATCATCATCTTAACCTGACCTATATCTCTCCCTTACATGTGTCCTTGCTTAGGATATGTCTAAAGCTTGTGGCCCTTTGATCCTATCATCATCATGTTATCATTGATTCCCCCTTGGTATGTGTCTATAATTGTGGAAAAATCATATTTAATCCCTATACATGTGTCCTTACCAGGGGCATCATCACCAATTTGTATCTCACTACTCAAGTTGAATGCATCTTCTTCATCCTTTATCTTACATTTGGAATCCCATCCCCTTATCTATTCACCTCAATTTACTAACATTCATCCATGAAATGGTTTTTATTTGAAAGACTAGTACTCTTTCCTCTTCAACCCACTCACAATGCCATTTCAAAGAGGTGAAAAATGTATAAACCTAAATTCACTCACTTCATTAATTTTCACTAATACTCTTATTAGTTGACATTAATTCTGCTCATATCATTTACTCTAATTTATCCCACTAATTTATCCCCTCTTCCTAGTCTATTTATCAAATATCCCCCTTCAATAATTCTTCATTCACTATCCTTAGTCTAATCCCACTTCCTCATTAATTTTTCTAAATACTCATTTATCCCCTCCTAATCTCATTCACATATTATTTGGGAATTTTAAATTCCCAATGGCCCATCTACTAGCCTATGATTAATCTCTCCTACACCCCTAGTCCCTAATCCCTACCTAATCCCGATCTAGCTTCCCTTTAATCACCATTAATCCCTAAGAAGGATTATATAACCCTACAAATATAAAACCTTCTTTATTATCACCCTCTTATCTATAATACTCCAAATCTAGAGGCTTCAAAGGAATTTTTAAATTTTTTGGATAATCTACAACCCTTGATCTCCTCTAACCAAGTTTAAACCTTAACCATTGATTCTTCCCTCTTATGTCTATTTAAACAAATCACTTCCTACATGGAAGGCCATATATAATTATCATATAAAATCCATGTCCAATTATTCATTTAATCTTCCATCATAAACATCCATTGATCAAGAAACATCATTGTATTAAAATATAAGTCAAGGTAATCACTATTAACATCCATTTGATCATGGTTTGGATCACTTAGCTTTAGGAGTAGAATGATATTTTAAATTATGAATTCATTTATATGAATTTAATCCTAATGGATATAGAATTTACCTGGTAGTTTTATGTTTTTATTTTTAATTACATAGTTTAATCCATATATAGCTCAAAATCTCTCTACACTAACCAAGAAGCTTCAAACTATGCACAAATGCTTGTGTTTTTCATCCTTTAAATATCCTTCAAGGGAATCTTTGTATGAAGCTAAGAGTATATAAAATATTATAAAGTTTATTAAGACATAAAAACACCTTTTAAACCTAAAAACACTCCAAAAAGGCCAAAAAACATTTGTTATACATGCACTTTTTAAAAACCTTCCAAGCTTCAATGGTGGTTGTCAATAGACAAGCACATGGTTGTGACAAAATAAAGGATATGTACCTTGTGGATGTGTCCCAAATAATGTTATGAATTCTTATAAACACTAATTAACATAATTCATACCAATTTTAATATTTTTATCTTGCCTATATGGACATATAGATGAAGTTTTCTAAAAAATTGCTAGTGGATTACCTATGTGCATGATTGATTATGACTATATGAGGTTTGATACAAAGTATAAAGTGGTTTCCATATTATATTTCCATAAATAAGATTATTTAAATGTATATAAACTCATGATGATCATATCCACCAAGTTTCACACTTAGATCATGCATATTGAGGCATGTATGTGTTTTTTACCAAAATTTACCAGTAGGTTGCCTAAATTTTCATTGAGAGTGACTCAGGTCTGAGACAAAATAGTGGATATGTCCCTTATTTTTCATGAAAATTATAAATAATAAGGGGATATAATATGTCACAATGGACCTTTTTATCAAATTTTAGGTCTCGAATCTATTGACGCAGTGGATTGCACCCTGGGCAAGACGCCTAGCTCCTACCCTTCCACACACAATAATGGAAACTCCCCTCTCACCTATGGGACCAGTGAAGCTGGAGGGGAGAGTCTCTAGATAAGGGATATCTCCCTATGATGTATGTTTTAGGTCTTGGTTTCTCCTACTAGTAATAAATAAAATGAAAAAAAGGGGGGATGAAAAGGGAGAGAGATGTTGAAAACAAAACCTAAACCTAAAAATAAAAAGGGTGATACACCATAAAAGTTTGATCCACTCAGGCTCAAATATACAATTTTCACCAAGAAGAAGTACCCATACACTTCATCTGATGTGAGAAGTCATTTAGTGTCAGTGAGCTAGGGGTCTGTGTAAATTTAGGGAGGAATAAAATGCCAAAGGCGTCCTTAGACACACTTATGGCAGCCTATTCATAGGCACCTATATTCCTGCTACAAACACTTATGACAAACTTGAAAAAGAGAAAATCATAATGAAATAGAAATGCTATAGTCATTCTATGAAAAACATCAAATAAAATTACTTAACACAAATAAAACACAGACATATGTGTGAGTGCAAGATCAAATAGAGGTAAAAATGCTAAGTCTTGATTCAAGTTAAAATCTGGCAGAGTTCTACCTTACAAGCCCAAGAGATTTTTGGGTAGAGTTTTGCCTTAAGGCTGAGAGAGGATACCTTCTCAAATGAGAAATTTACAATATATATAAAGAGAAAGAGAACTTGGTGCTTTCTTGGAAAGACTTTGGTGCTCTTTTTGCAAGCTGGTCCATGTGTGCTCTGAGCCTTGTAAAGAGGGATCCGTTTGATTGTCGATTCCTGCTTTGACTTTAGCATCCCAAAATTGATGAGGAAGCATAGATTTCACCTCTTTTATATGAATAAATTTCTCCCTTCAAGGCATTTTCATAGCTTGTCTAATTATAAATGTAAATTGGAGGAAACAAGCTATGCTGCTTACTGTTTGCACCATTTGGTGACCACTTGGCAAGCACTGTTCCAACTACAAGAATAAATCCCTGAGTTGACACCTCCTCTCATCACTTGGACTATCTTATCTTTTCCTTGCCTTGTCTCATCCTAGTTTTATCTCTTTCTGGCTCCTTTGGCCCTCAGGGCTATCTTTTGGCAGGTCAATGCATTCTTTGGGCTCCTTTTTGGTTAGTGCTCAAGCATTTTAAAAACAAATGGCTATTTCACCACCTTGAATTTCATGTCTGCACACCCATCACTAAATTTGAATACCCAATGGATAGTTTTCCATGTTTAACTTTGACATCCTCAAGCCCATCACCCTTGGACTTTTCGTTGGCTTCCTATTTTGGCCTTTTGTCATTCCTTTAGGTTTCTTCCCTGTGGGATTTTTTTGTGGACAATTTTCTCATGCACAAAAGTTCATGAGAATTGTTTGGCCACTTTTCCTTAAAAATTTTCTCAACTTTTTTCTGCAACCTTCCCTTGAATTCCTTTAGAATTTTTGTCTAAAGGAATTCCTTCAGAAAAAAGTTTGAAAGAATTCATTCAATGCCTTAGTATTTTTGCACATTTTGAATTCCTTTGGCTGCCTTCAAAGTGCCCTTTGGGTTTATTGAAATCAACCCTTCTAAAGGGTGCTTTTTCCAACTGAGTGCCCTTTGTAAGGGCACTTGTCCTTTGGGAGGATCTCTTGACTTTTCGTATTGAACCGCTCCTTTGAACCAACCATTGAACCAATTAATTGAATCAGTTCAATGGTTCAAATGGTCATTGAACCAAGGCTTTGAACTGAGTCTTAAACTGAGTGATGAACCCTTTGATTGAACCATAATCCATTGAACCATTTGAACTGAACTGAAGCATTGAACCTTGTTGATGAACTTAGCTTTGAATAAAAGTGATGAACTTTGTTGATTGAACCAAGGGTTGAACTGAAGCGTTGAACCAACTGAATTAAACCAAGCCTTTAAACTAAGCTGATGAACCATTTAATTGAACCAAATCAATGAAATTTATCAATTGATCTTTGTAGTTGAACCAAAGTGATGAACCAAAGCATTGAACCAAGGCATTAAACTAAAGCATTGAATTTTTTCAATGGTTTAACGGTTCAAAGATTCCAAATTTCCTTGTGAATTTCTTCAGACAAGAGTCTAAATAAGCTTTGTAAAACCATGCACTCTTTGACTGGTTCTTCATGCACCAAAAGACTCACCTACAGAGTTCATAGAAGTCCCTATGGAGTCCATAGAAATGGACCTACAGAGTTTGTAGAAAACTTCACTTCTGAGTCTGTAGAAATCCAAGCTCTACTGAGTCCATAGAAATTTGAAAGACTCATGCAAAATCAAAAGTACTGGCTCATAATAGCATAAAGAAAAGGGGGGACTGATCCTTGGCCTATTGGGTAAAAAATGGTCAAAAAACTAGTGACTCCTAGGGGAAGCATGCCTGCTATGCTTAGAGACTAGTTGCCTTGAAGTCCATTGGGCATGGAGTCAGATGCAGCTTTGAAAGAGTTAGCAACTGCCTTGTTAGATCCAAGAATCAAACATGAAGCTTTTTACCCTAGACACAAGGGAAAGCACACACAAGACTAAAAACACTACTTGTGCAAACTACAGTTAGGGAAAGTAGGAAAATAAATTGAAATCAAACTACTATATATAGCTAACCAAGCATATTTGCCTCATTCCTAGATCAAAGGCAAAACTTCTTAAGTCCCCTCCCTGGCTAGGAAACTTATGGCACTAGAAAAGAGGCTGAATGAAATGGAGAGTTGGTAACCTACTCCTCTTTCTTATCACCTTGATTGGCCTGCATTTGATTGGATCAGATTCAAACATGATTCTAACATATACACACTCTATTTATTCTTAGAAGCTTGCCTCCTATTGATTCTTCATGCTAGTGTATTTCACCAAGAAATCTGTGGCTATTGGCTCATCACCATAGGCCCTTTGATGTGCATGGTCCCTTTGAAATGAATCATGGTTTGACACATTTCCTTTTGCTTTGTTAAAAATTGTGTCAAACTCATCATCTATTCCCTTAAGGCTTTCTTGAAGAAGGGTGACTATTGTGATGTCTAAAAAGGAATCACAAACTGACTGCTCATCCCACAGAACATCACCTCTTTGTTTAAAACCTTCTTCTTCAAGGTTTTCTTCAAGGAAGATAGAACTCTCCTTTTCCTCCTCAAAGATCAAGATCTCTAGATGTTCAAAGATATTCTCCTAATCCTCGTCCAACTCAGGCTCCTTAGCGTACGTGTTCTTTATAGTAGTTTTGGGGAAGTGGTTTGCTAAATAAGGATGGGTCCTCTCAAACCTTAGTCACTTTGCTGAGTTCAAAGGTCATTCAATGAATTCGAAGGGGACACCCTCAGTAGTAGATCGTGTGGTGATTTTAGGCATAAGAGGCCAGATTGGTCTTATTGAACCAAGATACTATTTCTTGATGGCACCATAACTACTTAACTAGCTGATTCAACTCAGAGTCACCATTGGTGTTGATGTAAAAGCCTCCAAAGGTTGGTTGGTTGAAGAACACACTAAAAATTAATCAACTCTTTGGACACAACTTGTCCTAGTTGGTCCCACTAGGCATGCCAAAAATTGTTAACACAATGGATTGCACTGTGGGCAGGATGCCTAGATTTTACCCTTCCACACGCAGCAATGGAAATTCCCCTCTCACCTATGGGACTAGTGAAGCTGGAGGGGAGAGTATCTAGATAAGGGCTAGCTCCCTCTAATGTATCTTTTAGGCCCTGGTTTCTCCTACTGCTAACAAATAAAATGAAAAAAAGGGGGGATTAAAAGGGAGAGAGCTACTAAAAATAGAACCAAAACCTAAAAATAAAAAGGGTGATACACCAAAAAAGTTTGATCCACTCAGGCCCGAACATACACTTTTCACCAAGAAGAAGTGCCCATACACTTAATCTGATGTGGGAAGTCATTCTGCATCAGTGAGCTAGGGGTCCATGGAAATATAGGGAGGTTGAAAATGCCAAAGGCATCCTTAGACACACTTATGGTAGCCTATTCACAGTTGCCTATATCCTTCTATAAACACTTCTAACAAACTTGCAAAAGAGAAACTCATAATGTACTAGACATGTTGGAGTCATTATGTGAAAAGCATCAAATAAAATGACTTAACACAAAATAAAACACAAACATATGCGTGAGTGCAAGCTCAAATAGAGGTAAAAATGCTAAGTCCTGATTCAAGGTAAAATTTGGCAAAGTTCTGCCTTACAAGCCTAAGAGATTTTTGGGCAGATTTTTTCCTTAAGGCTGAGAGAGGATACCTTCTCAAATGATAAATTTAAAATATATAGAAAGAGAAAGAGAACTTGGCACTTTTTGGGAAAGACTTTGGCACTATTTTCGCAAGCTGGTCCATGTGCGCTCTGAGCCTTAGGAAGAGGGAGCCATTTGATTATCAATTCTTTCTCTGACTTTGGCATCCCAACATTAATGAGGAGGCATAGACCATGCCTCTTTTCTATCAATAGACTACTCCCTTCAAGGCATTTACATGGCTTGTCTACTTATAAATGTAAATTGGAGAAAATATGCCATGCCACTTATTATTTGTGCCATTTGGCGACCACCTAGAAAGCATTATTTCAACTACAAGAATAAATCCATGAGTTGATACCTCCTCTCACCACTTAGACTATCTTATCTTTTCCTTGCCTTGTCTTATCTTGATTTTGTCTCTTTCTAGCTCCTTTGGCCCTCGGGGCTATCTTTTGGTAGGTCATTGCGTTCCTTGGGCTCCTTTTTGGTTGGCACTCAAGCATTTTAAAAACAAATGGCTATTTCACCACATTGAATTTGATGTCTGTGTACCCATCACTACGTTTGAATACCCAATGGCTAGTTTTCCATGTTTAACTTTGACATCCTTGGGCCCATCACCCTTAGACTTTCCATCAGCTTCCTATTTTGGCCTTTTGTCATTCCTTCAGGTTTCTTCCTTGCGGGCTTTTTCTATGGACAATTTTCCCATAGACAAAAGTCCATGAGAATTGTCTAGCCACTTTACCTTTGGAATTTTCTTAGCTTTCTTCCATGGCCTTCCCCCAAATTCCTTTAGACTTTTTGTCCAAAGGAATTACTTCAAATAAAATTCTAAAAGAATTCATTTAATGCCTTAGTCTTTTTGCGCATTTTGAATTCCTTCGGCTGCCTTCAAAGTGTCCTTCAAGTTTATTAAAATCAACTCTTTTGAAGGGTGCTTTTGCCGACTGAGTGCCCTCTGCAAGGGCGCTTGTCCTCCAGGAGGCTCTCTTGACTTTTTGCATTAAACCACTCCTTTAAACCAACTGTTGAACCAATTAATTAAACAAGTTCAATGGTTCAAACGGTCATTGAACCAAGGCTTTGAATTGAGTGTTGAACCAAATGATGAACCCTTTGATTGAACCAAAAGTCATTGAACTGTTTGAACTGAATCGAAGCGTTGAACCAAAGTGATGAACTTTTCCGATTGAACCAAGCATTGAACCAAAGCATTGAACCAATTGAATTAAACCAAGCCTTTGAACCATGCTGACAAACCATTTGATTAAACCAAAGCAATGAACTTTGCTGATTGATCTTTTTAGTTGAACCAAAGTGATGAACCAAAGCATTGAACCAAGTCATTAAACTGAAGCATTGAACCGGTTTAATGGTTCAACGGTTTAGAGATGCCAACTTTCCTTGTGAATTTATTCAGACAAGAGTCTGAAGAAGCTTTGTAAAACCATGCACTCTTTGATTGGTTCTTCATGCACCGAAAGACTCGCCTACAAATTTTGTAGAATTCCTTGTGTCATCCATAGAAATAGACCTGTAGAGTTTGTATAAAACTTCACTGTTGAGTCTATAGAAATCCAAGCTTTGTAGAGACCATATAAATTTGCAAGACTCATGCAAAATAAAAATTACTAGCTTAAAATAGTATAAAGAAAAGGGGGGACTGATTTTTGGCTTGTTGGGAAAAAAATGGTCAACAGAATCCATGTGTAAGTGCTCTAAAATGCTTCGAAACTACCTTCAAACATTGATTATGTGTAGGATATGTTAGACATGACTATGTTATTATAATTTAAAACTTAATTTTGGATTGATAATGGAAAGTATTATTTTATTACGTAATGCAAATACTCTCTTTTCAATGATCTCATCCTCACTAGTTGACTTGTAAACTTATGTCACCTATAACATACCTAAGCTCCTTCAAGAACACTCATTCACATGACTGCCAAAACATTTTTGTAGGTGAATTTCATGAGATTTAGAGGTGTCTAATAGATATTTAACCATGGTTTAGTGATTTTATTACCTACTTAAACTCCTTAAAACTTACTCCCATGCTCATCTTAGAATATTAACACCTCAAATTATGTTATTATGCCTCACATACTACAAATTAATACATGCCTATATAGTACCTTCTTGTTGCGTTAGCAGTGCTTAATTAGTTTTGAAAAAGGTTTTATGAATGTCCATTTTCCACTTAAATTGAAAACATCACTTCATATGTATGTCCTTGTCATGAAATTATCTTGGGTTTTTACTTTGCTAAAAATGTGGTTGTGTGAGAGAAACATGTACTTTGTATGGTTGTAGGTGATATGTATTAAGGTGAATGACTATATACAAGTGCTTGGAGTACAACTCTTCATGTTATTATTCATATCTAAAAATTATAATATCCCATAAAACCTCAATTTATCACATGACTTATCCTTTAACCACTGTGCTTGGATACTATTCATACTTGGAAATATGCATTTAGCCTTATGGGTATAGATGTACTTTTTAAAAGACCTTGACTAAGTCTTGATATATACCTTGATGCTTATGAATTGAAGGAAATCCTTACCTAATTTGAAATTATGTATCAAACATGAAAATACCCTATGAAATTTAAGAATATGGAAGACCTTATGCTTCAGCTTTTTTACTCTCATCATGTTTGATGAGTTATTTACCTAACTGTAGGTGGTGGTTTCTTGGGAAACATGACCAAACTTGAGTTTGGTTCTCTTTAGATTGCCTTTGTTACAAAATTTCATGAACATAACTTTAGATGAATATCTCCCTCATACCAAACCACCATCCTTTTATTTAAGACAGACCTCTCTCACAAATCTTCAAGATCTGATTCCAAGATTAAAAGGTGCTTCTTTTGTTAGCATGCTTCTAATTAGGCCTCTTAAGCCCTATCACACACCTTAGACCTTAAATATGTACTATACCATATAGAACCAAAAAAAAACATTTTGATTCACTTTTTATGTGATAAAATAAACCTGATTACATTTTTTATGATTTTTCATCTGTTAAAACTTGATATATAGGGTTTTTTGGTTAGAGACCCTAGCTAGGTAAATATGTAGGCCTATAGAGGCTGAGAGGATTAAAAATAATTTTATTGATCTTAGGTAGTTTTAAATAGAAACCAAGGCCATATCAAGGTCTATTTTTACCTCCCCCATCTTTCCAAATAGTTTATAATCATTGGTTAACCATAAAACACTTGAAACAACTCAAAACATGGAGTTTTAAACTCTCTTTAAATGATTGTGTTAAAATATACAAGGCTTAAGATATATTTATTAAGTTTTATGAGGTATTAATACCTAATTAATTTTTAATTAGTACCTATATGGACCCAAAAACTAATAATATTATTATTTTTCCATCCTTAATCAATAAAAACATCCAAAAGTAATAATTTAGCCCTGATATACACTCAAAAAATGAGTATTATGAGACATAGGGAGAGAGAAATTGGTGTATATTGAGATGTATGAGGTATCAAGACATAATTATTTTTAAATTAAAACATTTAAGATATATAAAACCTATTAAAAAAATTATATTTCATCATAAAACCTTTTAAATTCCTTAAAAACCCCTTTTTTGATTATCTATATTTACATGCCAAAATCTTGAATTTGGCCAACTTGCACTTTTCTTCACTCTACCTTGAAATTTTGAATATGATAACTCTAAATAGTTTTTTTAAGACTTAAAATCAATTAAAAAATTACTAAAAATCACTCACATGATGTTTAAAACATCCTTCATATGTTAAAGCCCTTCAAGAAGCCTGCCTAGCTCCATATTCTCCTCAATGGACAAACATAGGACTGTGTAAAAATAACATGTACTTCCAATCATTTTTTGGATAAAAAATATGTTTTATATGTTTAAAAAGTAAAAAGGAAAAATAATACAAAATTTAATTCCTCTTGGATGTATATTTTATCCCTTAGGCTCTTTTTACTAAAAATTAGTTGAGTCGCCTACTTATTCTAATCTCACTAGGCCTATGACTTTGTTTTCATTTTTTTCACCTAGTTACGATGGTATGAGAATAAAAATAAGGAATTTATAATTTTATAGGATTAAAATCACATTTTAATTTCCATCCATTATTCATTTCATAGTCCTTTACACCTTGTCATCACACTATTTCTTCGTCTTACTTGTTAACCTTAAAAAACATATAAATACCTTAACATCTCCAAATAAGGAAAATTGTAATGTTGGTTTTACATAAAAACTATCTCTTCATGATTGAAAATTACCAAGTTTTTTATGTTCTCTTGGATCTATTGATGTGACGTCACTTGGTGTTCCTGAACACTTGACTAGGCTCCTAAAATTCCCTCAAAACTTCTTACGATACTTATTGCATGCTGACTGTTGTAGGTGGATATTTGTCTATATAATTTTACATTACCTGACCTAATAAACACTTTAATGAGATTATTCACCTTAGTTTATTTATATTCCATATGTATTTTTTTTAAAAACCTTGAGGTGTCTCATGAAACATACCATTTCACTTTTAGACCACTAATAATACCCTTGTTTATTGTAGGTGGTCATTTGACCTTAACACTTACCAAGGACTTCATGAATGTGTTGACTTGATATCTCCATATAGTTATTAATTTATGCTTGGATGATGTGTATAGCTAAACTCAATCCTTTTAATGTTCACACATGACTATTACCAGCCCTATGATCATAATCTATAGGTCTGACTTGCTCACTAAGATATGGAGATGAAGGTACATTACTAGAACTCAAAGTGTTCCTTGGCACTTTGAGAAATAATGACTTATTTAACCTCATTTGAACTATATTTCAAGACTTAAATAGACATATTTGGGTGATTTGAGAGATAATGATAATGATAACATAATTTTAAACCATTCAAATACTAGAAACTGATATTTACAATTGTTCCTTATCAAAGATACTAAAAAACAAAAACCATCTCAAAGGAGAATATGATAAATATTAAGGCTTATGAATATTTTATTGGATTAATGAGTAATTAAGTGACTTAATGACTAACCTTAGAACTTATGAAGATGAGTTCACTTCTTGATAACCTATGTTCTATTCCAAATCACCAATATAGATTATTCACAAAGATGATATAGGAAACATGTTTTATGCCATAACTACCTCCCTAGAAGGAT